>JAJEKV010000083.1:0-375930 GCA_021234155.1 Isoetes taiwanensis | reverse complement strand
ATGTTGTTCGTTCAGTTGCATGTTACATATAGAACCATCATCCAATTAAATTGGGATTATGTCAACTCAAAATCACGCCAACTGCTTCTGTCTTCTGAGGTTTTGTTTTTTAATCTTTTTTTTTTTTTTGGACTTCAAAAATAACATAAGGTTGCGATTCCGTGCTTCGACTTTTCATGTCACGAATTGAAATATCACGAAATGAAACAAGTTGCTAACATAGATGAGACAAATATTGCTTGCTCAATGGATGATAATATTAGGTTTGATAATAATAAATTCACATTATTGCGAGGCAATTCGATTTCGAAATTATCGATACATGGCACAAATATCATACAAAATATCATATATTCAATAAAACATTAAGGGATCAATCCATGTTTTTTACGTATTTAACAAAGGTGTGGTTCCATGTCGGTAGTTCTATCGATTCTGAGTCTGAATCTAACACTTCACCCGCAAATCATCCCATAACCAAATTATGCATAATAGACACAAACTTCACCCGGAAAATCATCATCCCCAAAGTTTTGGATCGTAAGATGGTGGATTCGAGACACATGTTTGATTGTAGAAGCATTTGAGAGCATCATCATCCACTATGATTATCATCCTTATTCTAGATACCAAGTTCGTCCATCATGTTGCTCGAGTGTTTGATGAAGATAGGCTTACTGTTGGATCCTTAGGATTAGTGAACTTCACACATTTGTTACGATCCCAAAGGGTCAGCGATTTCTCACCGCATTTCCCCAGTGCCTCAAAGTATCCTTGATGTTCCTTAGTTCCATGGATGACCAAATACCAACTCGAAATAACTTTGAATGCCTCGTCTAGCATCTCCTTCAAGTCTTGACGCGGATAGATCCATAGTGTTTGATTTCTCTGGTCAATAAAGTGAAGCTGTTCTCTAGCCACTTTATTTTTAGGAAAAGTCTTGCAAGGACTCGTTTAGGTCGAACACCACAACCTTCTTAGAAGCATAATGGAAGCTGAAACATCAAACATGTATCCAGTCGGCAAGATAAAATGCTTACAAACCGATACAAAGCGCCAAAGCGTGATTTGAAATAATCATAACCAAATCGGCTCGGCGTGATTTAGTTGACAGCGAAAATAATCAAAGCACGCTTAAGCGCGATTTAATTCAAGGTAATACAAATTAAATCACGCGTGGGCGCTATTCGTCAGCAAGGCCATACTATCATCTTGATTTATTTGCGTCATCGCGTCATTTCTCCCCCTCATACATAATCTTCGTCTTCTTATTTATTAGAATTGTTATTTTCTATTAGTTCCGCTCGTCATACTTGCGTGACATTATTTTACTATTGATTTGGCAAGAGCACCGCTTGAATCACTAGAAATGTATGGAATTTGCCTTCATTTCGGTTCCTGTGATTATTTTCATTAACTTTTGAATCACACTCTATTATTGCTTGCATCACCCATATTGCTGGGCAAGGATATTTCCTAAGTTACGCCCGCCATCACGGTACTTTGAGCAACTTGATTTCGCCGGCTATTTGTTCATTCACGCTTTCCTTATCGGGGCTCTGATTACTAGTTCCTCTCCGGGGCAGCGTCCACTTCGAGATTGGACAAGTCTCGAGACTTTGATTCTTTGATGATTTGACGAGGTTGCCATAGGGCCTTTAGGGAGACTTAGCGAGCATGCATGAGAATGGTTCAAGAAGTCTTTTGGCCTGCTCATCACTCACAAGCGTTGACATCTTCTTTTTCCCGCCGAAACCTCTCGGGCAATATAACCTCAACATGAGCTCAAAGCGGGGTTGCTTATCAATTGGAGCAAATGCTCAACCAAGGAAATGCTTACGATATAGACGGGGAAATCCATTTTTATTTAAGGGCCCTTCTCCTTAGTTTGTAGCTCGTACTTGATTTCCCCCACTTAGGAGGGTCCAAGTCCTCATCTCTTGACTCATCACATTACAGTGATCACAGTCCGTATGAAAGAATATAGTTCTTAAGTCTGGATCATCTAGAAAACATTCCATACCTTTGCTATTGTCACCCTTGGCCTTGTAATATCCATATTCCTCAAATCGTGACATGGATATCATAATAAAGATCACGTAATCATCTTAGTTACATTGTGACTCATTATCCTTAACATCATATATTGGGCATCCCTCTAATAACTTTGAGGCACTCGGATCATGAAAGCGGCCAGATGGTGCATGCGAGATGTGACTCACACAGAAAGGACAAACGATGACAATAGTAGAAGGACCTCTGTTGATTTATCAATCCTATCACGGTGGTAAAACTCACGTAGTCCTTAGTTTCATGCCTATCTCCTCCCACCCTGTTGTCCAGCACAAAGAGTGATATATTTTTTAAGGCCGGAGAAGTTGGTCGGCAAAGAGACCTTTGTACCCAATGGAGGCCCGAATCTTTGGGCAGTGTCGTCTTCTCGATAATCTTCTTCACAAGGGCCACTTTTCTTCTCAACCGGCCCGGTACCTTAGGGGGTAGAATCTCCTTATGTTTTTGCTGTTTTTAGCCTTCAATTCTTTAGGAGTCCTTTGACGAATAGGCTTCTACTTGATGTATCATTCTTGACGACCTTATGTTGTCCGACAATCCAATTTGAGATAAAATACTTACATCCCCGATAGCCTTTGTAACTTCGACTCCTACGGTGACTTCATTGTCACCACGTACATCCTTTACCATAATTTACTTGACACTCGAGGACATCCTATCCTTGGTGAAAGCACCACTTCTTGTATAAGACTTCCTTCTTTAAGCGGTCTAAAACCACTGATGGTCTCGGTACGTCATCTAGCCCACGAGTCTTTCATCTCTGTCATTCAAGTCAAAGATGCTTATCAACGAGGAGGCACCCTACCCCATAGTATCACAGCGACTTCACTTGTGCATAGCGTCCAATTCGGTCACTTGAGCCACTCTGCCTCCTTACAAAACCTGCAGTCTTATAAGTCTGTTGGTCACGGCCTGGATGAGCTTCGAGGAAGGATGCAATATCATCACCACCTTTTTCTTTGATTTTCTTGCGGTCTTCTTCTTCTCACCTTATAATTATACTTGACAGTCGCTCAATGACGAATGCCTCGGACTTTGACCATACCATGCAGTGGGCAATGGGCATCATATTCCTGCTTGTTGGCCAGGCGTGCGGCCGCGGTTGTTCAGCATTATAATTGCAGCCAAATGGGACATTGAATCGATCATAGAATAGAAACAAGGCGTGATTTGAATAAATTGATGAAGAAAAATCACGCTTTGGCGTGAAATGAATAAAGTTACTAATGCAATTCCGCGGGCGTGCTTTCAAATCAAACCAATTCACGCGGTGTTTCAAATCAATCAATTCACGCGGTATTTCAAATCAATTGGTTGACTTGAAAACACGCTGGTAAATCGACCAATTGCTGCGCTTGGCGTGGTCAGACTGATTCGTGAATACAATTTATGAAACCCGGGTTGATTACCTTTTTGTATAGAAATGTCTTCCCATTTCATTCAAAGTTGCACTAATCTCGACCGTCTGCGGTGAAATATTGGCATCCAAGATACGACACCTCCTATCGCAGCATAGTGATTGTAGAACACTTTTTGCTTTGTTTGTTACTTTTGCTGATGATGGCCTTTTGTGCCCTCAACGGAATCTTGCCCGTCGATGATGACATATTTAATATCATCCTTGATAATAGCTCTGAATGATTGCGTCCACCGCGAGGCAGGCTTATTCCGAGATCCTTTATCCCAAGGTAGCACATCCGCTGGCATAGGCATTTTGACTGGATTATAATCATGCTCTGAACAATCTCCATAGCACATCTTTGGATCATATCTCCTGCTATAAATGGAGCTTGGTGAACGGATGAGGACTTCACATGGATACATAAAAAGTTTCCTTAAGACCCGATGGATAATGGTCGGTACTTATTGACTTGTTCATGGCCTCTAAATTTAGCATACTCTGTCTGTTCATTCTCAAAAAGCATGAAGCCTCACATGCCTTCGACAAGCTGCGGGTTGAACATTCTTCCTAGATCTAGGACCCTTTTAGAAGCTTTCAAGTCATTCAATTCCTAAACTATGCCAAATAGTGACTTGGTGTCGGGACTGAAGTGAACATGCCTCTACATGGTGTAACCCCTTAGCAAATGAATATTGAAATGCTTGCTACATTGGTTGTGTATACTTAAAACATATCTCTGGTTCACATCTGTCTTCATGAGCATTATCCTTGTATCACGATGACTCTGGTGAGTAAGTGCAGGCGGAATATATTACCTTACCATGGCAATCTCCAGAGCAATTTGCGATGGGTGTCATCCTCTTCCTCCGCGAGAGATTAGGATCCTTGTTTGGCCATCTTATGCCTTCAACACCACTCGAGAGAGTTAAGTCGAGCTTGCCATTTGTCTTGTAGGAGTCGGCGTACCACTCGGCACCCTCGTCCATTTCCTCTTGAGCCCGGTAGGGGGCTGGGTGGTTGCTATAAGAATCGGCCCTTCATCATCTAAGGTGCCAGGATCATGTAGTGCATACGGGTCGTACGCCCTTGCTTTCTTAAGCGGGATTAGAACTGAATTAGTAGGGGTTTTCTTCCTCTTGAGCACCAAATGAAGATGGGCACTTTTTAGAGTACTTTTTAGGAACAAGAGATCAGCAGTATTTAAAACCCTAAATTAGTAAAATCCGCGCTTGGCGTGTTGGTATCTCTATTATTGACCATGCTATTAAATTTAATTTGAAACTAGAATTATTTGCATCCACATTTTAAGCTACATACCTGTGAATCCATATTTCACTATTTAACCTCATTGAACATTGCTATCTCCATTGTCTAACAGCTATATTCTATATATATAAAAGCGGAGCAAAATTATATATTTCTGAGAGCGGACAATCCCGAGCGATGGCAGTGTATACTTAAAATTCATGCAAACCATAATAACTCAAACTCATGCAAAAGCACAATAAGTGAAAATATCTCAAATTCATGCAAGCATAATACTCTCCACCGCGATTGTGTAATGCAGCAAATTAAATACAGCAGATAGGAGTTACATGTATTACATGTATTACGATCAGCGTCCTCTGAAACTTGAGAAGAGGTTTAGAGATTCCTCTTCCACTTGCTTCCCTACACATCAGCCTCGACCTCGATTAAGCTTTAGAGACATCTCAGGAGTACGCCTAATAGCAGTCGGAAGGTCGCTCGGTCTGGCTCGAGCTGCTTTCGAAGAAATAGCTTTTCTACATGCGAGAGGCAGAAATTTGAATTTCAAGAAAACACAAAATCTGGTTCCAGTATTCTTCCCCGACACATACAAATAATAATAGCGAGGGCCGTCGCAGAGCTTCTTTCATTAAGTTTTTAAAATCATGGAAATTTATCTCATACCTAAGCGTAGATTAACTAATCTTTCTTCCCCTGAATTCGAGATTTTCGGTAGCGGAGTTTCCATAGGCGCCGCCGACTACTCAAATCCCGACCGGAGACTCAAATCGACTTCTCAAGAATGGCTCTGAGTGCAGTACTCATCTGTTCAATAAGCAGACATTAATTTCCAATAGTAGGTGTCTGAATAGCAATTTCTGTGATTAACCGAAGATGAATGTTTCATATTAACTTCGTCAGGAAAAGGAAAGTATTAAGTTAATATACAAAGATGACTCCATCGATCATTGTAAGCTATCATGGAAATTCCGCTCGGGATAAGTATGTCAGGAATTCTGATGATGCTTCAACTGCGCTATGGATGAAGCTTTACCTCATGAACACCGGTGGGGAATCTACAGTTGGAGAAGATGTTGGAACATTTTGTTGCATGGCCAAGAAACCGCTTAAAAAGGTATGTAACATATACATTGTAGAAATATAGAAGTAGACAAAATTTGTTGTATTCATTGGAAAAAGATTACAATTGTATATGTCTGGATAAAAGCTGGATAAACGAGACCAAAATCCCGAGACTCTTGTTTCAAGCCAGTCTCTTGAAGTAGTGGGCTATAATCTCCATTTCCATTACGGGGCATAGTAGAATTCTTACAGTAAAACCCTACTTAAAAACACGAGGCTCATCCCACCACCACTTTGCTCCCACCTCCACCTCCTGCTCCTCCTCCTGCTCCACCTCCTGCTCCATTGGTTGAACCTCAATGCATCGTACCGGCGGCCTTTCTGCAGTAGTGGTTCCATTGGTTGAGCCATCTCCATTGCATCATTATACACTTTGTGGTAGTGGTTAGTGTTAGGGCATCCGGGCATAGGGCTAACCACTAAGAAGCATGACTCCTCATTTTGAATCTGGTAGCCGGATGCGAAATTCACTCCGATCAATGCATATCTTGCATTCTCGGTGATTAGATAAGAGAGCGAGCCTAGATGGGTGCAAGGCCCCGAGCCCGGATCTATCATTGCCTGCGCTCTGCTTTGCCATCATCATTACTTGATCCAATACTCCGAGGGGTTACCATTGGTGCTCGGTAGAGGCCGGGTGCTTTCGATTCGTTCAACCCAGAATTTGGAGATGGAGTAAAGCCCAATTTGGTTTGTGTGATTCTTGGCCCAAATGTAATTCAATCCATCTTACGTCCTGTGGGTGATTAATGTAACTGGCATCTATCAATAGGAAGTGAGCCCGGAGTATCAAGTGTTTACGCCTGGCGTGTTATATTTCTTTATTTATAAGCTTAGAAGCTAAGAGACACGTGTTTAAGCGTAAAAGTTGAAAGTAAGGATACAATTGTTTACTTGCCTTTCGGTAGTATAAAACACATATATAGGAGAAAACTATACACGCTGGCGTGCATTCGACAGTGTAAATAATTACGGCCTTTATCTATTTACTTATCTATACATGCGAGGTTTTGTTTTTCTCCTCCCTGCCCGGATACCTGTAGGCGTGTATTCATGTTGAAAACTAAGATTACCTAAAACACGCTTAAGTGTTTCAAATATTATCTTTGATTTTTCTAATGCTTTCTACTACACATTCATAATAGAAACTTGCATGCAATAGCATGATTAATTAGGGAAGAGAAACTCGAGAATTTACTAAAACAAAAAGAAGCGGATAGAGTTTATAAAAACTATTACGGTTTCATAAACATCATCTGCTTCCTACTTGCCTCGGCGAAATGCAAAAGCTTGTCTTCTTAGATTAAACTTGCCGATGAGATGATACCCAAAACCAAATGAAAATAACCTTGAGTTAAAGAAATTTTGGAAGGAGGATAGATGCTTGTGGTTTAATTAGAGAGCACTAGGTTAGCAGGACCCTTAGTCCTGCACTTTTTAGTTTTAATTAAAGTCTCAGAATGTCCCTCACTCTCTGATGCTACGGAACAAAAGGTCTTTTGGTAAGTTAGAATTATGACAGCATCTAACATTGATGAATATGTCTGTCACAAGATTTCGGGACGGATGAAACCACAATGAGAGCATAACTTGACCGTCGTATGAAGGAAGGAAGAAAATGTAGGAACTTTGAGAGCGTGAAATGGATTTATATAGGCACAATTAGAAATAAGTTGGCGTGAATATTGATTGCTTGAATTACTGCACGCTGGCGTCTGGTCTTCACTTGAGACACGAAGCATGTATATGGTATATATGGAGAATATTGCATTTGTGCAATAAATTCTCAACATTTATTCCATTCATTGCATTCGAAAAAAAAGAATTTGAAATTTTATATAGAGCTAAATTAAAAATAATTTTAAGGCAAAATTACTCCAGGCTAAAAATGACGGTGAGTTGATTGTTTTAGGTCGTATGGAAAATTTCCTATCACTATTTGTGATTCAGTTATAGTGTTCGAGACTTTGTTGACTGCGTCACGAAGACAAAATTTTGGAAAAGAAAACACTTTCAGACAAAATGCTTTGGAGAAAAGCAGTTTGATTTCATTAAAATATTTTTTATGTCTACGAGAAAAGCTGTTTGAAGAAAACATTTGAAGAAAAAGTTGTAAAGAAGAAAACTATTTGATTTCATTCAAAATTTGATATGTCACAGGATACCAGAATGGCTTTACAAAATGCGAAGGCTTTACAAAATGCTGCAGGATACATCGTGTTGATCTTCCACGTCTGGAACAAAGAGAAGAAAGAAGGTGTTAGAAAAGAAAGAAGGTGAAAAAAAATAAAAGCGGACATGCAAACTGGCTCATCTCTACATTACATTCTAAAGGCGGGCCAGATTCTAGGCCTTCCTCCTCATCCTCTTCCTCCCTCCTCCTCCTCTTCCTCCTCCTCCTCTTCTTGAGAGATTTCATTCTACATTTGATCAAGCCAACCACAGGCGGGCAGTTTCACTCTTTCTTAGGGAGGGACATCTCCTCCTCTTCCTCCCAACTCCTCCTCTTCCTCCTCTTCCTCCTCTTGAGTCGGAGAATCGAAGGAGGGCTCAACTCCTCCTTTCAAAATCGGCATCATCCTCACAGATCGGAATCGGAGGAGGGGTGGGCAAAAGCCGATGAGCGGGGAAGAGAGGTTCTTCAACGAAACATCTCTTTGTGAGACCTGGGACTTCTTCATGAAGCCAGTAGGCGGAGCTTCACGCCGTGAGAAAAAAAATTAGAGGCAGAATGGTCTTGAGAGGGCGTGGTAGGATTTATATAGGGTTAATTAGCTCTTAGCGTGAATCAATTAATTGCCTCAAATAACCACCGCCCGGTATCTGAAATTCACTTGACTATATTATCTGGGTATATTATTATGGATAATAAATTCTCACACGTCTAGTAGTTATATGTCTTTTAAGCAATCATATATCAATTTTAGATAATTAAAATTTGGATATATTTATATAAATATCATTTCCTTGTTGTTGCCATGAAAATTCTTGTTTTTTAAATGATTTACGTTTCGCCCCATTGTTATTATTATATTAAACCTATTTCCAAAGGAATTTCTTGCTTTTAAAAAATTTGGTTACCTCTACATATTCCAAATATACGTACTTTTTTTTATCTTATGGTATAATAATTTTTCTTACTCATTGACTAAAAAAGGTGCAGGTACCTAGATCATGGTGCCCCTCAACTCAAGATGGTGAAAAGAGCAATATCAATGAAAAACCAACTCCTAGCAAGAATGTTGAAAAACAATTAGTCCTCTATAGTGAGGTGCAATGGAGAACAAGAAGGTGAGAATCATGCACAAGTGCTGTGAGAAATAGTAGGCCAAGAGTCCCATTGTGCTGGCGAGATCCTGGTCAGTACATTGTTAATGATGAAAGGCTAGGGGAGGAACAATATTGGTATTGCAATTTAGTGTTGGAAGAGACCATTTGGAAAGGTAAAGGTTTGGGTGACAAAGATGTTTTGGTTGTGTCAAGCAATTGGAGGTTCATGCATCATGGCATAGCCTATAAGTAGTGTTCAATTTGGAGGATTATATTTTCCGAGCACAGGGTTGTTGGGGACAATGATTGTCTTGATATTGATCCATTAGCGGTTGGAACTAAACCTAGGCAAAGGGAATGTCGGTTGCAGGAGACATTATCCTAACAAAGAGCCAAGTTGATTAGTGACACAAAGCGTGAGACAATGAGTGAGGTTAGGGGCTTTCAGTTATTGTTAAGGTATTGATTGTATGCAATTCTTCACAATAGAACAATTAGTGGAAGCAAGAGCCCTTTTTCAAGAGTACTTCATTGATGAGAGGAGGACCTACATGTACACAATCTTGAGCATGCACTTCAAGATGAAAGAAACCCAAAGCGAAGATACCCTTTGCTAGGCAAATGGATGTGCAAAAGCATGGCGGTATCCATGCAAGTTCCAACTTCTTCTGGCATAATTGTGGCAAAAAGCAGTGAGGGCAGGTTGCTTTACATGGAAATAATGGTTTATTGAGACCAACGACTGGGACCACAGGCTGCCGGGAGATATTTGAAAAATATATTGATTTCAATGCGAGTCTATGCCACACAAAAGCGAGAAGGGATGAAAGGGAAGAAGCGGTTGTTGAGAAAAGGTTGCCATCATTGTACTCAAAGAGTATTTTGGAAGAAGTGAATTCCTACTTGAGGAATTGGGAATTCTTCCAATATCAACCTAGCTTTAATGGGTTATGGAAGAAGCATTTCAATCATGTCACCATAGCAACTAAACAACTTTTGCAAAGTGCAATTTATGTGCTAAGTTGGAAGGAGACTCTTATTAAGGCGTGCAACCTAGTCGAAGGGCTAGAATAAGGAGCATATGAAGGACCATGGTGACCAACTATCATGTAAGATCATGTTATTGGATGTGGAGGACTTTATAAATTTGGAACCCGTAACTATTTATGTATTATACATGACAAGATGGACCCTGACCAAAGACTTGTCTTCCACAATTCAAGTACATACCAAAGTCATGTGGAAGATCATACCCTTCTGAGATCTCAATAGTAGGCAATCTTACGTAAATGAGAATCAAACCTACTATAGCCATTTTAGTTTGGAGTTGTGGAGTGATGGTCCGAATTTCGCCAATGGGAGTATCATGGTGTTGAGAAACTATGAGAAATGGATACAATATGGTCACCTCCAGGGACCGCCACATTAGCCGGGCACTACATGAGCATTGTTAGATGGAAACCCTAACAATATTGAAAGAAAAGTTCAATAGGCAAGGTTTAGGCATGGAGTCTAATGAACATGTTTGAACTTCAACTTCACGTGCTAAACCTCAAGATCTACGAAAGGTTTCTCTTGCAGCTTGATAATTGTCTTTGGCCAAAATAAGAGCAATTGGTTGTTTTCTTTCCTATCCTACTTAACAGGCGTAGGGGATATTTGAAGAGTTAATTTAGGGTTTCTGTAAGACATACCCATGAGGATGTGGATGGCATTGTTGTAAAATATGGTTGTATCTTTGAAGCGACAAACGATGACCAACTTTCCACAAGCTATGGAAATCTTGCATAGATACTTTCTCCAAACCCTTAGCTTCTCTCTCATAGAAGAAGTGCGGAATTGGAAACTTTGTGGATGGTTATACATTGGATCTTGAAGGTCATTCCGGGCCTCTGCGGTTCACTTTTTGGGTGAGAGATGGGATTCCAATCTTCCAATGGAAGATGAGACCTTGAAGGATGAGTGGAGGAGGAGGAAATATGGCGTAGAGATGAGAATGGCCGACCTGTAATACCTCTAGAGTCAACAAAGCTTTAAAACCCTCTTTGAAGAAGTGAAGCAATTGGGATTGACTAGAGAGGAATCCAAGACTATATAAACGTTGGCAAACCAATCGGATGACACCAAGCCGTGCCTTGGTAGCTTCTTGCGGAAGAAGGTGATTAACTTTGTTGGGGAGATAGACACATCCTCGGATGAATTGAAAGAAAGGGTGGTTACTGGAAACTAGGTGGAAGACCTTAGAAGGTCTTTGAGGATTTTGATGACTTCTTTGGCAAGTAGCATTCGCCGAGCAATATGTCCTCCTCCTTCACGACAAACACTATGTTGGTCCCTAAGAACAATAGGCCAGTTTCTAGGCATGGATGTATAGACCTTCCACTTGACTTGGAATGCCACCAATTTGTAGTAGTAAAGCCGATTTAGATACCTCCGGTGTGGTTGGGGTTCACTATCTACGTATTTGCAAAGAAGAAGGTAATATGCTTCAACCATGTGCGGGTGGAATGAGTGTCAGTGCATCGAGTTGACCAACGTGTCGGATAAAGAAAGAGTACTCGAGATTGTTGGACAAAAGGAAATGGAGGAGAAATCGGCGATGATCACGATCTTTGGCCTGAACTATGAAAGTGTTTTGTACTCATGGACTCAGAAACACTATTCCAGCTAGAAATCACCGAGAATTACAATACCTCGGGATATCGGGAAGAAGCTATGATATCATTAGGGGTGCTTGAGAAAGTTGAATAACTATGTAAATTTTGTTATCACGTTTTGCGTATGGTGCTATATTGTGAAATATTGACTATTTTGTAAATAACTTGATATTACGTTTTTCATAATTTTGAGGTGAAATGTGAATTTGAATATACTCTTAAAACATGCAATATGAAATTTGTCCCAAAATTAAGACATAAACCCAATTAATTGAATGATGGTTATAGTTTAGATCACTCTAACATAGAGTAAACATTACACGAATTTAAGAAAAGTTTGCTCATAAAGGCCCTCACAGTTTTCCTATTACTGCCGGGTTATTATGACTCTGTGGTAGCGAGAAGCATCTCTTATTGATTTACTCCAGCGGTTTCAGTTGCTTTCGACAAGATGGCAGCTGTGGATTTAATGGGTAAATTGTTTTCTTGTTTTCTACTTCCACAAGAAGCGAAGGCGCTTCATCAAGGATAATTGCCCGCTTGATTTTTGCATGCACCACTTGATTTTTGCTTTGGCGATATTCGATCCTTGCTTTGAAAATCTAGAAGCGAGATGGAAAAGCAGTGGTGCACATGATGTTGGAAGGATGTTTGTTGCTGCATTCGTAAATTAGTTTGATATTATTGTCTTGCCTTGAAAGCGGAACCAATTGGATGCACTTGGAATTCGCCAATCCTTTTAGCGACAAATGAAGGCCTTGGCTAAATATGGCATAATGGTCGGGAAGCTCTTCTCCAAGCCTACAGCGCATCAAATGGATGGGATCTTTGAATTTATGATGGTTTCGTCGTTCTTAGTTAAAGTCCAGTTACGGTTGAAGGGTGCATGGCGGTCTTTTGCTCTGTGAGGCCGCAGTCATGCGTTTTATCGTGCATGTGGTCTCGATGGCTAGAAGCGGAGAGCTCTCGATTTAGGTTTTTGCCACGTGTATGGTGAAAGCGGGTCCATGTACTGATGCTATTTGGGAAAATTAGATATCCAACAGTTAATAGCTTATTAGAATTTTTTATGAACCCATTAGGTTATAGACCACCTTAGACATAATAATGCTGGTTTGATAGGAATTATAAAGCTTGGATTAAAGATTTATGCAAGCATTTGCGTATAGTCAAGTGCTTTTAGCATGTATGGGGGAGGCTGCGGTTTGGATGCCATTTGGCACATCAGGATGGGCCAGCTATCGGCGATGGCCCAGGGGCCAGGTCTCTGATGTCTTAGGAATGGCAGAGACAAGCTCGGGATTCCTTACAACAAAGTTGGGGAACATTTTTTCTTGATGCGGGTCTGCTTTACTTGAATGTAAGTAGGCTTGAGATCTAGATATAGATCGACAAATATACAAAGTTTTGGGCTATTTTAGGGTATTAATGTTTGAATTGGAATGTTGGAGCCACGTGGCATGTTGGAGCCTAGGTGGCGTGTTTCAGCTACAAGTCAAAATGTGAGGGGCGGGTGAGTTACCCACCTCGGAACTAAGAATCCCATCTCTGCGGACTCGGGATGTCGAAAAGCACATGGTCTATAAGGTGGAGGCGGATCTCTGCCTACGACCCAACTGCGAAAAGGAGTTCAGTTTTGTTGGTTTACTGCCGGTCATAATCTACTCCAGGTTCTTTAAAGCAGGATGTTTACGATTCCCTCTGTTGCTCTTTCTTGCTAGCGGAAGACGCCAGGATGTCTCCCTTGATAGGAATATAGTAGTGCGATTTGGATTCTAATCTCTAGGACTCCTCAGCAGGATATAGGATGATATATGGGTTACAGAGCAGTAATCTAGGAATTTTCTAAGTAGGTCCGGGCTTATATATTTTGAGCGGATGCTTGGAGGTTATGTTGGTGGTTGGGCTAATTATACAACAATTCATCTTATTCTTTGTCTATTCCAACAATCTGACATTTTGGGGTTACATATACCATTATGTGTCTTGGCGATTAATTTGCGGTTTGGTCAAATTTGGGGCTGTGGCGGTTTGAAGTGTAATGATTGCTCATTTTGCACTATCTCCTTTTCTCTTCATCTTTATTTTTTGCAACGAGGGTTTGTGAGCATTCAAGGATTTAGCGCGACAGAGAATGCATTTCTTACTTCTATATAGTATTATTATTGTTAGTTAGAAGATGATTCAATCCTATATAATGTCAATTTGGGCATAAGAAAGAAGTTGAGTGAGGCTTACAAGTCTGAGAGAATTGGTTATGTTATCTTGCTATTAGAGCATCTAATAAGTCTCGGCAAAACGGGATGAAAGTTGAGATTCTCTTGTAAATAATTACGACCTTGTTTTGTAGCATTATACCCTTTATCTTATATTATAATGTTTTGCAATAATTCTTGGATTGGATCAAGCCCTAATTTGAGTGGGCAAGAGATCATCTAGGGGCATCTAAAGGCCACAATTTCATACACAACTTCCTACCACCGAAGTGATTGGTCTTATGGGGAAGGATAAAGGAAAAGGGGAAAAAGGAAAAGGGAGGAATGAGAGAACTTGAAGGGCAAAAGGCGAGGAAAAGGAAAAAAGAGGGGGAAAAGGGTGGGGATAAGAGAAGAGAAAAATGCATGGGAAAAGGAAAGGAAAGAAAAAATCAAAAGGGAGGGAAGGGAACACGAGAAAAGGGCATGAGAAGGGAAGAGGTAAAGGGAAAGGAAGGGAAATGGCATATGAAAAGGGAAGAGTGAGAAAAAGGATGAAAAATGGGTAAAGGAAGGAAAAAAAAAAAAGAGCCACAGGAGAAAGAAAGGGAAAAGGAGCATGGGAAAAGGAGAAAAAGGGAAAGGAGGTGGGGAAGAAGGGGAAGGAAAAATAGCATGGGAAGGGAAAGAGGCCGGAAATATAGAAGGCAAAGGGAGCCTTTGAGAAAGGGAAAAGAGTGAAGGTTGGAAAAATGAAAAGAAGGCGGGGAAAAGGGGAAAAAGGAAAAGGTGGGGAGAAGGGAAGGAAAAAGGAGGCATGGAAGCAGGAGAGAAGTGAAGGGAAAAAGAAAAAGGGAGGAGCAAAGGAGGAAATAGAATATGGAAAAGGGCATTAGAAAAAGGGAAGAGGAAATGACAAAAGGGAAGAAGTTCGAGGAGGACACGAGAGAAAAAAGGGAAGAGGAAAAAGGGCAAAGAAAGGAAAAAGAAAGCAAAAAAAGAACATGGAAAAAGAAAAGTGAAAGAGGAAAGGGTGGGGAAAAAGAGAACAAATGGGCATGGAAAAAAAAGAAAGAGAGGACAAATGTGGGAAGGGCATGGGAAAAGGAAGGAAGGAAAAGAGGGTAGAGGAAAGAAAAAAAAAAGGGCATGTGTAAAGGAAGAGGGAAGGGAAAGGACAGGAAACGAGAAAGCGAAGGAAAAAAGTCCATCGGAAGAAAAAGATGGGAAAAGGAAAAAAAAGGAAAGAGGTCAAAAAGGAGGCGAGAGAGGAGGGGAAGCGGAAGAGGAGAGGATCGGGGATTAAGAAAGGAATTGAAAAGAGGAAGAGAGGGAAAGACACGAAAAAATGGAAGAGGAAATGGTAGGGAAAGGGAAAAAGAGCATGGGAAAAGGAAAAAGAAAGAAAGAGGGAGAAAAAGGAAGAGGTGAGGAAAGGAGAAAAGAGGCACATGAAAAGATAGAAAGGGAGAATGGAAAGGGCATAAGGAAAGAGAAAATGAAAAGAAAGGGAAAAGAAAAGTGCTGGGAAGAGTGAAGATTGGCGAAAAAATAAAAATGGAAGGAAAGGAAAGGAAAAGGAAGGCGGAAGGAAGGAAGGGAAGGGAAGGGAAGCAGGCATGAGGAAAAGGAGAGGAAGTAGGAAAGAGAGGCGGAAGGGAAAGGGCTAAAGAGGAAGAGGATGGGAAAGAAAGAGAAAAGGGCACATGAAAATGTAGAGAAAAAAGAAGGAAACGAAAAAAATTACATGGAAGGAAGAGTGAAAGGAAGGGAAAAATAGGAAGGAAGGATGAAAAGGGAGGAAGAAAAATCCGTCGAGGAAAAAAGGAAGGGGAAAGGAAGGAAGAGAGGAAGGGGTGAAAAAAGAAAGAAAACAAGAGAAGGAAAAAAAAAAGAAGACATGCAGGAAAAAAATGAGAAAAAAGAAAAAAGAAAAAGGAAAATGTGTAAGAAAGCGAGAAAAAAGAAATCACCGAGGATAAAAAACTAAAGAAGACTAAAAGGGAAGAGGAAGGAATTAGAATGCACAAAATCTCTTAAAGCTCGACCCAATCTAAATTTGGTTTCTATTATAATAGATTTATGAAAAGTCTAAAATTTGAATAGGTTTTCGTCCACACAAATTCCCAAGCACTTAACCTTGTTGAAACACAATGAATTATATAATATAAAATCCCTTTCCTTCAAAAAAAAAAAAAAAAAAAAAAAAAAAAGCGTGTAATTGGCAAAAGTTTGTTGTACTCAATGCTACCCATTAATAAATCTAACACCATACAAAAGAGTACTACATATTATTTCGAGGTTCTTTTATATCCCGTACCCTCTTTTGTATCACGATGGAATCAACATTTTGTGTTATCGATTATAAGCGACTTATCCATTATTACATGCGATAGCGATCATCAATATTCAGCGTTCTTGAAATATTAAAAGCAAGGAAAAACATTATTGTAAAGAAGGTTCATGTCAATGGCATTTCAATGGTTGCATTTTAGGAGTTTTGTATGTAATGCATTCGATATGCAAACTTATCATGAAACCTTGCTCAAACACGCTAATTCGATATGTAAAAGTTCTTTTCTAAAGCAAACTTTGTCAAACCACCATCTAAATTTTTGAACTACTTGAAAGGTCCAAATGAATAACATTGTTCATTTGGTATTTGGCCGGATCAATATTTGATAGTTATTTGTGTGCATCATTCCACAAATTCTTTTTCTCTTCTTGATCATCGTCTTGGGAAGACCAGCGTCCGGGTCGGCTACTACAACTGATTCTCTAACAAATTCTGAGATAACGGTCTCTGCAATATGGCTTGAAACTTTCTAAAGAACCCCGTGTGTTCGACCTCCCGAGGCAGAAATCTTGTACCGTAAATTCGACCTCCACCTTGAAATCTTGTACCCTTGAGAGTATAGATATGGGCTAATTTGAGTGCAATCCACAGAGTTCCCATGTGCATCGCCGATCATAAGATATGAAAATCATTCAAAAATATGTGGTTATTAAAGGGTTGAATCTATGAAATGGGAAAATGGAGCTGAGGGAACACAAAGTAGAGCGATAATGAGGGACATGCTTAATGATATAACTTGATGAAAGTAGCAGCAGAAGTTTTGGGAAGAGAGAAGAAGAAAAAGGGAATGATAAACTTTAATAAATGAAGTCACGAGAGAGCAAAAAGAAGGGTCGAGGAGGAGGCGAGGAGAGGAAGAGAGAGACATGTCAGTGAAAGCGTGGTATATAAAGAGGTGTTGAAGGCAAAGAGAAACAAAAACAATGCAAGCACGATGAGGATTGGCTAAACTACTCAAAAAGCAACCGAAAAGTGGAAAAGTTTAAAGGAAAGGACAAGGGAATAGAAGAATGGGAACATATAAAACGAAAAGTTGGGGCAATGGGATGGGAGAGATACGTGAAAAATTGTATATAAGATGGGGCTTCCCAGCTGTCTGAGGTAGGAGATGGATCTGGCAGAGTGTTTGACATAGGAAGTGATAGGAGCACTAAATAGGATGGCCAACAATAAGCTCCGGACTTTGTATGGACTAATGTGGAACTTCACTAAAATGGGAACCCTCGTTAAAGAAGCGAATTGAGCAGGATATATTGATGGCATAATACACAGGACTCCAGACGGTCAGGCGTACAACGGTCCATACCCCTACGAGGAGGGGCCGGTTATGAACACAGAATTACAGAGCCATAATGGTTAGCTCCATCTTTGCAAAATGGTTTGGAAAAGGTCTTGGGTAATAAGTTGCTTGAAACAATGGGCGAGATGGGGAACACACGAGAGCAGGGGTTTTAGGCAGGGAGGCTTGCTGTACGGACCACTGGTAACCCTCAGGATTAATAAGCGAGCAATGGAAAGAAAGTAATATCTTTGTGTGTGGACTTTCAAGGAAGGCTTTGACCACGATCCAGGGGAGAAAGCTATCTGAGAGCTCATAGATATCACGAACACCAAAGAGACATGGCGAGCGATTACAGAAGCGTACTATAGTGTATATGCAAAAATGGAAGAGAGGAAAACAATGAAGCTGCGACAGGGGGGTTAAGCGGTGCTTGTAACACTATTAGAAATACTTTATGATGCATTACAAGATTTCATATGAGAACAGGGGGTTATAGGCGGCTCTATGGGGAAACCAAAGGTACCCATTATGTTTATATCACCAGATGACGAGCATGATGGCCACAAAAAACAAAGGGAATACACAAACTGCGAAGCTGGCGCGGAATCTTCGCGAAAAGCAGGGTTGGTATTAAATCTTGCAAAAACAAAATAGTCTTTTTAAGCTAGCAGGGAATAGTGCTTGTTAGTATTTAAGGAGCAGAATTAGAAAGTCAATTATAGATACACGATTACGATACACCGCAGTCTGAGGAAATGTCGTTAAAGGCGGTCTACGATTCAAAGCAGCCATTGGGGAGTTACCATAATATGAAAAATTCCTTAATAAAAGCGGAATAATAAAACTGGAGAAAATCAAATGCTATCACACGTTAGGTCGTTAATTGTGACCATGCAACTATATCTGGTGAGGCTTGGGGAAAGATATCCTCGGTAGCATAGCGAGGAATTCGAGTTGAGAACACAAATACTGCACTGTAACCTTGATCATATGAAAGAGTATGGCAAAGGGCGGGATAGAAAACAATGGAGGTAAGGGCATGGGAGAACTATCGAATATCTCGCAAGAAATAATGCAAGTGAAAAGCGAATAAACCCAGCGGCTCTCCAGCGATTAGCAGTCGGCAAAATCACGATATCCGCAGATGGATTGAGGGATGGCAATGGACGAGAAGAAATGGGGATGAACGATGACCGCGAAGAAGCCGAATGGAATGAAGTTAAACAAAGGCTACGCATAAACATGGAAACAAAACACGGAGACCCAAAGACAATTTGGCTTATGGCGGTCTTCAACGGAAACGGATAGAGCGGCGGTCTGCGGGATATTGAAACCGGGAGGATATTCTAGCAAAAGATTGGATGGAGCTGCGCGTACAGAGTGAAAAGGGCCGGATGGAGAGGAAGTAGAAAGGAGAAATGATGGGATATGCAAAAATGCAGCGGAGAGAGTGGAGGGCGAGAATCACATGCCGATAGGTGCCAATATATGGGGCGTCGGGGATGCATCTGAAACAAAGATAGACCAACCGGTATCGCCATGATAGCAAGGGCGAAACAATGGCAGAGATTTGGTAGATCTGTCTGGCGGGGAAATGGCGAGAAAATAACAGAGCAAGTACATAAAAAGGAAAAGACTTACGATAGGCAGGAAGCGTCGTAACTATGAAATGCTGAAGCAAAGTTGATATGACACCTACTTGCGGCGCGAAGGCCGTCAAAGTGGAGTGCGGTATTAATAGAAGAACCTTGAGAAAAGGCTATGCGTGATGTGGTGGTAGCACTCATCGGCGGTCGCCCATGCTACACATAAGTCCGAGGGGCCTCGGGCTCAAGGGACAATAATGTATATTCTATTCTATTCTATTCTATTCTAAATAATGACATCTATTTCCACAATACCAATGTCATCTATGTTGCCAATATCATGTCATTTATTATGTCATCTATATTGTCAATAATAATGTTATTTTGTGATCCACTATCACCACATATAATTATTATTTGTTGATCCATTGTTGCCACAAATAGTGGCATTAGTTATATTACTAGGCCACCCATTAGAACAACATTAATATCATGTCTTGTGTCACTTCTATCATTGGATGACGTAGACATCATTGTGTTTATGTCATGCTTAAGTTCATACATAATGCCATCTAGACAACAACAATCGAAACGTTTGCTTTCAAGCAGAGCCTTGTAATGGAGTTATTTCTTTGTAGCTGCAAAATATTTCAAACATATTAGCGACTTTTACGGGGATTTTTCTTGGTTAAGCATATTGAATAGAAATATTGCATTCTTCATTATCTGCACATTCACATCACAAATTTTTACAGCCATGTGCAACTTTATGTCAACATGCTTGTTGTATCTACATATCAAAATAGCCGGCCTACATCAACATTACTGCAATCGTTCAGAGATACAAGAAAGAAAACAAAGTGGAATAAAAGAAAGTGAACGAAGTGAGCAACTGACATTTGTTGTCCAATAAAATAGAAACGAAGCATGAATAGCGCATTTAATCTGCAGAATCATTCTTCAAGTTTGCTCATCCAAAAAATGGTCTGTAATAAACAGAAACACTTACAAAACCTTGAATTTGCTTGGAAAGACTTGAATAGGCTTAAACTGGCTGCAATCCTATGCAAATTGATTGCAAACTTGATGAGATTTCTCTAAATCTGCTCTCAATCTCAAAATCGGCTTGCAATAAACTATAAAATTTAGGAACCTGTTTATGCATAAGAACTAGTTAGAAAAATCAATGAGATAGTCTGTCTTGCATCTCCAAAAATATAAAGCGTTTGGAATCCTTCCGGATAAGATTTGGGGTAGTCTTCGTTTTGCAGCCCCCCTCCGACGTGGCATTATCCCAGCCCTTGATGTCCAGATTGTGTGGTCTGGATCTTTGCCACATCAAGTGGGGAGCTGTAAAACGAAGATGTCCACTCAGGGGCTGTAAAATAAAGGTGTCTCCGATCTGGATTCCACCATATCAAGAAGCGGCCCGGATCCATCCTTTGTTTGCCTTCCACCGGCATTTCTTGCCCCTTTCCCCAGCCCCCCGGCAAAAAAGAAGAAGAAGAAGAAGAAGAAGAAGGAGGTATGGGAGTTTATGATTCGCAAACCCATAACTCTCTAAAATGGGATCTATATCTTATACCCACGAAATACCATTGCACAAAATTATGGTTTAGGATGTTTAAGGTTATTCTAGCCCTAATGGAATAGCTTATGTAAAGACACATATCCCACTTTTCCTTAATGGAACATATATCCCACTTTTCCTTAATGGAACATGGACATTAAATTGATTGTACCCTAAATTTATATTTTCCTTGTGCAAAATAAACTTTATTTCTGAGGTTTTTAGGGGTGCTTTCGAGGTGCTTCCTTTTAGGGAATGAAGAGCGGCGACCTCCGGCATTGATGGAAGACCTTAAAGTGGTGAAACTTAGGGAATATATCGTCCTTTTTCATAATAATCCACCAAAGAAAATGGCATTGGGTAAAGTTTGTTTACAAGACTCTTGCTTCAAGGTATGGCGGAAATACATTCAAGATTCTTGAGTTTTTGTACCAAAATCCGTGGTAGACATGCCTAAAGGCATGTATGATAGAAATCGAGGGAAGAAAGCTAAAGGGGGCGGTAGTACCCGGTCAGGTCTGGGAAAGGCTGGATAAAAATTTCTTCGGCTTACAGGCTGGTGGAAGCGGCTTCAAACAATGCACAACGGGCCTTCCAATCGGGTTTGCGGACTTGTTGCCTCCCGTGTTTTGGATCTACAAGATTTCTTTGTTTGTTGGCGATGAAATACACTTGGCCTTTGTCTGGTACCTCCCTAAATATCTCGGTTTTGGTATCACGTTGCACTTTAAAGCAATATCTACTTATACTTAGCATGCCCATTTACTCACCCTTAAGCTTAAAGAGTAGAGGCCCGATCTTTTAAACTCTTAAAGGGATAGCATTTGTATTCTATTTGGACTTAAACTTATTTATGACTACTAAAATGTTACTGTTGTCAAATCTCCATGAGACATATATCTTGAATTTGACATAAGATATAATCAGGATGTGCTATTATGTGGGGTTTGTACGACCACTAGAGTTTTTACATCTACCCAGGGTTGACAAGGCCAGGATACTCCACATAAATAAAAAGCTTGTTGAGTTACTAGTTCAAAAGCTTAGCCACGACTTTAGAACCCATAAATTTTGTATTGGGGATGGAAGCTCGAGGGCTTAGATACCTCTAAATCAAAGGAAGCATTATTCTTGACCACATTTTTCGGGTTTACAATTAATAATGAAGACAACTAACTGGTTAGATGGGGATCCTTTACGTGGTTATAAGGCAGCCAATGAAGGATATGCGATTGTTGTCTCTTGTTAGCTCTATCTCTCTAACGTGTTTAATCCCGATCTGAGGGGTTAAGTATAGAAGAGTTCATGTTTAGTTTTTAACCATGACAAAAGCTATGCTAAAATATCACGAACATTTAAGGATCCGACTTGATTAAAGGCGTACACCACCATGATCATAAAGATCACGTACCCTCAGGAGAATGCTATTGTGTGGCAATAAAATGTGCAAGGAATGGGTGTTTTGTATGACAAAGAACAAGGGGGAAGTGTGAGGTCATTGGCATTAAAGTGTCGACCATAATCTTTAGATGTAAAGTGTTAATTGTATTAGCATGTTTAATGAAGCTGGCAAAAAGCGTCAATAATTAAGTTCACATACACCTTTAAGTGCAATAAGAATGACTATCTTAATTATAAAGAACTTTTTATCCTCCTAGTTAATGTCAACATTTTGAGCTCACGTTATCATTGTTGTATAGTCCTTGAATGATGCACACATTTTGCCAAAGTCCAGAGAATCTGGAGACACTTAAACACCTAACTTAAACACCTATAATTGCATTATGACACCACAAATCCATCAACTCTTATGAATATGGCGTTGGTTCCTAGTTTTAATTTGTTGTAATTTTTATTTATTTTTATCTTGGATGCAAATGTGTAAAACTTCTGACTAAGGTTTGCTCAATTGTTGGTGGATGTTTAGTCTTGAAGGAACATTATCCATGTGCATATTTATATAAATGATTAAATAAGCTGTATTGGTCTCCATTTACGGATTTTGTCAATGGCCATTTGAATTGTGGCTGTTTCTAAAGCATAAATAATGATCGATTGTAGGAACACCTAGTTTCGAGCATATAAATGATGATCGTTTGCAAAAACATTCACATTTGTAAAATCTAGAAGCAAACATTCCTTAAGACATGATTTCCACATAATTATAGTGATGTTCTGTGCACAACATCCACAAATTGACTGCTTATATTTAGGTATATGTGTCCTTTGATTTAAAAGCGAGTTTTCTTACCTTTGTCAATCTATCTTAATTGGAAGTCGAGCAAATCAAAGCCCGAAAATGTTGCGCATATTCTTTCTTGTGATCCAAAACAACAATATCGACTTTTTGAGGCGGGCTTAAAGTCTGATCGACAATTGTCACCATCAAAGGAATGGAAAAGTGTAAAATTCATATCGACCACTATTTATATATCTAGGAACAACTTGATACAACCCGAGGAGAAAGTTAACTTTGTGAACCCGTCTTGTGCTCATCATAAGTAGCAATCACCACGTTAGCACCTCTATTGGAAAATGATGGAAGATGAAACTAAAATATTCTATTCTCTTGGAGAAATGGAAAGCGAGGTGATGGAAGATGAAATTAAAATATTCTATGCTCACGAGCATTGAACTGGGCCTCACATGAACATTTATTCAAACATAGATCCGTTACTTTTTGGTGAAAATTAATAATTCAATGTTGATAATGTGGTAACCTCAAAGAGATTAAGAGCAAAACATTCCATACTCACCTTTATAAAGGTCCTTGTGTTAAAAAAAGGAATTCCAAGGAAAAATAGTTCGTCCATCTAAAAATAATAATAAGGAAGGAACGTCATACCAATTATTTGAGTAATGAATGCAATGCGGATCAATATCACAAGATCAACAATGACATCATTTTGCACCATATGAAAAGAAAATCCTTCCTCATATGTCCGTAATATATTGTGGGATGTGACATATAAACTTCATAGCATCTCTTGATAGTAGCTTATGGCGATTACTCAAAGGGTGACAATCAAAGGGGCTGATTTGTACCAAAGCTTGTGTGATAAACCTCACTACAAGAGGAATGACTACTAAGAGTCGGTCATCGTTCGGAGGGTCAAAACTCTATATGGATATCTGCCTATAGAATATAGTGACTAATGTTATGGCGAAGAAAATATGCGGCGTTTGCCGACTAAACATAAACAAACATCTTTGACTAATTATATATTGGCCCCGATTTACACAATGAATATTTTGACTAAACCTATGACTAACATAGTCTTGTTGTGTTGACTATTACATTGGCTAAGATCGTTTTTTTTTTTGTGGTGACTAAACATTTGACTAAAATGCATGACTAATAGTCGACTATAAGGGTGACTAAAACTATTACTAATAATGTGACTATTCGACTTATTGTTTGGCCAGATGTCTAACTAAAATTTGACTAACATTATTGACTAATAGTTAAAGACTAAACAAGTGACTAAATACGACTAATATAATGACTAAGATTTTGACTACTTGAGTGATTTATATAGTGACTAACATTATATACTCAAATTCCGAACTTTAGTCATATATGATATCAATTCTCCAATATATCATGTCTCCTTTATCAATATCATGTCTCCTTTATCAATATCATGTTTACCACTTATAATTATCCCAAGTGTGTTTTCTAGTGTGAGAACATGTTCAACAACTCCATTGTAAGAAAAAATTCTCCTATCAATGTAACTTTAAACATGAAAACAATATAGGAATATAAAAATAATTAGGGCACTAGGAAATACATACTCAAAAACAAAAGTAAATTGTCATACATATAAGAACCACATGGTTTGAAATATAATCTCTAGCTAGTCTAAATCCTTATGAAATCCTCATCCAAGATATCATCTTGTATGTCATTCCATTCATCATCGTCTAGTTGTAAAGTAGCCTTCCATGTTATATTTGGCATTTGAAGGTCCAGCGTCTTCCTCCTCTTCAATATAATCTTACGCCATTGGGAGTGCATTGGTGATCTCAATTCTTCATTGGTGGTTTTGCCTTGAGGCTTCATAATCTTCTAGACTTTGTGTCTCCAATTCCAATTCTTGCTTTCATGCTCTATACCTTCCTCACATTCCAAAATTCCAATTCTTGGCCATGCTCTAAAATCTTCCCTCATGTTCCTCCTCTTCTTCCTCCAAGGCTTATATTAGGAGCGATGTCGGCGTGATGTTGGTTACGTAGGGATTCACGATCCACCATGTCTTTTTGAGGTTGACATGGAAAAATACTGGCGAACTTGTTGTGGATACACAAGCGGTTCCACCCATCTACTAATACATGCGTGGAATCAACTTCAAAAAAACCCGGATGGATGTGGCCTTTGTTTGATTTCTTAAACGGTATGGGGCTTGAACCATTTAAACTTTTAGATAGTGCAGCCGAGAATGAGCGAAAATCCACATCAATAATGTCGATGTAACTCAGGAGCATATTCAAACTCCATCAGCGAGTTATCATCTCTGGCGGCTTGCTCGACTTTTTGGTCAAATGGGGCAATTATTCGAGAATCACAAGTGGCGAGCTTTGTCAATGCTATCAATTAGAAAATGTTGACCATAGGCCCACATTGAATTCACGGAACCCTAGCACACCAAAATTGAATAAAAACTCAAATGTCGATTACATATATTATGAATAACAATAACAATAACAATAACAATAACAATAACAATAACAATAACAATAACAATAACAATAACAATAACAATAGCAATAACAATATGAATAACAAATTAGGACTTCTGCGATGCGATTTTACCCAAGGCAATGTTGAGATCATCTTCTTGTATTTTTTTCTCCATTGCCTTGACCTCCCAAAGCTTTTAGGATAGCCACCAAGGAGGGGGATTCTCCGTGGGGGCCTTAGTTTACGGAGGATATTGTACTCTCTATGGCGTCCCTCGGCGATTCCTTGCGACATATGCTTTTCTATCACACTATCTCTTTGTGCCTTTTCAACTTTATATAGTTCCACCCACCTAGTGAGACCATCGCATTGTTCAATACGAATTTGTTGATGCCTTCAAACATCTCGATCACTTAACCTTTTGCTTACCGACCTTGTAAAATTTCACCTTCTAACCAATTCGGGGAGCCTCCTTCTTCCAAATCTTTGGTGCATTTGGATCTATTGATGTTATGGCATCACGGTTAGAAAAATAATGTCTCTTGAACAAGGTGTCCTACGCCATACATCCCTCGGGCCTAGCCATGTCGCCACAAAGCCTTTTAAGACCTTCATATATCTCTCAAAGAACATCCATCTAGGGGGTTTGGACCCACGAGCAAAATCTCTTGTGGCAAATGCACCAACAAGTGTATTTTGATGATCACATTTAGTATGTGTAATTGCCAATGTGTGACTTATTCAACTAGCTACATGCACGAGTTCAAAAAGCTAGTTGGAAATAGAATGTTCTAGGCATAATATCTACGCAATCTCTATTTCCATGGTGGGAATATCGTGACTACAATCTCTTTAGAAGACACCCACTAGAAAGCTAAGTGAGTCTATATATGACCTTGGGATAGAAGGAGAAACCCAATTCTCTAAGGCACATGGGAGAATATCTTGTGGGAAAAAAATTTTTTGATTAGTCCTTACATACAAGTTGTCAATATTGTTTATCATGTAGTATATAAATACACGAAAGTTGTTTTAATCATGCGACTTTAAGTTGGGTGAGATCTCCATCTTTTGTAGAATGCCCTTCTTAGGGAGGAGCCATGACCGATTGGTTAGTCTTGAAGAGTTTTAATAGAATTTTTCACTTGTTTGAGTTCATCCCTTTTCAATACCCACGGACCTCATTGGCGAGGAGCTTTGCCTTCTTCTATGATAGGCCACAATTACGTTTTTAATGTTGTTATCCTTTAGATCATTTCTAGCATTAAGAGTCTCCCAATCTCACGTAAGATGTCACCAAAGTGAATGACACATTCTTAAAATATGCATAGGATCAATAGATGTGCAATCTTCAATTTGGAACCCGTATTCCAACTTGTATAAGATGGATAGTCTCTTCATGCCGGTGGAGGTCTTGAGGCTGTTTGGAGTCATGATCATTCCATGTTTGCAACCAATGCGGCTTGGAGTTCTTCTTCTAGGCGGCGGATGTATCACCATGGCCAAAATGATCCAATGGTAAATATTTTTGTGGTTTGTGTATATCATCTTGATAGGTGCTTTTGATCTATAAGATGTTAATTCTTGCCACATGATGGACATCCACATTTTCCACTAGTTTGCAGTCCACCCAAAGTAATTCCAATCCTAAATATATTAAAAATAATCTAAAATAAGAATATAAGAATGACAACATTATGCACACAGCCTTACCAACACCAATTAGGATAGTCATGAATAGTGAAACATAATATGAAACATGAAATTATGTGGTTGTCTGAAATATCATGCATCGTATTCCTCCCATAGAAGTGTCGGTTCTCTCCACAAGAGGTTCAAAGTACACATTCCTTATCCTTCACTTGGTATTTGCCTATATATATATATATATATATATATATATATATATATATATATATATATATATATATATATATATATATATATATATATATATATATATATATATATGGCTTTGACCCGATCCTTGTGACTAGTTGGGACATCCAAACATTTCAAGACTAACTAAATTGAAAATCTTTGGACTTATCGGGGCCCTAAGAGGGGAGGGCTTTAGGGACACAACATTAAATAGAACCATAAAATTAAACCTAAGTATAATCCAAGTATCAATCGAATTCAATGCTTCAATGAGAACAGAGAATTAAAAAGATCATTTAAACAAAAGAGCGAAAACTTAACATAAGCAAAAGCGATTATAGATTAAGAATAGAATAGAAAAGTTTAGATTAAGAACAAAGGTTATTGAACCAAAAGGACCAAGTATAGCCATGCTTTATCAAGCTTTAAGTTTTCAAAGATAAAAGAATAAACACACCATTTTAAAAACCCGGTTAAAATCACGAGGGTAACGTAACATGTCAAAATTAAATAACAAATACTTTAAATAAATACCAAGTTCTCAAACTTTAAGGATCTAAGTGTAAAGAAACAAGTGCCTTATAGAACATAATCACAACAAAATCGGACAAATTTTGTTGTCGAAACAACCTTGAAAAATATAAATTAAATCCAAGGCATAAGAGTCCACTATATCCATAAAACCGACCAAGTAACTTTTAGGAGACCCCGATAAAATGTATTAATTAATTGCCAAGAATTATCAGGTGCCTTCATGATATGAGTAGACTCAAGGATTCATGCATGAATACAAAACAAAGGGATATTTTAGCAGATGTATTGCAATGACTAACTCAATCTGTGACCAGTTATATAAAGGTTAAATAGCAGAAAGATTGAATGCATATAATAAAAATTAGAAGGGACAAAGGAAATTGAGTGCTTACAATGTAACATGAGACTAATAAGCGAGAATGAAGCCAAAGTTGACCCAATGTATAGCAAATAGCCAAGTATTTATGGAACATAATATTCATGATATGTCCAGCCCGATCAAATCCGTTGGGAATAAAGTGCACTTACCATTTTTTTAGGAACATAAAACAAAAACATAAAGTAGCTCATATAATGCTTCATCACGGAAAACATTAATCACGACAACAAATAACAAATCTGAGAGAAGGGCAGGGTTACTGCGACAAAAAGCACTTATTAGCTAAGAAGGGTAAAAAATGCCTATGCTTTCTGAGGGTAAGCTATGAGCAACATTTTACTACTACCGTTGATTAAATAGACAAAATTATACCAAGTGGAAGATAAAGTTAAACCAATTAAACCATATGGATAAGTAAAGAAGTTAACCATAAAATTTTTAGCGTAAGCCTTCATGAATATAAGCTATGATTAAACTAGATATTCTATCTATATACTAGTAATAATAACAGGGAACACATAATGGAGCGAGGGTTGTTAATTCACGCTTGAGAACTAATGCCTAGTTGTAGTGGGATAGCTAATGGATTAGGTAACAATTTCTATTTGAGGTAGATTATGGCCAGTCTGAAAAAGAATAAAAGAAGGAGGTGGAAAAAACCAAGACATATATCGTTCGATTAAGATCAACTAATTTGTATGCAAGATCGGACAAAAAATGGGTGAGAATAATCATGAAGGACTGATTGAGTAGAATGTCCTCATCGAGAATCTTCCTCTTCGGAAAGTGCAACTGTCAGGAGTTACGAGGAACTTGCTCTATATTTCAGCATTCTTTGCTACAAGGGAGCCAATGGAATTAAACTTCTTGATCCACTGGATCTCCTTTATCCCTAATGGGATCAACCCATCTTTGCTGCATAATTCTAGCAGTGGCGTTTTGTAGGTTGTGAACCTTAGTGCTCCTAAACCATGCTTTCTAAGAAATTCTATAAGCTTAGGCCTGGTTGTGCCCTTGTTCTGGGACCCACGCCTTCTCACCTTGCTCATTTACTTAAATGCAGTAAGCGGAACACTCTCATATTTATAGATCATAGTGTATCGGTGGCTTCACAGCAGCACATTGTTAGCAGTCTAAGGGCCCAAATCCGGGTTAATTTCCGGCTTACAAGAACTTTATAGAAAATGGCTACAACTGGATTATCTGTCAAAGGATATGATGTGGCCGATTACCCAATCAAAATGGATTAATCGATCTGCTTTGCATCCTTAGCAAAGGAGGAGGCGGTAACTAATCTACGTTGGCCATGGCCCAGGAGTGAACTTAGGTTTTCTTCAACAAAGTTAGGGTTAAAGCGTAACAACCTAAAATACTATAATGAAAAATCTAAATGCACCGTATTTCCCCATGGGATTAGATCGGGACACCACTAATATAAAATATGTTTTTCCATGGGTGAGATGGACACCACTAATATAAAACATGTTTTACCAAAACCTTTTTGAAGCCTAGCAAAATCAATGGTATAAAGAACATATAAAGTTGAGCCATATGACTACTTTGGTTGCATGGGCTAAACAAAAGTGGTCAAAAGCTTGAGGGAAATCAAAGAAATTAGTGATCTCAAGAAACCTAGAATAGGGTCAGATCAAAAATTAAAATCCATCAGAAGGTGTTCAAAAAACACCCCATTTTTCAAGTAATCCAAAATGGGAAAAGGGAGCGACCCAAAAGGCTTAGGCATTTGCCACCATGCATGGAATATCAAAGATATTTTACATTTTAAAGTCCGAATCAACCAACACTAAGGGGCTGTGGTCCTTGCAAACCCATATAAGCGTTATGGTGCGTACAATACATCAAAATTGAATAGAAGGCAACAATATTAGACCAGCGTGTATTACAAAGGCAAACAAAATGTCCATTTGCTAGATAATTAGAGTCTGCAGGGATAGGCCTATGGTAATGATTGAGATGCTATCTTAGGTCCAAAAAGCACTAGCTATAGGATCACCCGATTACATAGATGATGTCCAATCCACTTCGGTGGAGACCTACCATAAAGAACATGTATGAGTCATCTGAGGAGGCCAAATTTGATGTTATGATGCTTATACTAGGGGGAGCCTCAATAAACTAGATTGAACATGAGTACTAAATTAGCTTGAACATGAAGGTACTAAGGTAGGCCAAACCCTACCACATGTATATATATATATCCACAGCCTCCTGGGAGAGGCGAAAGATCCCCTAATTTATAGCATAAGGGCGGGAGGGTCCCATGCCTAGGGACCCCCATAGCTTGAATAAATGTCTGAGAAAAGTCATGCAAAGTTACCTGTATTTGTAAAGTTCAATCCCGGGATGCTAATGTCAAACTTGAGACGGGAAGTCCTCACTTGAATTACCCTAAGTACTTTATACCAAACATCGCTTTGCTGAATCCCTTCCCAATGAATGCATTTATCGGTCCATATAGGTCCTTAGCGGCGACTATGAGTTACTATGCAAAAGGTATGGTTACTGTGAAATGATGATATTACGGGCCATAAGGTAAAGGTCTACATGAACTTCGCATGTATGAATTTGAGGGGCACGAAAGGGGAGCTTATCCCTTTTATTGCATTATCTATATGTCTGATAAGTACCAAGATGATGCTTATGAATATCAATACACATGTTGAGGAAATTCTTGGATCTACCAATATGTTTAGCGTTCTCCTTACAATAAGGCTGTTTCATCCTTAATGACCAAGTGCTTTAGGTTGTATATGGTAATGCAGTGAGGATTATGTAATAACCCAACAAGCGCCTAATACATGGATTATTCAAAGTGAGCAAATCATCCATGTACACGCAGCGTATGCCCAAAGCAGCTGCGACCTCCTTGAGCATGCCTAAATGATCAAATTGGTGACAAATTTTTTAATTCAAACCAAGCAAGATATAAATTACACCATCGGGGACTTGAGGGCAAAACCCATGGGGATTCCTCTGTTTGCCTCAAATACCATTGCCCATGGACAGGATAGCAATTATTTAAAAGCCAAATGTTAAGTTCAATAAACTTATCCTTGTCGGTTCATCCATGTATGCCAGAGGATTATTGTATTTCCATTTCAAAAGAGACTTTTGGGTTATGCACCAGTGCAGTACCACATATCATATCCGGCATGTCTTGTCTTCTTATATCTCCAAAGCGTATTAATAATGTCACTCATAAGCGTTGCTAATTCCATCGGTGCCATTGAGTGGAATATTCTCATTAACATTTAGTTATGTCGACTACAAACATCGTTTATTTTAGGAGGTAAGTTGCAAACCACTTCATAAATAGATGTAATGACCCATGATGCCTTTATTTTATTTAATTGCAGTATATTAGCTGCCCTACACTTATCGTAACAAATTGTGTGCCAAGCTTCCAGGATGAGATTTAATCCACTGAAACAACTGAAGCAGAAATAGAAAAAATGGAACCATGGGCATTAGTAATCGAGCGATACTCATTCTTATGGGCTTTAAAAATACCTAGAAGGTATGGTAATTCCATGCTTGAAATATGCCCTTCACCTAGCAATGTATCAATTTACATTTGAATCCGGTATAATGAGGTTAAGATTCTGGGGAACATGCTTCAAAATCATTACTACTAAGTCTCATAATGGCCTCGCTACGATATGCTTTTGGGCTGGAAATAAATGCGGCGGGGTTGTTAGCGGCTTTATCAACACCGATACATAAAGATTCATGTTCAACCCGGGTCAAGTTCTTAACAAGTGATTAGTCCCATAATTAAAATTTCTTTCGATCTTGTATTGTCATAAATAAAGCCTTTTGCGGACTTTTCAATTCTTTCCTTAGAAAGCGGTTTGCATTGGTCAATGATAGACAAATCCACATCACCGGGGGAGAATCGTGAGCTGAAAAAGCGCTTTCATGATTTGTGTAATTTCAAGCTTGAATTCTTTGAAGTGTAAAGGAAAGTCGGGGATAAAATTGAAGGTAGAGTTTAAACATGTTCCTCAAGCCTTTGCTATGAATTATATTCATATCACATTAGTTCCTAATATGTCTATAAGAGGGATCCACAAATTTTTAAGTGCAGGGGATGCTACATGGGCGACGAGGATCAAAATCAAAGCGAAAATGGCTCTAGGTTTATAACAAAGGTCTCTTAATTTGGAAGTGTACCTCGATACAAGAAGTAGTGTTCTCCCATAATTCAATGCCAAATGTACCAAAATATCATCGATCTTGCTTTAAAAACACTAGAAAAGTTGATCTTATCAATTTCTTTTGAAAAATATGTAAGGTGCACATATTTTTTTATCCAACTTTTCTTTAATGACTTTTAAAAAGGCTGAGTCTTGAGTCAATCCTTGAAACTACAACTCTCCTTTTTATGCATTTGTATATCACATATAGCATTATTTGCCGATAAAGAATATGGGACAAGCCCATGAGAATTGGCACTAAGGCCCAACAATGAGGTATCAATGCATTCATACAAAGCATAACCGGTCAAACTTAAAAGAACCAAGTATTAGAAATAGTAACAAGGATGTTGTAACATACCTATCCCATCGATCCGAGCCATGGTTCGCCATTAAGGAAAAGGCCGAGCCCCTATATTAGGCTAGTTCCATTCGAGGGCGGTTATCGGCGTCTTCTCCAATGACATTTTCTTCGGTGCTTTCGTAGCTTCCTTTGGCTCCATCCTCTTTTCTCCTCTTTGGAGATTTTGCTTTCTCTCTTTTCCTTTTAGATTGCTCTTCCTCTTTTCTTCCCTTTTAGATTGCTCTTCTTCTTTCTTTCCCTTTTGGCTTGCTCTTTCTCATGGTTTCTTGCTATAGCACTTTCTTTGTTTTGCATGCTTCTGGGAGGATTCAAAATATGGCGTGATCTCTTCTTTCTTAGCGCCAATTTCTTGTGAATCTTGGCTGATTTTTGCATGTCAATTGAAGATTGCATCGCGGATTATTCCTCCACCTGGGCCACTAATGGTTTTCTGGCGACCGAATTATCTTTCTTTGCGATATTTTTGTTGCATGCGAGGCGGATTAAGTAAAATCGAAGCAATTCATAGAGATTTGGGCAACCCGCTGTCGAGGCAGCTTTCATCTTGCTTTTAGGTTTCTATGCATTTTTGCGGTATGATTAGGTCTTCCATAGCACTTGCCTTGTGCATCTTGGCTGATTTATGCGCCAGCAATTTAACGTGTAATGTTTCTAGCATGCATCTACGGTTTGAGGGTTGTTTTTGGGTGGAATGCTTGATTGTTTTGTCTTTGCACTGATTCAATGGTTGGCGTGTTAGGGTTTAGATTTATCATCTTATATGGATGAGGTTCGAACCATGGTACTATCAATCCATTTTTGGATTCTTCAACGTTTTTCTCACGGGTTTCCATTTGGATTCTTCCACATGTTTTCTCACGGTATCTGGATGGATCTTGGGGAGGGTTAAAGCACTTCTCCTCATTCTAAATTCGAGTTCTATCTTGAGCTTGGGATTTGATTTGATTCACCTTCTAACGCCATCTTAAGCTCTCTCCACTCTTCCACCCAATTGTCACGCATCACCATCTCCGCTCTTTTGTCCACCTGGCCCGCTTTGCTCATTTTTGAACTCATCTATAAGCGACATCCGCGGCTTCTTCTTCTTCGAGGCGTTATAGGCAGTTGCCGAGGAGAACTTTACTTGAACATCTGTGGCGATAAGAAGTTAAGTGGAGGTTCTTATGCTCTCCTTCTTTATGCTCTTTCGGTATGTAGTGGTAGGGAATACATTACGGCTATGCATCAATAGAAAGATTTTGGAAGGTATGGGTTTTTGTTGAATTTGATACATCTGCGGTTAACTTTGGAGCAACAAAATTGCATCACGGGGTCTATTGGTTTGAGGTATATTGGTTTGTTGGTGATTCGATTCAATTGGCAAGCCATGCGGTGGCAAGCCATGCTCACTATTTCCTCTTACGTATTGCTATATTAGTTATTTGTTGTTGCGAGGAAATCGGCCTTTTGCATGCGATGGCGGATTATATATGATTGGTCTTAGCGGCTCAAAAGAATTTCTGCGATCTCAGGCTGGATTAATTTGTGTTCACTAATTAAGCGCATGCTCTCGGTTTAGTTTCTTCTTTTTCCCCATCCTATCCTCGTCTTTGTCTTGATCTGCATGTCCAAAGGCGGTTCCACATATTTTGATTACCGGTTCCATGCACATGTTTTCTTTTCACGGTTTTCATTCTCGGCCCCTCTTTGTCTTGCCTCTCTTTGTTCTTCAAAGCGGACATTCATTTGGAACCCATTGGTCGAGGCGGGACACTGAGTTGTCTGCGAGCAGCATCTTGCATGGGCGTGGTCATTTGGAGCATTAAGCGGGAGTATGGGCTGCGAATTATTCTTTGGTTAAGCCCATTTTATAAGCGGCTGCGGTTGTGAGGAACAAAGATTAGCGGACCTTTTCAGGTTCTTAACTTCGATCTCTGAAGGAACGTGCGCGCCATCACAGGGTCCATGATTGCGCTCTCCTATTTCCAGCTTCCTCGTTCAAACACTTTTTCCTTAGATTTCCTTGCACCTGCTTCTTTTTGCCGTTGACTACACCTAAGCCTAAGCCTAAGCCAAGCCTAAGCCTCGACCTCCGGTATAAGCCTAAGCATCACGCCATTGTTTTTCTCGAATCGGATCCGAGCTTCCTTTCTCCATTCTCCTCACTGTTAGGTTGGATTTGCGGCCCGGTGGGGCATCTTGGCGAGAACGGAGGTGAATGCAACATTAGCCTCGGCTTTTCTTGTTCTTCCTTTTCTTAATTTGCCGGCTCTCCTTGGCCGATGTCGAGAGACGGTTGGATGTGTAGTTTTAGTTTACTTAGATCATGTCTAAAATTTGCTTTCTTCTTTCCACCATCAGGTTTGCAATTCCAAGTCCATTTTTAGCTCTTTGTTGCAATGTAGTTCTTCCACTCCATCGCGGCTATCCTAGCCTCTTTGCATTTCGCGGTGCATTGAGTCAAGTGGCAGCTCTCATGTTTGCCTATATGCATTTGTTTTCCACATATCTTCATATTGTCTACATATACACGCATCCCTACATTTACAGGGGTTTTCTTGGATATTGCATCATGTTGTTGTGACTTGTTAATTGTATAAAGGAAGGACATTTACTTATTTTTTGCATTTTCTTTAGCGGAGGGTCGATTGAGAACGCATTTATTTCTCTAGGTGTTATATGGATGAGTTTTTTTTCTGAAGTTTTTCAATAAAATGATACATTTGCCCACTTCCTATTGCCATTATTCACTGGAAGTTCATATCAATGGATTTAGGGTTTGATTTTGGGCCAGGCTCATCGGCAGATTTGATCATGTATGCATTTTGCCATTTTAGTCTTTTCATACATACATGTTCTTAGCCTTGATCAATCATTGATTTTCTTTGGACCAAATTTCTTATATGCATGTCATCGCTATCAATTTTTGCATCGGACTTATGCTTTTTTTCATTTTGGTAGGTATTTAATTAGGTTTATCTTATCATCATTTGGGTTTTGCTCCTTGGGTTTGGATATGAGCTATATTTACTAATTATAAATTTGGTAGAAGGTTGGTGGTCTTCGGGGTTAGGCGTTCTCGTTTCAAAATTCTCGGATCCTCAATGTAAACCAATTAGTTTGTTGAGCCATTTTTCTAGCGGAAGTTCCTTTGTGGCCTTTTAAAGTCTCCTTTTATTCGGTCCATAGGGGATGTTTTCCTTAGTCAGGGCTCTTGCCATGGGGGCTGGATTTTTTAGCGTGTTTGTTTTGGGCTTAGGTACATTCTTTGTGCATTTTATACAAGTTGAGTCAGGTGAGGGTATCCATTCTAGGTTTGCTTCTTTCCACAATTTTATCGACTTACTTTAGGCTATTGTTTTCCTATCCATATTTCCTGGCATTAATTCTTTTGAGTATGGTTATGGATTGATAATTGGCATATTTTTCATGAGATGCTTTTACATGTGTATTTTATTTTGCAACATCTGAGGGATGAATATGGTTAATGACTTGCATTCATGTTATTGGGATGTTTTCAATTCTCTGGCCCTCAATTTATACTATTTGGGTTGTAATGGGGTTCTTGATTGGGTGGCGTATATCTTTTCATATGTTCCTTTACATTTTAGTCTTAGTTGCCGCAGCGGTTTCTTTTTTATGTAGCATGATCTTATAAACTTTATGTTCTCTTTTGCCATTGTCTTTTCCATTGGATCTTGATGCACTATTCAGCGGTTGTTGTGTTATTAGGATTATTTTTTCCTATTTATGTTTAAGCATTGTTATTTTCATCTTTTGGCCTATAATCGATCATTTTTGTGTTTTACGTTGGTGGCCGTGTTTTACATTTTCTCTGGTTGTTTGGGCTCTTATGCGTGGTTATTTTCTTATTAGTTTGTTCATTTGGCTTACATTCTTCTTTTCATTATTTTACGCTTGGGCTTAACGCCTTTGTTTTGTTGTCTTTTTGAGGGGACCATTTTTAGTTAAGCTATCATTATGCATTGTGCTACCATTATACATCATATTTGCTATTCACCTCTTTGTCCTTTGTGGCTAAATTTCTTATATGTATATTCTATATTTGGTGTTTGTGGGTTCCTTTGTTCACTTTATTAAGCGCACTTATTTGTTGTTTCACGAAGTTGTATTTTTTTTCTTGCACATAGGGTGATATTGTTGATTATTACCAATTTTATGGATTTAGGGCTTCATTGTTTTTCGTTAGCTCCACTTTGTCATGTTCATGATGGGCTTATTTTTTTTAGTTGCATAGCTTTGTTCACTATATATGATATTACATAATCATTGTGTAAAGTTTGAGGGCGTTGCTTTATTAGGCGTGGTGACTTTCCATGTTCTTTTAGCCCATAGTTTTATCATTCTTCCCTCGTTTCCTCCGTTTTTTGCTCAATCACGCGGGGTATACATGTTGAGTTAGGTACTCCACGGTTCTTTGGCCCGGTCCTCGTCCTCTCGCGCTTCGCTTCGTGGTGTCGCGACTTTACTCAACATCTCCATGTTTTAGTTCGATCTTTATGTCATGCATTTTTACATTCCTATCGTCACGTTTTTCCTCTTTGCCTTATTATCTCGGTTACTTGTTGTTACGCCTTCTTATTTATCGTTATTGTTTATTCTTTTAAGGATCCATGATGAAGGGTTCCTTTGTTGACTTATCTCCCTCTAGATATTGGCCGGTTCGGTTGAGGAATAATAGCCACATTCCACGGACTTCCCGATTAGAAGCCACATCAACTATCCCGCGGACATCACGTTAAGTGATGCGCGTCATATCATATGTGCATTTATGCGCGTGCGTGGTTTTATTTTTTCATCGCCTTGTTGCCCGTTCGTTGTGGCATCGAGGCGCTTCCTTTGATTCATCATCGTGGCGGCGTCCTTTTTCTTATCATTGTTTTGTTCTCTAATGTCCTTCCCTTTTTGGTCATTGGTGTCTGCAGATCCATAGCGGGGGTGCTTTTCGGCTCTTCTTCTTCAACCGGCTTTTTCTCCAACCATCTGCGCTCCGCATTTCTCGTCGTCAAATTAGATCAATACCTTCTTCCTCTCAGCTTGAACAGACTCTTGGGACCCAGTTTCCCTTTCTCCCCACCGCCATTCCAAGCGAGACCCGCTTGCCCGGTGCTCATCACGATTTCTTTGGCTTCGGCTTGCCGCCGTTTTGCATGCCCTGTCGGTATCCTTACGCACCTCGTGACCCTCTTTTTCGCCTCTCCTTCCTCTCGTCCCTTTATCCTATCCAGATTGCTTGGAGGTGGTGGCCGGTGTATCTTCTTTTCGACAAATCCAGTTCGATTATGGTGCTCATTCGCTACCGTCAGCGGCCAGGCCTCGGCGGCGCCACTTTCGAGGTTCCACATGATGCTGATCTTGTGGCGCTCTCCGATTCGTGGCGGCTCCTCTTCTTCTCCTCAGCTATGTGCTGCGACCCAACTCCACACTGGCGGTTCTGAAATTTCGTCTATTGAGGGTTTTCACTTGTAAAGCGGATCTTTTCTATTTGGTATGCTCATTATATATCTTTGGCGTTTATTTGCTATTTGGCTTTATCATCTTTGGCATATTTGCTATTTGGCTTTATCTAGATGGGATGCATATTGGTTTGGCCTTTGCATTGAGATTTTCCGACATGGGTGTATATTGGATTATCTTTCATTTTTATGCTTCTCTTTAAAGATGTGGGGTTAATCCTCCCTCGTTGTTGTTGTCAGACATGGGTTTTATATTTGATCATTTTTTCCTTTTATGCTTCTCTTTATCTAGGCATGGCGTGTATTAAGTGGTTATATGCAAGGCTGTTATATTGGGCACATTCTAATGGCCACTTTTTAGTTTTAGTGTTCTTGATGTTCTTTTTTATGGTTTTACATTGATGCTTTATCCTTCTCTAGATGTCGGCGTTTTTTTATGGACCGTTTTTGTTGGGTGGTCTTGTTTATTTCCACCCAGTGATGGTGACATTCATGTCTATTTATTATCTTTAGTGATGTTGTAAAATACCATTGTCTAGCATTATTTTTGCAATGCATATTTCTTTTTACATGATTATTTATCCACCGTTGGGATTGCCGGCTTTTCCACCATGGTGGTGATGCTATTTCCATCTGCGGGTGATCTTTGTTCATTGTGCATTGTGCATTATGCTATCCTTATGCATCATTTGTCGGGGCATACATTTCTAGCTAACGTTGAGCTCTTTGTTCCACGGTGTATTGGGATATCATCGTGCATTGTGCTATTATTATTTATCATATTTGCTATTTAAGCTATGATTAGATGTGCGGATATTGCGTTTTTGCAATTTTGTGACATGAGTTTCTCTTGGACTATTTTTTTGTGGGTGGCGTTGTTCTTTCCCCAGATGGAAAGTAGCGAATTTAATATTTATCACGGTTTTCTTCCACCCAATTGGGTGGCGGCTTTCTCCACCCTCGGGTGATGCTATCTCTTTTTCATGTATTGTTGATTTCCTCATTACTAAAGCTCACATCGATTTGAGTTGTTGTGCGACTTGCAACCCAGCCAGTCATGCATTCATTGGCCCTATCGTTCGTTCTTTTATATTTTACATTTCAGCGAGTTCTTATTTTTCTATCATGTCGCCTTCCGATTGTCATTCACGTTTTGGTTCCTTTATCATGTCCACTATTGTCTTTTGCTTTAGTATTTCAGACCCTATATATGGCCCTAGCTTTATTTTTAATCCGTCCACTTTACCTAATCCTACAACCTCTTCTGTCATGATCTAGTAGTGCTCCTTGATGTTTTTTGCGGTATCTGCGTTTGGATCTTGTGGCGGGGAGGGTTGAACACTTCTTCTCATTCTTGACTTGGAGTTCTATCTTGCGCTTTGGATTTGATTTGATTTTGATTCACCTTGGCGTCGTCTTGGCTCTCCACTCTTCCTTCCACACAAATGTCGCTTTGCGACCCTACTCAACACTTGGAGGTTTAAGGCGCTGGGTTTATAGTTAAGGAAGTCCTTTGGTAGTCGGCCCGGGTTTGTGTCTCACGAGTCCTTTCCCGAGAATCCCATCGATCCGGAGCCATCGGATCGCCGATACGGGAAAGGGCGAAATAAATAGTTCCATTCTCCGGGCCGGTTATCGGCGTCTTCTCCACAGCGGCATTTTCTTCGTGCTTTCGTGGCTTCCCTCCCTTCCCACCCTCTTTTGCGTGGGCGTGTACATCTTTTCATTTGTATTAGTATTGGTCCTTGCTCTTTTTTGTGGTTTTCACTTGTGGGTGTCGCTTTTTTGCTGTTCTTTGTTTCCTTGGCATTTTCACGTGTTTTTTCTCGGCTTGCGAAGCGATCTTTTTTTATTTCCACCTTGAGGGTGATGCATCTTTATATATCATGTTTTCCACCCATTTGGGTGATGCTTTTCCACCTTGTCGGTGGCGCTATCTTTTTGTTACGCTCTTTTTATTCGGTTTTTTTATGCCTTATCTCTTCCAGCTTTCTTGATCGGGATTCTTTTTTATAAGCTAAAATTGTTTCTCGACTCTTCACGGGTGTTTTGAGTTTTGGTCTTCACGATTTGCTATCTTCCACGGCTTTTGGGGTCCTGGCTGGTTTCAATTCGTCATCCTCGTTGTTACATGGGGTTTTCCTTGCGGTTGTTTGGGAGTTGGTGCTTTGGTTTGCCGCCGGCTCGTCGGTTTCTCGCTCTCTAGGCACCATTCGAGGTTGGTGGCGACCATTTCTCGTTAGGGTTTTCCTCGAAGGCAGAAGGCGAGGTTTTATCCAGATGAGAACTTGTCGCCATTGCCCTCTTATCATGCCTTAGCACATTTTCTTTTTTGGGGTGAGTCGATATTGTTCCTATGTTCGGCTACCCCTCTCTCTTCTTATACATTGTATACTGCTGCTGTGATGAATGACAAGGTGTCTCTCGCGAGTCCTTTCCCAGAATTAGAAATTTTTGGAGTAAGCAGCGCCACAGTTATTTGTACTAGTGTTCACATTAGGAACTGCTCCAGTGGTCACATTAGGAACTGCTCCCTTTGGATCCGTTTCTTGTTTAAACCTAGTCAACTTGGGAGGCCTGAGAATCCCAGCGTGCTTGATGTTGGCTGGTTCTTTCTCCTAGCGATTATAACCCATCTTCTTTGTTGTCATCATTGATGCTCTGCTCGAGAAATTTTTTAGGCGATGGTTTTTCTATAATATCAACTGCTTTAGAACTTCCAAACTCATTTTTGAGGTTAATCCTGGGATTTTCTGCTAACTTGTGTGTCATTGCAATCATTGTATCTCTTATGGCTAGGTAACCAATGTAAGAAAGGACCACACCTTTGATTGGTTCAGATGCCAGAAAATTGGAGAGCATAGCAAACCTCATTTGAATGGACCGATCCGGCCAGATCCTTTCCAAGTTATTGAGCATGAACCATATCAAATGGTCAAACCAGATGATGTTATCTGGACATTTGTCATCCACAATTTTGTCACAATCACATTTGAAAAACGGGCAGTACGTGCGCCAGATACGTTTGAGGTAAAAATCAATCCTCAATTCTTCCACTTTCGCCATGTGGCCCTTCTGTCCAATGTACAGATTAGAGCCAATTTTACATGTTCTCTCCAGCAAGTTAAAGCCAAAGGGCAGCTTTGGATCAATTTTTCTGATACGTTTGATAAAAGCAAAGGCATCCGACTCTGCCTTGTGTATCTCATTGGCCTCCAAACGTGCCAGCTTGATCCATGAACTTTTACTTATAGGGGCAATAATTCCAAGATTTTTGCTGGCCCATAAACATTGTTGAAACTGTTCACCATGAATTTCCACGTTCCTATTGGACATTATTGGAAAACCCCCACAATTGAAGAAATTAAGCTCCTTAATGCTATATTTATCAAGGGTATCCCTGATTTTTCTTTCATCATTATCTGATGACTGTTCAGCAACTGCAACATTAGCATTACCAAAAGGAATTAAGCCATCCGCCTCCTCCATGTCAAACAAGCAATTATCCATGATTATAGGGGTCTTGTCTTCAGATTTCTCAGGTTCGACAGCTGTATTGGGAATAAAGGTATTCTTAAGAGAATTCTGATCTTCCAAAGCCTTTAAACCTTTTAAGAAAGCCAACATATCATGCAGGTCATCATAGTCTTCCTTAATATGTACACCAGGGAGCTTATTAAATGCCTCCAGAATCAGGCTATGACAGGTGTCAAAATCAGCTTTCTTGAAGCTAGAAACTAGGTCTAGCATCCCATTAAATCCCAAAAAAAGAACTACTGAGATTCCTCCTTCAACCAAAGCACACTCCTTGCTGATAATCACATTATGTAGTTCTGGCATTCGAATGCAAGACATCACCGTTTGCACGGCCTTATTGGGAGGAAGTATACCAGCTGCTGAATATCCAAGAGCAGAGAGCTCAGGAAACCATCCAGGTCTGTTATCATTATCATTCTGATAATTAGTTTGCTGTGCGCTCCGATCTTCTATGGAGTTATTGTATTTGGAGGAAGCCCCCTCCTGCAATCCCAAAGTCAGTAAGCTTGAAATAATAATTGTCACGACAGTGACTAAAGACATATTTAATGTTAAATCCCTAAAGCCCACACTGGTAAAACCAGTGACCTGAAATCGTGTAATATATAGACTGGCCTGAACTGATCCTTGTGACTAGTTGAGACATCCAAACATTTCAAGACTAACTAAATTGAAAATGCTGGACTTATCAGGCCCTAAGAAGGGAGGCTTTAGAGACACAACATTAATAGAACCATAAAATTAAACCTAAGTATAATCCAAGTATCAATCAGAATTCAATACTTCAATGAGAACAAGAGAGAATTAAAAGATCATTTAAACAAAGAACCGAAAACTTAACATAAGCAAGCAGTATAGATTAAGAATAGAATAGAAAAGTTTAGATTAAGAACAAGAGTTATTGAACCAAAGGACCAAGTATAGCCATGCTTTTATCAAGCTTTAAGTTTTCAAAGATAAAGAATAAACACACCATTTTAAAAAAACCAGTAAAATGCAGGAAGTGTAACATGTCAAAAAATTAAATAACAAATACTTTAAATAAATACCAAGTTCTCAAACTTTAAGGATCTAAGTGTAGAAACAAATTACTGCCTTAGAACATAATCACAACAAAATCAGACAAATTTGAACTGTCAAACAACCTTGAAAAAGATAAATTAAATCCAAAACTGGCATAAGAGTCACTATATCCATAAAACACAGCAAGTAACTTTTAAGGAAGACCAGTAAAATGTATTAATTAATTGCCAAGAATTATCTGGTGCCTTCATGATATGGTAGACTCAAGGATTCATGCATGAATACAAAACAAGAAAGGATGTATTTAACAGATGTATTGCAATGACTAACTCAATGCGCAGCCAGTTATATAAAAGGTTAAATAACAGAAGATTGAATGCATATAATAAATTAGAAGGGACAAAGGAAATTGAGTGCTTACAATGTAACATCAGAGACTAATAAACAGAATATGAAGCCAAAGTAGACCCAATGTATAGCAAATAACCAAGTATTTATGGAACATAATATTCATGATATGTCAACTGATCAAATCCAGTAGGAATAAGGAGTCTGCTTACCATTTTTTAGGAACATAAAACAAAAACATAAAGTAGCTCATATAATGCTTCATCACAGGAAAACATTAATGCAGCAACCAAATAACAAGTACGAGAGAAGGAGCTCGGTTACCTGCAGCAAAAAAGCACTTATTAGCCTAAGAAGGGTAAAAAATGCCTATGCTACAGGTAAGCTATGAGCAACCTTGGCCTTTCGGCCCTTTACTCGTTGATTAAATAGACAAATTATACCAAGTGGAAAGATAAAGAAGTTAAACCAATTAAACCATATGGATAAGTAAAGAAGTTAACCATAAAATGTGCGTAAGCCTTCATGAATATAAGCTATGATTAAACTAGATATTCTATCTATATACTAGTAATAATAACAGGAACACATAATGGAACAGGTTTGTTAATTCCTGCCAGACAGAACTAATGCCTAGTTGTAATTAGGATAGCTAATGGATTAGGTAACAATTTCTAGCTGAGGTAGATTATGACAGATCTGAAAAGAATAAAAAAGAAGGAGGGTGAAAGAGCAAACCAAGACATATATCAGTCAGTAAGATCAACTAATTTATGCAAGATCAGACAAAAAATCAGTGAGAATAATCATGAAGGACCTGATTGAGTAGAATGTCCTCATCAGAATCTTCCTCTTCAGAAAGTGCAACTACATCCGGGGTCTGAGGAACTTGCTCTATATTTCTAGCATTGCTGCTACAAGGAGCCAATGGAATAAACTTCTTGATCCCTGGATCTCCTTTATCCCTATTGGGATCCAACCCATGCTGCCTGCATAATTCTAACAGCTGACGTTTTGTAGGTTGTGAACCTTCGTGCTCTAAACCATGCTTTCTAAGAAATTCTATAAGCTTAGGCCTGGTTGTGCCCTTGTTATAGGACCCTTCTGGCCTTCCTGCCTTGCTCATTTCGCAAATCTGTAAGAGCCAGAACACTCTCATATTTATAGATCATAGTGTATCCAGCGTGGCTTCCTGCTTGGCACATTGTTAACAGATCTAAGGGCCCAAATCCGGGTTAATTTCCAGCTTGCAAGAACTTTATAGAAAATGGCTACAACCTGGATTATCTGTCAAGGATATGATGGCGCCAGTACCCAATCCGTCGTTAATCGATCTGCTGCATCCTTAGCAAAGGAGGAGACGGTAACTAGTACAGTTGGCCATAGCCGGAGTGAACTTAGGTTTTCTTCAACAAAAGTTAGGGTTAAAACGTAACAACCTAAAATACTATAATAATCTAAATACACGTATTTCCCCATGGGTCGAGATCGGACACCACTAATATAAAATATGTTTTTCCCATGGGTCGAGATCGGACACCACTAATATAAAACATGTTTTACCAAAAACCTTTTTGAAGCCTAGCAAAATCAATGGTATAAAGAACATATAAAGTTGAGCCATATGACTACACTGGTTGCATGGGCTAAACAAAAGTGGTCAAAAGCTTGAGGAAATCAAGAAATTAGTGATCTCAAGAACCTAGAATAGGGTCAGATCCAAGAATTAAATCCATCAAGAAGGGTGTTCAAAAAAAACCCCCATTTTCAAGTAATCCAAAATGGGAAAAGGGAGACAGCCCAAAAGGCTTAGCTGTTGCCACCCATGCATGGAATATCAAAGATATTTTATAACATTTTAAAGTCCGAATCAGCAACACTAAGGGGCTATTAGTCACTTACCAAACCCATATAAGCAGTATGGTGCATGCAATACATCCAAAATTGAATAGAAGGCAACAATATTAGACCAACGTGTATTACAAGGCAAACAAAATGTCCATTTATCGATAATTAGAGTCACACGGGGATAGGCCTATGGTAATGATTGAGATGCTATCTTAGGTCCAAAAAAGCACTAGCTATAGGATCACCAGTACATAGATCAGTAATCAGTCCACTTACAGGCAGACCTACCATAAAGAACATGTATGAGTCATACAGGAGGCCAAATTTCAGTGTTATGATGCTTATACTAGGGGAGCCTCAATAAACTAGATTGAACATGAGTACTAAATTAGCTTGAACATGAGTACTAAATTAGGCCAAACCCTACCACATGTATATATATATATCCCTGCCTCCTACCGGAAGGCAGAGAAAGGTCCCTAATTTATAGCATAAGGACGGGAGGGTCCCTATGCCTAGGGACCCCCCCTGCCAACTGAATAAATGTACAGAAAAGTCATGCAAAGTTACCTGTATTTGTAAAGTTCCGAAATCAGGATGCTAATGTCAAACTTGAGACCCGGGAAGTCCTCCTTGCGGAGTACCCTAAGTACTTTATACCAAACATCTGCTTTACTGAATCCCTTCCCAATGAATGCATTTATCAGTCCATATAGGTCCTTAGCAGCAGCAACAGGATTACTATGCACGTAAAGGTATGGTTGCACCTGTGAAATGATGATATTACAGGCCATAAGGTAAGGTCTACATGAACTCGCATGTATGAATTTGAGGGCCTGAAAAGGGAGCTTATCCCTTTTGTCGTATCTATATGTACGATAAGTACCAAGATGATGCTTATGAATATCAATACACATGTTGAGGAAATTTGCCGATCTACCAATGGCTGCGTTCTCCTTACAATAGACTGTTTCATCCTTAATGACCAAGTGCTTTAGGTTGTATATGGTAATGCCAGCAGGATTATGTAATAACCCAACAAACTGCCTAATACATGGATTATTCAAGCTGAGCAAATCATCCATGTACCTGAACGTATGCCCAAACGCTGCAGCCTCCTTGAGCATGCCTAGACTGATCAAATTGGTGACAAATTTTAATTCAAACCAAGCAAGATATAAATTACACCATCCGGGACTTGAGGCAAAACCCATGGGGATTCCTCTCGTTTGCCTCCAAATACCATTGCCCATAGACAGATAGCAATTATTTAAAAGCCAAATGTTAAGTTCAATAAACTTATCCTTGTCCAGTTTCATCCATGTACTGCCTTGAGGATTATTGTATTTCCATTCCAAGAAGACTTTTGAGTTATCTGCAATTCTGTACCACATATCATATCCAGCATGTACTGTCTTCTTATATCTCCAAACTGTATTAATAATGTCACTCATAACTGTGCTAATTCCATCAGTGCCATTGAGTGGAATATTCTCATAACATTTAGTTATGTCAGCTACAAACACATCGTTTATTTTAGGAGGTAAGTTGCAAACCACTTCATAAATAGATGTAATGACCCATGATGCCTTTATTTTATTTAATTGCAGTATATTAGCTGCCCTACACTTATCGTAACAAATTGTGTGCCAAGCTTCCAGGATGAGATTTAATCCAGCTGAAACAACTGAAGCAGAAATAGAAAAAATGGAACCATGGGCATTAGTAATCCAGCGATACTCATTCTTATGGGCTTTAAAAATACCTAGAAGGTATGGTAATTCCATGCTTGAAATATGCCCTTCACCTAGCAATGTATCAATTTCTGACTGAATCCGTATAATGAGGTCTGACTGATTACGGGAACATGCTTCAAAATCATTACTACTAAGTCTCATAATGGCCTCCGCTCTGATATGCTTTGGGCAAATAAATGCAGGGTTGTTCGCAGCTTTATCAACACCAGCCACATAAAGATTCATGTTCAACCAGTCCAAGTTCTTAACAACTGATTCGTCCATAATTAAAAATTTCTTTCTCGATCCTGTATTGTCATAAATAAAGCCTTTTGCCAGACTTTTCAATTCTTTCCTTAGAAACAGTTTGCATTGGTCAATGATAGACAAATCCACATCACCCAGGGAGAATCTGTGAGCCTGAAAAAACTGCTCAATGATTTGTGTAATTTCAAGCTTGAATTGCTGAAGTGTAAAGGGAAAGTCAGGGATAAAATTGAGACCGAGTTTAAACATGTTCCTCAAGCCTTTGCTATGAATTATATTCATATCTGTGGTTCTAATATGTCCTATAAGAGGATCCACAAATTTTTTAAGTCTGGGGATGCTATATGGGCAAGCAGGATCAAGAGTATCAACGAAAATGGCTCTAGGTTTATAACAAAGGTCTCTTAGACTGGAAGTGTACCTCCAGCCAAAAGTAGTGTTCTCCCATAATTCAATGCCAAATGTACCAAAATATCTGTCCAGTACTGCTTTAAAAACACTAGAAAAGTTGATCTTATCAATTTCTTTTGAAAAATATGTAAGGTGCACATATTTTTTATCCAACTTTTCTTTAATGACTTTTAAACTGAGTCTTCCGTCAATCCTTGAAACTACAACTCTCCTTTTTATCTGTTGTATATCACATATAACAGATTATTTGGCCAGTAAAGAATATGGGACAAGCCCATGAGAATTGGCACTAAGGCCCAACAATGAGGTATGCAATGCATTCACATACAAGCATAACCAGTCAAACTTAAAAGAACCAAGTATTAAGAAATAGTAACAAGGATGTTGTAACATACCTATCCCATCGATCCGAGCCATCGGATCGCCATTCTGGGAAAGGACGAGCCCCTATATTAGGCTAGTTCCATTCTCAGGCCGGTTATCGGCGTCTTCTCACAGCAGCATTTTCTTCGTGCTCGTAGCTTCCTTTGGCTCCATCCTCTTTTCTCCTCTTTGGAGATTTGCTTTCTCTCTTTTCCTTTTAGATTGCTCTTCCTCTTTTCTTCCCTTTTAGATTGCTCTTCTTCTTTCTTTCCCTTTTGGCTTGCTCTTTCTCATGGTTTCTTGCTAGCACTTTCTTTGTTTTGCATGCTCTGTGGCGGAGGATTCAAAATATGGCGTGATCTCTTCTTTCTTGGCGCAATTTCTTAAAACGAATCTTTGGCTGATTTTTGCATGTCAATTGAAGATTGCATCGCGGATTATTTCCTCCACAGGGGCCACTAATGGTTTGCAGGCGACCGGGTATCTTTCTTTCGCGATTTTTTGTTGCATGCGGTAGGATTAAATCGACATCGAAGCAATTCATAGAGATTTGGGCAGCCCCGCATCGAGGCAGCTTTCATCTTGCTTTGCGGTTTCTATGCATTTTTACAAGCGTGATTCGGTCTTCCTTAGCACACTTGCCTTGTGCATCTTGGCTGATTTATGCATGGCAATTGCTTGTGTAATGTTTCTATGCATCATCTCTGGTTTAGGGTTGTTTTTTTTTTGGGTGGAATACTTGATTGTTTTTGTCTTTTACCAGATTCCGGATGGTTGGCGTGTTAGGGTTTAGATTTATCATCTTATGGATGAGGGTTCGAACCATGGTACTATCAATCCATTTTGGATTCTTCACTGTTTTTTCTCTGAGGTTCCATTTTGGATTCTTCAGCTTTTTTTTCTGGTATCTCTCCGGATGGATCTTGCGGGGAGGGTTAAGCGCACTTCTCCTCATTCTAAATTCGAGTTCTATCTTGAGCTTGGGATTCGATTTGATTCACCTTCTTGCCATCTTAAGCTCTCTCCACTCTTCCACCCAATTGTCCTGCACATCACCATCTCCACTCTTTTGTCCACGGCCCCACTTTGCTCATTTTCGGGCTCATCTATATAGCGACATCCGCGGCTTCTTCTTCTCGAGGGGCGTTATAGCTGGTGCCGGAGAACTTTAGCGAGGCATCTGTGGCGATGAAGGATTAGTGAGCGAGTTCTTATGCTCTCCTTCTTTATGCTCGGTATGTAGTGGTAGGGGCCATTACGGCTATGTGCATCCGAAGAAGATTTTGGAAGGTATGGGTTTTTCTCGTTGAATTTGATACATCACGGTTAACTTTGGAGCAACAAAATTGCATCAGGGTCTATTGGTTGAGGTATATTGGTTTGTTGGTGATCGATTCAATTGGCAAGCCATGCGAACCGGCAAACCATGCTCACTATTTCCTCTTCACATGTGCTATATTAGTTATTTGTTGTTGCGAAATCGGCCTTTTGCATGCGATGGCGGATTATATGATTGGTCTTACGGCTCAAGAATTTGCGATCTGGGGAAATTTGGATTCGGTGTGTTCACTAATTAGCGCATGCTCTCTGGTTTAGTTTCCTTCTTTTTCCCCATCCTATCCTCTGTCTTTGTCTTGATCCGCATGTCCAAGGCGGTTCCACCATATTTTGATTAGCGGTTCCATGCACTGTTTTCTTTTTACGGTTTTCATTCTCGGCCCTCTTTGTCTTGCCTCTCTTTCGTTCTTCAAACGGACATTCTAGAAAAATTTGGAACCCATTGGTCGGTAGGACACTGAGTTGTCGCGAGCGCATCTTGCATGGGCGTGGTCGCTTGGAACATTGGCGGGAGTATGGCTGCTGAATTGTTGCTGGTTAAGCCCATTTTATAGCGGCTGGGTTGTGAGGAACAAAGTCGCACGGACCTTTTCGGTTCTTAACCGATCTCTCTCGGTTGGTATGCGCCATCACAGGTCCATGATTGCGCTCTCCTATTTCCAACTTCCTCGTTCAAACACTTTTTTCCTTGGATTTCCTTGCTCACCGCTTCTTTTGCCGTTGACTACACCTAAGCCTAAGCCTAAGCCAAGCCTAAGCCTCAGGCCTCGGCCTAAGCCTAAGCATCGCCATTGTTTTCTCGAATCGGATCCGAGCTTCCTTTCTCCATTCTCCTCTGTTAGGTTGGATTCGGCCCGGTGGTGGGGCATCTTGTTGAGAACGGAGGTGAGATGCAACATTTAGCCTCGGCTTTTTTCTTGTTCTTCCTTTTCTTAATTTGCCACGGCTCTCATGCCAGATGATCGGAGGGAGCGGTTGGATGTGTAGTTTTAGTTTACTTAGATCATGTCTAGAATTTGCTTTTCTTCTTTCCACCATCGGGTTTGCAATTCCAAGTCCATTTTTAGCTCTGCACATTTTGCAATGTAGTTCTTCCACTCCATCGCGGCTATCTAGCCTCTTTGCATTTGCAGTGCGTGGAGTCCAAGTGGCAGCTCTCATGTTTGCCTATATGCATTTTGTTTTTCCACATATCTTCATATTGTCTACATATACACCTGCATCCTACATTTACAGCGGGTTTTCTTGGATATTGCATCATGTTGTTGTGACTTGTTAATTGTATAAAGGACATTTACTTATTTTTGCATTTTCTTTAGCAGGAGGTCGATTGAGAACTGCATTTATTTCTCTAGGTGTTATATGGATGAGTTTTTATTTCTGAAGTTTTCAATAAAATGATACATTTGCCCACTTCCTATTGCCATTATTTACGGAAGTTCATATCAATGGATTTGGGGTTTGATTTTGGACGGGCTCATCTGGCTTGAATTCTGATCATGTATGCATTTGCCATTTTCGTCTTTTTTCATACGCACATGTTCTTCGCCTTGATCAATACGCCCAGTTTTCTTTGGACCAAATTTCTTATATGCATGTCATCGCTATCAATTTTTTCATTTGGTAGGTATTTAATTGCAGTTTATCTTATCATCATTTGGGTTTGCTCCTTGGGTTTGGATATGAGCTATATTTGCTAATTATAAATTTGGTAGAAGGTTGGTGGTCTTCCGGGGTTGAAGCGTTCTCGTTTCAAAATTCTCCGGATCCTCAATGTAGACAATTCGTTTGTTGAGCCATTTTTCTAGCGGAAGTTCCTTTGTGGCCTTTTAAAGTCTCCTTTTATTCGGTCCATAGGGGATGTTTTCCTTAGTCCAGGCTCTTGCCATGGGGGCTGAGTTTTTTGACGTGTTTGTTTTGGGCTTGGGGCGTACATTCTTTGTCGCATTTTATACAAGTTGAGTCCCAGGTGAGGTATCCATTCTAGGTTTGCTTCTTTCCACAATTTTATCGACTTACTTTAGGCTATTGTTTTCTATCCATATTTCCTGGCATTAATTCTTTTGAGTATGGTTATGGATTGATAATTGGCATATTTTTTCATGAGATGCTTTTTACATGTGTATTTTATTTTGCAACATCTGAGGATGAATATGGTTAATGACTTGCATTCATGTTATTCGGATGTTTTCAATTCTCTGAGGCCCTCAATTTATACTATTTGGGTTGTAATGGGGTTCTTGATTGGGTGGCGTATATCTTTTCATATGTTCCTTTTACATTTTTCGTCTTAGTTGCCCACCACGGTTTCTTTTTATGTAGCATGATCTTATAAACTTTATGTTCTCTTTTGCCATTGTCTTTTTCCATTGGATCTTGATGCTCTGCACTATTCAACGGTTGTTGTGTTATTCGGATTATTTTTCCTATTTATGTTCTGGCCTGTGTGTTGATTTCATCTTTTTTGGCCTATGTCGATCATTTTTGTATTCTGTTTTACGTTTAATGTAGTGTTTTACATTTCTCTCCGGCTGTTGGGCTCTTTGTCGTGGTTATTTTCTTATTGATTTGTTCATTGGCTTACATTCTTCTTTTCTCGTTATTTACGCTGGGCTTAACGATAACTTTGTTGTCTTTTTCGGGGACTCCATTTTTAGTTCGCTATCATTATGCATTGTGCTACCATTATACATCATATTTGCTATTCACCTCTTTGTCCTTTGTGGCTAAATTTCTTATATGTATATTCTATATTTGGTGTTTGTGGGTTCCTTTGTTCACTTTATTAGCGCACTTATTTGTTGTTTCCTGAAGTTGTATTTTCTGTTCTTGCACATGGGTGATATTGTTCGATGTACCAATTTTATGGATTTGGGAGCTTCATTGTTTTCGTTAGCTCCACTTTGTCATGTTCGCAGTAGGCTTATTTTTTTTTAGTGCATAGCTTTGTTCACTATATATGATATTACATAATCATTGTGTAAGTTTCGAGGCGTTGCTTTTATTAGGCGTGGTGACTTTCCATGTTCTTTTTAGCCCATAGTTTTATCATTCTTCCCTCGTTTCCTCCGTTTTTTGCTCAATCTGCCGGGGTATACATGTTGAGGTTCGTACTCCGCGGTTCTTTGGCGGTCCTCGTCCCTCCTCGCTTCCTTCATTGGTGTCGCGACTTTACTCAACATCTCCATGTTTTTCGCTCGATCTTTATGTCTATGCATTTTTACATTCCTATCGTCGTTTTTCCTCTTTGCCTTATTATCTCGGTTACTTGTTATTCGCCTTCTTATTTATCGTTATTATTTATTCTTTTTAAGGATCCATGATGAAGGGTTCCTTTGTTGACTTATCTCCCTCTAGATATTGGCCCACGAGTTCGAAGGAATAATAGCCACATTCCGCGGACTTGGTCCGTAGCCACATTCAACTATCCACGGACATCGTTAAGTGATCCGCATTCATATCATATGTGCATTGCGCGCGTGCGTGGTTTATTTTTTCATCGCCTTGTTGCCGTTCGTTGGCATGCCGGGCGCTTCCTTTGATTCATCATCGTGGCGGCGTCCTTTTCTTATCATTGTTTTGTTCTCTAATGTCCTTCCCTTTTTCGTGTCATTGAGTCGTCACCGAATCCATAGCGGTGCTTTGGCTCTTCTTCTTCAACTTAAGCTTTTTTTTCTCTCCCCGGCTTCGCTCCGCGGCTGCTGGTTCTCGTCGTCAGCAGCGGCTTCCCTCTGGCTTGAACCGGACTCTTGGGACCACAGTTCCCTTTCTCCCCACGCCATTCCAAAGCGAGACCCACTTGCGGGTGCTCATCACGATTTCTTTAGCTTCGCTTGCCTTCGTTTGCATGCCACATCATTATCCTTACGCACCTCACGGCAGCCCTCTTTTTCGCCTCTCCTTCCTCTCGTCCTTTATCCTATCCGGTGCTTGGAGGTGGTGACGGTGTATCTTCTTGCTTTCAGCTTAAATCCGTTCCAGTATGGTGCTCATTCTGCTCGTCGCGACGGGGCCTCGGCGGCTGCCACTCGGGGGGTTCCACATGATGCTGCGCGCGCTCACGGTCGCTGGCGCTCCTCTTCTTCTCCTCCCGCTATGTGCTTTGCGACCCAACTCCACACCTGGCGGTTCTAGCTGTCTATTGAGGGTTTTTCACTTGTAGCGGATCTTTTCTATTTGGTATGCTCATTATATATCTTTGGCGTATTTGCTATTTGGCTTTATCATCTTTGGCATATTTGCTATTTGGCTTTATCTAGATAGGATGCATATTGCGTTTGGCACTGCATTGAGATTTTCCGACATGGGTGTATATTGGATTATCTTTCATTTTTTATGCTTCTCTTTAAAGATATGGGGTGTCCTACGTTGTTGTCCGACATGGGTTTATATTTGATCATTTTTTCCTTTTTATGCTTCTCTTTATCTAGGCATGGCGTGTATTACGTAGTTATATGCAAGCTGTTATATTGGGCACATTCTAATGGCCACTTTTAGTTTTCGTGTTCTTGATGTTCTTTTTTATGGTTTTACATTGATGCTTTATCCTTCTCTAGATGTCGCGTTTTTTTATGGACCGTTTTTTGTTGGGTGGTGCTGTTTATTTCCACCGTGATGGTGACATTCATGTCTATTTATTATCTTTAGTGATGTTGTAAATACCATTGTCTAGCATTATTTTGCAATGCATATTTCTTTTTACATGATTGTTATCCACCGTTGGGTGCCGCTTTTTCCACCATGGTGGTGATGCTATTTCCATCTGCGGGTGATCTTTGTTCATTGTGCATTGTGCATTATGCTATCCTTATGCATCATTTGTCGGGCATACATTTCTAGCTAACCGTTGAGCTCTTTGTTCACGGTGTATTGGGATATCATCGTGCATTGTGCTATTATTATTTATCATATTTGCTATTTAAGCTATGATTAGATGTGCGGATATTGCGTTTTTGCAATTTTGTGACATGAGTTTCTCTTGGACTATTTTTTTGTGGGTGGCGTTGTTCTTTCCCCATGGGGGCGCAATTTGTATTTATCCCTGGTTTTCTTCCACCGCATTTGGGTGGCGCTTTTTTCCACCCTCCGGGTGATGCTATCTCTTTTTTCATGTATTGTTGATTTCCTCATTACTAAAGCTCACATCGATTTGAGTTGTTGTGCAACTTGCCGCCGCCCATGCACATTCATTCGGCCCTATCATTCGGCGTTCTTTTATATTTTACATTTCAACAGTTCGCTTATTTTTCTATCATGTCCCTTCCGATTGTCATTCGTTTTTGGTTCCTTTATCATGTCCACTATTGTCTTTTGCTTTAGTATTTCAGACCCTATATATGGCCCTAGCTTTATTTTTAATCCGTCACTTTACCTAGTCTACAACCTCTTCCTGTCATGATCTAGTAGTGCTCCTTCGATGTTTTTCTGCAGGTATCTCTGGCTGGATGCGCAGGAGGGGTTGGGGCACTTCTTCTCATTCTTGACTTGGAGTTCTATCTTGCGCTTTGGATTTCGATTTGATTTTGATTCACCTTGCTGTCGTCTTCGCTCTCTCCACTCTTCCTTCCACACAAATGTCCTTTGCGACCCTACTCAACACTTGGAGGTTTCGCGGCGCCTGGGTTTATAGTTAAGGAAGTCCTTTGGTAGTTACCCGAGCCTTGAACCAATCCTTATGATTTTTTCAAGCATCCAAATAATTCCAAAACTGAAATTATTGGACTTATCAACCCCTTTTGGCTAAAGCCAAAGGGAAGCCTTAAAGATAGCCTAAAGACTGGAAAGAATTGCTACATAATAATTACTTGTACAAATCTAAAATTTAGGAAAAAATTAAAGAACAATAACTCACCAACAGAAATCAGTAAGGAGGCAGAATTTTAAGAAGAATCATATACCATTATGATGATTAACCAAAATGTTTTTAACAGAAATACCAATATACCTTTGTATATTTGCAAATGATCGTAATCAAATAAATTGAGATACCACATATGCCAAGAACTCTGTTGCTTGTACAAAAGAAATGATTTCCAACAAAAAATCAAAGGAGTATGGGAGAAAGAATCTCGGTTACCTGCAGTCCAACAAACACAAGTTAGCCAAAACAGGGTAAAATGTGAATGGACTAGCAGGTAAGCAATGAGATTCTTTGGCTTATCGCCCTTTACCCATTCGTCAAAACCTGCTTATCATTTTTGAATCAATTAATCTATGCCATATACTAAAAAGATCCCTTGCAAGTGTCCTGTTTATCATATACTGCCAAGATCCTACCTAGAACTTTATAAAATCTTTAATCCCTTTGATATGATTATTCTAGGAAACTGATTTAAATCTTTAAGATATTCTGAACTATTAATGAGCAACATAACATCTGAACTATTATGCTAACTGAAGAAAGACGTCTACTAGCAAGGAATTATCATGCATAATTAAAATGCGAGATAATCAATTACGCATACAATAGGGCTTGTTAATTACGGCCCATAACTCTAAATCATATGGTCGAGGATTAAAGAAGCTATGCTTGTGATTTTAATATTCTTAAAGCCAAATCCTTAAAGGTAGAGGTCAGTAGGAGTTTAAGGGTTAGAAGACTTCCACATAAATAGACTAGAAGTAGTAAGGTGTCAAAAAACTAAAGGCCTATGTGCCTATGTGCGTTAAAAGGTTAAGATTATTCTCTTCAACATGTAATCAACCAGTATTCATTTAACCAAACAGATCTCGGACTTAGGTCCGTGATTATTAGATTTAACTCTTCACATCTTGACCTCACTGCCCACCTAAACATAAAGATCACGGACACGTGTTGCATTGCTCAACCCATTTTAAAGAATCAATTATGAGAAAAGACCACAGCCAGATTTATCATAATTTCCTTATAATAAGCAATCTTATAGAGCCTGAATGGTAATTTCCCATATAGCAGCCACTAAATAACACAAATCTAAGGCTAGAAAATGTCTGGAGTTGTGCATACCCCTAAAAGATATAGTAAGAATTATTACCCATTCTGTTATCGAAGATGGAGCATAGAAGATGAAGAAAAATTACTGGCAATCAAGCTTATTTACACTATATCAAGATGTTAAACATGATGCTAAATATACCTACTGCAATGCTAGTTTTGAAACATGAATCAGAAAAACCAAAATGCATTAGCAATCGACCTGATTAGGCTGAATTTCGAAGTCTAAGTCATCTTCCTCATTGATAGAGTCTTCAACCATATCCAAATTAGCTTGATAGTTGGGATTTTCTTTGGAAACGTTGCTGCATGGCTTCATGGGTAGGAAACTCTTAATGCTGCTGCCTGCTGTCTCCCTATTAGGATCAATTTTATTGATTCTGCAAGCCTCAAGAAGTTGGGCTTTGGTAGGTTGAGCCTGTGACAGCTCAATGCCATGTCTTCTAAGAGCATCAATCAGCTTGGCTCTTGTCTGTCCAAGGGCCAGGGCGCCTGGAGGCCTCCCTGGTTTGCTCATCTCTTAACATTCCATAAACAGAGCTGTAGTATTTATGCACGAATAGCCCTAACTGCATATTTTTACCTGAGTTCGAATTGTACTCAGGTTTCCTAACCATGATCTTCATATTTCCAGAGGCAATCAAATCGGCTCTAGCTGTCTGTTCTTTGTTGATAAGATCCTGGCCTTAAAAAATAGATAGAAATGAATTTTAGAAGACAAGTTCAGCTTACGATGGCCGTCTGCTCATAACAGAATCGATTGGGACCTTTCCATCTGTATTACCTGTATGTGATAGGGCTGCACATTGCGCTTACCGGGCGCCAACCAAGTTTTAGGGTTAGGAAACTCCACGATTAATGAATTTAGGGTTAACGATTTTAGGGTTCATTTTCCATCAATGCTGCCACACAAAAAAAAATAATAATAATAATAATTTCAATTTATTTTTAAACCTATAATTATCATTCCAGTCCTTTTATTTTTTTGGTTGTCCAAAACCATAGATGCCCCAATGTATCCCTTTCTCCATTGCTTACGTTTAATGACATTCACAACAATTTACCTATCATACAAGCTATAAACTCCTTAAGTCATAAACACTTTGGGGTCATCCTGAAATCATGGAGGTTTCATTCCCTAGTATTTTTGTCAAATTGGTCCAAAAACTATTTAAGTCAATAACTAACCTTAAACTGCCACTTGTAATGGTTGCCTTGGAAGCCATCCATATTTTGGGCTATACTCACAAACACAGTACCTTTGCCATACAGCATTGAGTTATCCTTATCTTGCAACAGTTGCCTTGAAGGTCCTCCATATTTTGGGCTAAGGTTCATAACCAGGAACTTGCCATACTACATTGAGTCATCATACTTATGAGAACCTTTAATTACCTGGTAAATCACAAGCTTTCCAACCAATTTAAAATAGACTATGCTATTTTAACACAACGGCTACCAGTAATTCATCTTGAAACTTTTATTTGACCAAAATTAAATCAAAAAACAAACCAAAGAGTGCATATATATATATATACCCTACCTCCTTCCGGAAGGCAGAGCAAGTCCTTATGTTTTCAGCAAATAAGGGGCTGGGGGGTCCCTTATGCCAACATAAGGACCCCCCTGCCAACTGCATATGAAAACTTATCTGTTTTTATTGAGCTCGAATACAAGAGTATTTTTGTCGTACCTAAGACCCGGGAAGTCTTCATGGAGTAATACTCTGTTCACCTTATGCCAAACATCCTTTTTGACAAAACCTTTGCTTATGAAACAGTTGATCAATTCCAAAATATCATGAGCTGCTCTGATAGGATCACTGTGCACATAGATATATGGCATAATCTGTGAGATAATGATATTACATGCTAATAAGTAGGGCCTACAGCTGCTAGCATGCACAAATTTAGACACTTTGAATGGTAATTTCATTCTCTTGTCAAACCTGTACGTAGTATATAAGCCATACTCTGGTAAGATAACCTCAACTGTCATGTTAAGGAAATTTACTTTCCTTCCTCTGGTAACATCATTTTCCCAGTAATCTGTTTCATCCTTTATGGCCAAATGCCTCAGATTATAGATTGTCATATCACTGTTTTCCTCTACTCCAAGAAACTTTCTAATTAAATTGTTGTTAAAACATACCAGATCATCCATATACCTGAAAGTATTCTGAAAGGCTGTCACCTCCTTATACCTTCCAAGGTTTAGTAATTTGCCTGTAAATTTGAGCTCAAACCATGCAAGGTATAAATTACACCAGCCTGGGCTTGAAGAAAAACCCATAGGTATACCTTTCACCTGTCTCCAGACCGTACTGCTCATATAAAGGTAGCAATTAGTCAGCAGCCATTTATTAACTCTGATAAACAATTCTCTGTTTAATCTGACCCATTTTGAACTTTCAGGGATAGTATGTTTCCATTCCAAATTTACTTTTCCATTGTCCTTGACATAATACCAAAGATTGAAATTATGGTGTAAGCTTTTCTGATACTTCCATGCTAGATCAATTACTGACTCCATGATGTTACAAATACCATCTTCACCCTCAATAGGGATATTCTCATAACATTTTGTGATGTCAGCAGAGAAGACATTATGAATTTTCATAGGTAGATTACAAGTAACCTCGTAAACTGAATGAATAAACCATGATGCTCTGATTTTTTCTTTAACAAATACATTCCCTGCTTTGCATTTTTCATTACATATTTGTGGCCACAGGTCCATAATGCTGTTTAGGCCAGCAGCAACTATAGAAGATACAATTGAAAATATACTGTCATGAGCGTTGGTAATCCATCTGTATTCTAGCTTGTGCGCTTTGAAAATCCCAAGTAGATATGGCAACTCATATGTATTAATGTGCTCTGGCCCAAACATTTCAGTAACATCCCTTTCAATCAGTTGTATTAAATCATCTACTTCAATATGGCATTTGCGAAAATCCTCACTTTCAAGTCTTCTGTTTGCCTCTTGTCTGATATGCCATGGGCATATAAAAGATGGATTATTGGCTGCTTTGTCAATTCCAGCTATGTACAAATTATTTGTCAACCATGCTATATTTTTCTGCACATTTTTATCCTGTTTATGGAATTTTTTCTTACTGCCCATATTTGCTTCAATAAATCTTTTTGCTAGCCAAGTTGTTTCTTTTTTAATGGTCCTTTTGCAGTCCTCAATGGTGTTTCTCTCTTCATCTGCCAATGCATATCTATGCACATAAAAGAACTGGTCTATAGTTTTACTCATTTCTTCCTTAAACACCTTGAGAGTAAATGGATTGTCTGGAATAAAATTAAGGCCAAAAGAGAACCATCTTTTGAGAACTGAGCAATGTATTATATTCAGATCAGTAGTTCTGATATGTCCAATAGTAGGATCAAGAAATTTTCTTAAATTGGGATTGGAACAAGGACATGCTGGTACAATGTCATCAGCAAATACTATTTTAGGTTTATAGAACATTTTTTTCAAGTTATCCGTGTATCTCCATCCAAAAATTGTGATATCCCAGATATCACATCCTAGAGTTCCAAAAAACTTTCCTAGAACACTCTTGAAAGAACTGGAAAACTGAATCTTATCAACACACTTGGAAAAGTAAGTAAAGTGTACGTATTTGTTTTTTTGCTTTTCTCTAATGGTGCGAATCCTCCATATCCCATCTTCTCTTCTTAAAAGTATTCTTTTTTTCTGCAAAACAGAATGATACTATTTAGAGAGTGTACTGTTCAGCATGTATCCATGCGTACTTAAAGATAAACGAATAAAGGAATAAAAGAGTAAAAGAGTAAAAGAGTAAAAGAGTAGTAGGCTCTGTGGCCTAAATTATTCCAAAATTTTGGAGTGGAATGTGTGAAAAAATAGCAATTTTTTGAGGTTTGCAAACCTTATTAGACCAGTCCTGAAATTATAAGGGTGAATAACAATGAATAAATAAATGAAAATCAAATAAGTGTAGTCAGGTAGAGTGTACCTTATATTTCTGTACCTTTCATATTTACTTTATGTTCTGTACTCCAGATCCATCAGCTTTTTCCCTAGAACTTTCAGCCTGAAATCCTTTGTTGTAGAAACCCTGTCTATTGTGCTTGGCGAGTTTAGGTGGCCTTAGAATAGTAGGAGATGGAGCCTCCATATTGGAATATTTCTTCCTCGAATTGGCAGTAGAGTAATTATAGCTGCTGTTATCATTTAAATGGTCATATAGAAACTTGATGGGCTTGATGGTTTTCTCCCATATATCCACAATTCTGGAATTGCCAAATACTACCTTTAGGTCCTCTTCAGAATTTTCTGTAAACTTCTTAGTCATCTGAATCATGGTATCCCTAATGGAAAGATATCCAATGTATGATAACACAACTGTTCTAATAGGTTCCGTGGACAGAAAGTGTGATAACAGTCCAAACCTGACATAGATATTATGATCAGGCCATATAACTTCCAGATTGTTTAGCATGTACCAGATGACATGATCGAACCACATGATGTTGTCTGGACATTTATAGACTTCTTCTGGTGGTTTACCCCTATTATCCACAAATTTTTCACAATTACACTTAAAGAAAGGACAATATGTACGCCATATCCTTTTTAGATAAAAGTCTATCCTCTTTTCATCAGTCTTGGCCATATGGCCTTTCTGTCCAATGAAGAGTGCATTGCCCATAGTACATGTAGACTTCAGAAAATCTGGCTGGAATGGCAGATCACATTCAATTCTTCTAATACGTTTGATAAAGGCCTTGGCATCCTCCTTGGCTTTTTTGACTTCCTCTGGTTTCAATTTAGCTAAACTGATCCAGGAACTTTCATTAATGGGAGCAATAACTCCCAAATTTCTGCTGAGCCATATAGCCTGGCCAAACTGCTCACCGTGTATTTCCACATTTCTATTAGTCATAATGGGATAACTACCACAGTTAAAAAAGTTCAGCTCCTTGATGTTATACTTACGAAGCTCGTTTCTGATATATTCTTTGTCATCTTGTTCAGAATCATCCTGGACCTCTTCGGGTTGCATTTCCTGCTGTGGTATCATGTTAAAGTCAAACAAGCAGTTGTCCAGAATAACTGGTTCCACTTTCTTTTTCTTTATATCCATCTTTTGATAGGCACTCCCGTCTGCAATATCAATACTATTATTGGGAGGATAAGTAAATTTGAAATTGTTTGCCCTTTCCAATGCAGTAAACCCTTGGATAAAAGCCAAAAGATCACTCTGGTCATCAATATCAGCCTGAATATGCTCAGCAGGCAGCATTTCATAGGCGTTAAAAATAAGATCACGGCAGAGTTCAGGACTAGCATTTTTGAATTGTGAAACAAGATTCAGCATATTATTGAAGCCAAAGAAAAGAACCACTGAGATGTCACCTTCAAATAGAGTGGTTTCCTTATGTATGATTAACTTGTGCAGTTCCTGTTTCATGATGCAGGCCATAATAGTTTGGACTGCTTTGTTTGGTGCTAAGATGCCAGCAGTTGTATACCCGAATTTTGCAAGTTCTGGATACCATCCAGGTCGGGAGTCCGAATTAGATCCATGTTGAGTTACTGCTACAGGAATATCCTCAGAGGGTGTACCAGATGTTATTGCTCCCTATAGTATGCAAAGACATATGTGTTAGATGATAATAAACATAAAACCTTATGAAAACATTAGGTCTAGAGGCTATCTTTAAGGCTCAAATTAGTAAAACTAATTAGTTGAAGTGGTGTAATATATACCCGAGCCTTGAACCAATCCTTATGATTTTTTCAAGCATCCAAATAATTCCAAAACTGAAATTATTGGACTTATCAACCCCTTTTGGCTAAAGCCAAAGGGAAGCCTTAAAAATAGCCTAAAGACTGGAAAGAATTGCTACATAATAATTACTTGTACAAATCTAAAATTTAGGAAAAAATTAAAGAACAATAACTCACCAACAGAAATCAGTAAGGAGGCAGAATTTTAAGAAGAATCATATACCATTATGATGATTAACCAAAATGTTTTTAACAGAAATACCAATATACCTTTGTATATTTGCAAATGATCGTAATCAAATAAATTGAGATACCACATATGCCAATAACTCAGTTGCTTGTACAAAAGAAATGATTTCCAACAAAAAATCAAAGGAGTATGGGAGAAAGAATCTCGGTTACCTGCAGTCCAACAAACACAAGTTAGCCAAAACAGGGTAAAATGTGAATGGACTAGCAGGTAAGCAATGAGATTCTTTGGCTTATCGCCCTTTACCCATTCGTCAAAACCTGCTTATCATTTTTGAATCAATTAATCTATGCCATATACTAAAAAGATCCCTTGCAAGTGTCCTGTTTATCATATACTGCCAAGATCCTACCTAGAACTTTATAAAATCTTTAATCCCTTTGATATGATTATTCTAGGAAACTGATTTAAATCTTTAAGATATTCTGAACTATTAATGAGCAACATAACATCTGAACTATTATGCTAACTGAAGAAAGACGTCTACTAGCAAGGAATTATCATGCATAATTAAAATCTGAGATAATCAATTCTGCATACAATAGGGCTTGTTAATTCTGTCCATAACTCTAAATCATATGGTCAGAGGATTAAAGAACTGTAACTGTGATTTTAATATTCTTAAAGCCAAATCCTTAAAGGTAGAGGTCAGTAGGAGTTTAAGGGTTAGAAGACTTCCACATAAATAGACTAGAAGTAGTAAGGTGTCAAAAAACTAAAGGCCTATGTGCCTATGTGCGTTAAAAGGTTAAGATTATTCTCTTCAACATGTAATCAACCAGTATTCATTTAACCAAACAGATCTCGGACTTAGGTCCGTGATTATTAGATTTAACTCTTCACATCTTGACCTCACTGCCCACCTAAACATAAAGATCCTGGACCTGTGTTCTGTGCTCAACCCATTTTAAAGAATCAATTATGAGAAAAGACCACAGCCAGATTTATCATAATTTCCTTATAATAAGCAATCTTATAGAGCCTGAATGGTAATTTCCCATATAGCAGCCACTAAATAACACAAATCTAAGGCTAGAAAATGTCTGGAGTTGTGCATACCCCTAATAGATATAGTAAGAATTATTACCCATTCTGTTATCGAAGATGGAGCATAGAAGATGAAGAAAAATTACTGGCAATCAAGCTTATTTACACTATATCAAGATGTTAAACATGATGCTAAATATACCTACTGCAATGCTAGTTTTGAAACATGAATCAGAAAAACCAAAATGCATTAGCAATCGACCTGATTAGGCTGAATTTCGAAGTCTAAGTCATCTTCCTCATTGATAGAGTCTTCAACCATATCCAAATTAGCTTGATAGTTGGGATTTTCTTTGGAAGCGTTCTTTGCATGGCTTCATGGGTAGGAAACTCTTAATCTTTCTTTTCTCGCTGTCTCCCTATTAGGATCAATTTTATTGATTACGCAAGCCTCAAAGTTGGGCTTTGGTAAGTTGAGCCTCGTGACAGACTCAATGCCATGTCTTCTAAGAGCATCAATCAGCTTGGCTCTTATGCGTCCAAGGGCGGGCTGGAGGCCTCCACGGTTTGCTCATCTCTTAACATTCCATAAACAGTAGCTGTAGTATTTATGCGAAATAGCCCTAATCGCATATTTTTACAGAGTTGAATTGTACTTTCGGGGTTTCCCTAACTCATGATCTTCATATTTCCAGAGGCAATCAAATCGGCTCTAGCTGTCTGTTCTTTGTTGATAAGATCCTGGCCTTAAAAAATAGATAGAAATGAATTTTAGAAGACAAGTTCAGCTTACGATGGCCGTCTGCTCATAACAGAATCGATTGGGACCTTTCCATCTGTATTACCTGTATGTGATAGGGCTGCACATTAAAAACTAGGGCGCCAACCAAGTTTTAGGGTTAGGAAACTCCACGATTAATGAATTTAGGGTTAACGATTTTAGGGTTCATTTTCCATCAATGCTGCCACACAAAAAAAAATAATAATAATAATAATTTCAATTTATTTTTAAACCTATAATTATCATTCCAGTCCTTTTATTTTTTTGGTTGTCCAAAACCATAGATGCCCCAATGTATCCCTTTCTCCATTGCTTACGTTTAATGACATTCACAACAATTTACCTATCATACAAGCTATAAACTCCTTAAGTCATAAACACTTTGGGGTCATCCTGAAATCATGGAGGTTTCATTCCCTAGTATTTTTGTCAAATTGGTCCAAAAACTATTTAAGTCAATAACTAACCTTAAACTGCCACTTGTAATGGTTGCCTTGGAAGCCATCCATATTTTGGGCTATACTCACAAACACAGTACCTTTGCCATACAGCATTGAGTTATCCTTATCTTGCAACAGTTGCCTTGAAGGTCCTCCATATTTTGGGCTAAGGTTCATAACCAGGAACTTGCCATACTACATTGAGTCATCATACTTATGAGAACCTTTAATTACCTGGTAAATCACAAGCTTTCCAACCAATTTAAAATAGACTATGCTATTTTAACACAACGGCTACCAGTAATTCATCTTGAAACTTTTATTTGACCAAAATTAAATCAAAAAACAAACCAAAAACAATCCAAAAAACTGTAACCTATATAAAGACAAGTTGCAATGCTACGTAAAGATATTTACCTGGAACTATCAGTGTGAGCATTAAATGGCCTGCTTTAGTTGCCATCCAAGGTGGTATATTGTAGTTTATAACAACAATGGGCCAAACACTATAAGTAGACGACAATGTGCTAAATGGACTAACACCATCCATGCCCAAAGCCAAACGAACGTTCCTAGGCTCGTCCTTAAAATGCTTCCACTTGTCTTCTATATGTTTTAATGCCTCACCATCGGTTGGATACCTCAAGACACCATCATTGCTTCGATGTTTTGCATGAAAGTCCATGAATTGGGCTAGAAGGACACTTAAACATAACTTGAAGGCGTGGAATGATTGGCATATGTCATAAGACTTTCTTTGGCACTTTAGACTTTGCTTTTCATCGTATCGTGGCTCATTGCACTTGGGACATACATTCATCTCACTATATTCATTCGAAAAAAGAGTATACAATCGTTTACACATGCATGAATGCATTTGTATTGCAAACCTAGTTCTTGCAAAAGTTGTTTAACGTCCCTCCTTGATTTTGGAAGACAATGATCACTTGGAAGTATATAATCAGCTAGCAAACTGTTAAAAAAAGAAAAAAAAAAAAGAAATATCAAGTGAGAGAAAAAAAACAAAAAAATGACGAACGAAAACTTGTAACTCGAACCAAATTACTAACCTGAGAAGATCATCTACACTATTATTACTCCAGTTAAATTTGTGTTGTAGGTTGAGGATGAGTATGCATCTTGGCCGAGGCCGATATCTTTCCATTTGGGTATAGTGGTTTGCTGGTCTCTTTCTCTAGAACTGTGATAGGTCTCTCATCATCACCATTTGCATCATTGTTAGAGTTATTGGTTGGGAAGTAATTTTGTATAGCTTCCATCAAACCACTCTCAGCATGAAAGCCACTTTCAGCACATGAGTTTTCATTCCCATCATCGCTTGACTGCAAATTCACAAGTCAGATTTATTTGTTTGTGGGAATTTATACATGTGACGATAAAAAAAAAAACAAAACGAAAAAGAAAAAGATAAGGAAGGAAGGAAGGAAGGAAGGTACTTTTATCGTCCCACGAGAGACCAATCGGTCTATGGGACCCAATACAAAAAACGCAATGACAAAGGGATTCTTGCCGGATTAAAACCCCCCCGAAGGGTTTGAGGAAAAACCGTGTGGCAGCAATCGGCCCTAGCCGACAAGCGTGCTAATCATATAAAATCACGAAACATCCCAATATATCGGTCATGCACCACCCGTAGTGCCTAGTCGTGGACAGACCGGCGGGGGCAAATGTGACCTCAGCAGGTCGGTACCTCTGGATGTATGACCCCGGAGGGGCGTCTTGGCCGGTGTGTTCATCGGGCAAATGCAAAGGGCACGTCCGGCCGTACTAAGGGGCGTATCTGGCGGATCGAATTTGAACAACGGGCAACTCTGGAAAGTGTGAGACTCATCCTCAATGGCACCGTTTGGCCCGGCGAGCTTTGTCTGGCGGGGCTCCCAATCCACCTGCCGTCTCGATCACGAAGATGGTGGGCACACAATGCGAATGGAGGCAATGAGTCTGGCGCTTTTTTGAGGCGTTTGGGAGCGCAGGTAAAGGCGTGGGCCCAGCTAACACTGGGGTTGATGTGCTCCTTGTAATAGGCCATTTGACCTGCTCTAGAGCAATGGGGTCCCGAGCTTGCCAAGGAACAAGCATCTAGGTACTCCATGGTACATCCACGATCGGCCCTTGCGCCCCCATGCGCATCATGCTCACCTGCCGTTCCATCTGGCGAACCAGCGATCTCTCTTACCCCTCAACGGGCCCTAAAGCGCATGGGACTCATGGCCCGCGGTGTAAGCCAGTCGCGGGGCCGAGCATCACCCATAGTAACCACTTTAGAAATAGGCGATGTGTCTATCAAAAGGCTCAATAAGCGTAGAATCGGTTTCTGCCCAGTCGAATCGATAGGGGACTGAAGGTTTCACCCCAAGTGCCCGTGCCAAAATGCCTTACGCACACCTGCTCCAAGTCATTCAGTGCCAAAGAGGCGACCCAGGGTCCCAAACCTCGACCCCGTCTGAAAGGGGCCGGGCTCGACCGGTGCGAGGAGCAGTGGTGGTGATGGCCCCAATCATATAGCTACGCTGCTGGTGGCCCATTTATTTACGCATGGCATAAAGCGCTTTCGACTTCTTTGTCACCATAGCGGATAAGGCCTCCAGCCCAGGCGAGGAGGGGAACTCCACCCCTAGGTACTTGTAGGTGGGCGTGGCGCCCATGTTTCCCCCCGATATGTGAGTGCGGAGGCATGGGGTGGCGGAAGAAGAGGATATGAGAACCACCACGGTCTTGGCAGATTGGCGCGTAATGTTCGTAGCGACAAAATGTGTCTAGGGCATCAATTGAGGCCCGCATAGCTTCGGTGTGGGCGGCGAGCCAACATCGTCGCATAGATGAGCTGGCGGATGACACGGTGCAAAAGGCGTATACCATCCCCCATGCTTTCGATAAGCCGGGGCTCTAACCGGATCAATGTAGAGGCCAAAAAGTGTTGGCGAGAGGGGCAACCTGCTTGGGACCGATACTCTTGGTGAATGCTTGGCGTGGTACCCATCCCCACAAAACAACTCTCATACAACTTTGTATATGGCATTACGCGCGGCGTGAGCCCGATTATTGTCTAGCCCACTGACTTTTCCCGGGACCATCATCAAAACGCTTTGCGAAGTCCACAAAGCGACAATACAAGTCCGGCCGATGATTCCGGTGTCTTCAATCGGTGCCAGCGGCGTAAAGATATGGTCAATGCGTTGAGTGGGCGGTTTAAAAGCCCTGTGTGAGGGGGCTCGCACATTGCCTCATGGCCAGCAGGTCAATCGCTTACTTCGAGAATGCCAGCCAGTTTGGCAAATACTGAACCCGACCATGATCGTCCGTTAATGGCGGACTGATTGTGGAATCGCCTTGTGAATGGGAACAACCACGCTTGTGGTCCATTGTCGGGGAAACCCTCCTGCAATGCTCTGTTGAAGCAGGGGTGTGAGGACCCGGCCTGGCGGTACGCCACCGCCCACTTGAGTAACTTCGGCCTGCATACCTGCATCGAGGTGTTTGCCTTCCCATTAGCTAGCCGTTCGCGGGCCCTCCTCAACATCCTCGTCCACGAGAACCAATGGGGGGCCATCACGGGGGGTATGGAAACGCTGCGTCCACTGGCGGGGTCATAAAAGCTGCTTTGCAAGTCTTTATTCCCCACTTTGCGGGTGTGATGTCCCACAGCCAAGGTACAGGCTGGCCTTGAAGCACTCTGCGCCAAAAGGTTCGAGGATGAGTGTCCAGCAGGCCGAACATCTCCCCCTGATGCTTGGCAAGGTACCGCGCCTTTGTGTCCTTCAGATGGGCGCGGTACTGTGTGGTGGCCTGCAAGCGGGTACCAAGAGGAACATGCATTGGAAATAAGATTATAAACATGCTACATGTAGAAAAACATGCTATAAACATGTTATATTTGAAGAAAAATCACTATATAAACGTGCTATATGAAGAAAAATCATTCTATGATTATAAATCTAGGCACAACCATTAAGCAATATCACTACATGATTGACATCATCAAAATGTAAATGGAAATGCTATATGGAAATGCTATATGCTTATAAATCTAGGCACAACCATTAACCAACACAACTACATGATTAACATCATCAAAGCAATATCACTACGTGATTAACAATACGTGATTATCACTACGTGATTAAGCAAGGTCACTACGTGTAACATTATCAAAATCATAAACATTTAAAATCAAAATACTCATCATTTTGTTTAAATGTAAATGCTACATGCTTATAATCTAGGCACAACAATTAACCAACATAACTACATGATTAACATCATCAAAGCCCATAAACCATAAAAAATCAAAATATTCATCATTTTGTTTAAATGGCAATGCTACATCACTATGAATCTAGGCAACGCTTCCTTCCATAGGGCACAACAATTGGTTCACCACGCTTCTTACGTTCTACTCGCCTTGGGGTCTCTCTTTTGAAAGGATAGTTGACAAACAATTCCTCTCCAGGACGGAGGTTGCGTATGGCACAAACTCTCACATACGGTCCAACATACCCATTCATGTAACACGGATCATATTCTGTAGTCTCTTCAAATTCTGCATTTGTTAATTCGGGATGACCACGAGAGCTATTTATAAGTGCTGCAATATTTCCATGAACACTTGGTCGGCCATCAATGTATATGCGTGCACTGCGTGGGGTATGTTCTCCACGATCTCTCTGCTCACTCAAAGATGCCGCATTCAATGCCATGGCATAAGTAGACATACTAGGCATAAAAGAAGCAAGTTTATGCCATAAACCCCAAGGATACTTTGGTCCGCCAAACACCATCAACACAGTTGAGTGTCCAGCTGGGACCTTCACGTGCTCCATTATGTACAAACCCCTTCCAGCTTCTGGTATTTCTAAAGAAGGTGCAATCATGTACTTGTGACCCCAATATATAAACTCTTTCAACATTGGAGGCAGTTCCCCTTCCCAACAGCCTAGGGATGATCGAACAAATGGAACAATAGAGGCTCTAAGGTGAGGTGGGAGTTGTTCAGCCATGTCATTTTTTGTTTCACATGCATGAACAAGGCTATGCGAGCTTTTCTTGAAACGGTTCTTAAGTTTTGTAGCCACTGTACTTCCCCTCGTGCGACCTCTCTCAACTTCCTGAGTCTCTTTTGAACTAGAACTAGAACTTCTAGAATACCAGGGTAGCGGACCCGATGATCTAGATGAGCTGGGGCTATCTGATGTCTCAGCAAGTTCTGGATTTTTATGAAGCATGTCCAAATACTATGACAAGTCATATATATTAAAAGAGGATTAGAATATTGTATGAAATAAATAATAGAAATGCTTAATACACACTTTTACCTCATCTGCTTCTTGTCGTGCATTTAACTCAAGGTCGGACGGAGGTGGAGCATTTGGCATCAAACCGTACTTCATTTTGTGATCTCGTCTCGTGGTATACATTCTTCTGCTAGTGCCTTTGCATTGTTTGCACCAACAGTTGTCGTACTGTCTAGCAAGTCGCTCCAATGGATCATCTCGAAGCCAAGTTTTTGTTGCTTCTCTTTTTCTTGATGCGGAAGATGAAGAAGTTTCATTTCTATAGGCAAAAGGTAAATACCCAAGTGATCAAATGGCTGCCCAAACCAAAATGAGAGAGAAAGAGTTAGATAGATCAAAACCTTAATGCTCGAAGCTCATCAATAGACGGCATTGAAGATTTATTGGTTGACGAAGTGGAGCCACTGGGATGCTCGGAGGTGCTCATAGCGGAGTTGCTAGGTTGCTCGGAGGTGCTCATTCTGGGGTGCCTAGATGCACTCATTGCAGAGGCACTGGGGTGCTCATGACGGAGTCATTGAATGTGCGCAGATATAAGCCCTGCAAAAAACCCAATAGTACATAACCCACTAACACACACATAACAATAATAAAATACAAGCATTTTAATGGACACACAATATACACAATAATATTAGACATGTGTTTAGCAACTAGGTATCTTGTTGATCAACACCTCACGTCCTCAGTACGCAATACATAGGTGGCATGGCGCAATCGCCAGGACAATTTGCAAAGCAAGCATGCCAGGCCAATTACAAATTCCTAGTGCAATTTTCTTTACATTAGAATGGTACAACTTCGATACAACTACGGGAAACATAGTAATGCTAGTTAGCCTTATAGGGAACATCATATGAACATATTTATGCAAAAGCTTGGCTTGATGCATAAAACCCGTGTGTTATATTTGTCAAACCCATTAGAATAAAATATAAGTACTTCAGTAGTGGTAGTGACAAAACTGTAATAGAATGGATAGTGACGAATTTGGTGTCTAACAAAACGTCAGATAAAAAGGGGATGAAAAAAATGTGACGTTCTTTAATCTTCATTTTCTCTTACCTAATAATCCGCCGCCAAATTCCAAATTCACCAGCTTGTTTTCTTGATGGAGATCGAGGCGCCCTGATCGAGATTGAGCTTGAGAGAGAGACAGGCGGGCCAATACTGAGCAAGGTTAAGCTAGAAAGAGAAAGAGGGAGACGTAATAAGTAAGCATTTTTTAACCCTAAGTTATTTTTTTTTATCTGCCTTCCAGCGCGCCTTCCATCTCTTTCATTGAAGAATGGATCCAGAGCTCAGTTCTTTTCTCGGAATGGTTATATCAAAAATAGCTTAAGCACAGATAAGCCACCGCTGTTAGCAGGGCCGCATGGAACAACCCCATTCTACAGAGAGTATTGAAGATCCCCACGTTCAGATGCCTGAAACCGCCCCGTTTGTCCCCAATAGAATGATCGGATTAGTAGAAAGATATGGCCACAGACGAGGCATGGATTTTTCAGAGCAGTTTCGGCATTTGGCAATGCTTGTCTTATGGATTCTAGCTTTATTTGCTCGAATGATGATGTTCTTTGTACCCAATTCGGTGACGTTAAGAGCAGAAAAATACAGAAGAAAAACTGAGTGATCTAAGACCGAGGTTGCAGAAGACGGCCAGATTAAGATTGATAAAACAGCTTGTGCTATCGGAGAGTGCATGCAGTCCTTGTAACAGACATATGTCGTTCAATAGTATTCAGATAACTTCCTTTAACTAAGGAGATAATTCGACCATTGTTCATTGTAATAATAAAGGTTAAGCTAGACTCATATACCAATGATTCAAGTATAAGCATAGCGAAGTTGTTTCTAGTTAAGCAGGCCTTAAATTAACACAGCAGTCTCAAGTATTGCAAGATTATCTGAAGATAAGTAGATTATTTAAAAGGAAAGAGGATTTTTATCCAGATGCACTTATCTTGTCCACTTATTTGTTCAGCAAACTTTTGCTTAATCTAACTATTGGCTTATGTTTTTTAGTGGCGCCAAGGGAGAGCTCAAAAAACAAGGGGGAAACCTCACGAAGAAGACATGAGGACAGTGAGGAAGAGGATTCTAGAGACATCACTGCAATAATTGCAGAAATGGACCAGTCTGACATGTTAAAATTTAAGGCAGCCCTTGACAAGCAGCTTGCACATGTCGCTACTCAAAATGCATACCTCTAATGGAAGGCGAGGTTCAAGCTTGTCCAAAAACCAGAGAAGATCAAGGTATTTGGTGAAGCACTTCATGTTTTAAAATGCACTTGCTAACCTGTCCTTTCATTTGTTGTCGCAGTGAGAAATCCACAAGTGTAAGATCCATTAATGCGCCAGCAAGTGAGAATGAAGAAGAAGATGAAAAAACAGATGATAGCATAAGTGATGAAGGGGACGAGGAGCCAAATGAAGATTATGAAGTTACTTTTCGTCGTCTTCCTAAAGAGGAAAAGGTAGATGCTTATTTGCATTTTGTGAATGCATTGTTGGATATTATTATTATATTTTATTGTGCATTATTATTAATAACTATTCGTTGTATATTATAGGTGACTATGGTGCAAGGAGGGGAGATACATCTAGATGAGAATGGACAGACATGGAAGACGGCCCTCGGCCATGCGGTGAAAGTATATTGCACAGAGATTGATAAAGATTGGAAGAAGGTGGATGAGATCTCCAAAAAGAGACTAGTGAGACACATGGAGAAGCGTTTTGGTAAAGGTTTATTTGCTTCTGATATACTGAAGAGGGCAGCTCGAATTTTTAATCATTGGAAGTAAGCTACTAATGTATTTGATCTTGTTTTATGATTTGTTCATGATTTAACATTGTTGTCATGTTGTATAGGGATTGGTTGCGAAGAAGTGATAAGAAAATAGCCCCAAACCATGTTAAAGATCTTTGTGTGGGAGAGGTTTCTTGCGGATAAAAAGAAACCACGTCACCAACAGAAAAAGGCAGCGGCATCAAGAAAACCTAATGGCGAAAAGAATAGGGCCAGTGAGGGGACATCTTTGGAATCGGCCGCGGATTATGTAAGTACTGGGTTAACTTCTCTTGTATTTTCCTTTTTTATTACTTGAATCCAGGATTTACTATTGTTAGCTCTAATATGCTCTATCTTGGATTGTTTGCTCCATAAAACAGTAAGGTCAGAAATCTGTTGTGGCTCTAATATGCTTTATTTTGGACTGTTTGCTCCATGAAACAGCAAGTTCATAAGCAAGGTCAATTTAAATGCATTTGTATTTCAAGGCAACCTAACTTTTCATATGTCCAGGCCCCTCAGAACCCAATAAGCCTTCTAACAACCTCTCAAGATGAACTGCCACTCTGCCATCTTCACGCAGTTCAATGTCCAGTTTGAAAAGAGGGCGTGAAGATTTTGTACTGTCCTATGATGACTGAGCTTGAGAAATTTCATTCTCGAATCGCTGAACTCTCCTCTCCATCCTCGAATAAACCTGCAGCATCCCAATACCATTTCCTCCTCTTTCTTACATGCTGTATAGGAACCAGACCTGGCTGATTATCAAATAGGGCCATCCTAACATCTGCATAGGTACAACGCTCAGGCCCCGCACCACGGATTGTTATCTCTGGTTGACCCAGAAGTTCATTGAGTAAGAAGGTAAGGAGCTTGTCCTGAATGTGCTGCAAAAAGGGTACAAAAGGGCTTGTCTTCAATGTGCTGCATGTTAACATTTCGTTTAAAAACCAAGTTCATGCTGCATCATTTCCATCCTTTCCACCATCTCTCTAGGTAAAGCTATGGAGGCTGACTCTGTCAGGCCTCTTCTTCACAGCAGACTTTCTTACAGTATTTGTGAACTTGCCTCCTTTGATTTTCGTTGCTACAGTGTAAAGGCAGCTTCTTCTGCACTCCCAAATGATCCTAGCCACAACCTGACCTTCTGGTAAGGATCCAGTATTTCTGCAGCCCACTTACCAGATGAACGCAATCTAACATCTCTGTAATGCCTCTTTCTCTTATTACCACTATGACTAATGCCACTGCTGGCCCTAATTGGACTTGATGCTACATTTTTGGAGCTAAAAGCACATTTGGGCTCCATCTTTGGCACAATCAGGGAATTCTTCTCTGAAGTGGGAGCTGGAACAAAAGTATTCCTGCATTCTGAGATGATACAGTGGAGAATCCCTGCTTTTCAAGCAAAGATGCCTCCCAAGCAGATCAGTCTCACAGCACATCTTCTGAAGAAATATCACTCTTCAGAATTGAATATGATTAGATCATGATATAGCTTCAGGTATGATGCACACATCCAACAGACACAGAAAGGGGTGGCAAAACAGGGCTTCGATATAGCTTCAGGTCTGATGCACACATCCAACAGACACAGAAAGGGGTGGCAAAACAGGGCTGCTCCTCTTAGCAATCGAGCAATCAGTCAAGCCACACTCCTGCTTAATCTTTACTACTAAAATGGTTACACTCCTCATATGAAGAAAGGTTATTTGGTTCTAGGTTGGCATGGTACTCCTCTTAATACTGTCGCTGCATGGAGATGATGGATCAATCCCTGATTATCAAATCCTCCATATCCGTGCCTGGATGTGCTTCATGATAAGTATGATTCAATGAATTGGTTGAGATTTTTTCAATCGTATCTTACATTGGATGCATATTGTCAATCATGCATCTAGGAAAAATGATTAAATTCAGGGGACTACAAACCCCAAAGACAAGCATCAGATCAAGTGTTTTCCTGAATCCAATATGCTAATAAAGGTAGCATAGCACCAGAGCAAGAGATGGCGTTCAGATTAGCCATACTGGAAAACATGCTGCTGGTTCTGCTGCCTTACATCTGTTACATCTGCATTGCATGAAAGCTGCCATGTACCATGTGAGAATCCTGAGTTCAAGAGTTGGCTTTCAGACAATGGCTAATATCTCCCCTCGGAATTTAGATGAGAAGAAAGATATGTTAACTTGATTAGTGGAAAAGGGTCTCTAATGTCTGCAGCTCTAGAAGATCAGAAGATGGACGACAAAGAACAAGCAAGTTCTGTTATTTCTGATGAAGGAGGGCAGAACCATCAAGTAAAGGAGAAACGAAATCTTCTCTCACTTGCAGCAAAAAGGGCAGCATCCTTGGCAGCATGCTCACCTTTATCAGGAGAACCAAAGTTGCAATCTAACCATGAGAGTGGATCAGCAATCAAAGATTTTTCTTGACTAACTCTATTTTTTTATCTTATGTAGTTCCGAGATTGGGGTGCTTACCCTTCTGCAACAACTATGGCAGCGATAAAGAAGAAGAGATCATACAGGGCATATCGAGAATCTCTAATTGCCGAAGGGAGAATTCCTGGAAATGTAAGCTTTTGTATTCGTTTTGTTTAGTTCTAATTTCTGATTTTTTTTGTTCTTTCTGATCAAATGTGAGAGCTCAAAATTTCTGATTTTTTTGTTCTTTTGTAGTTTGAGGCGTTGCATTTCTTAGGGAAGAAGGGCGAGAGGAAGAATAAGCAGCGAAGAAGAAAACAATTGAAGGTAATTTCTACTTTGTAGCATTCTGATATATCCGTCTCTCATCTTAAACAACTTCTGTTTTAGGAAGCAAACATCAAGGCGCACGAAGATCGAAGGGAAGAAGAAGCACTAGCTCATGTGGATCTAGAAGGCGAGCCAGCCCATGGAGTTGAGGAAGGCGAGAATGCCCATGTAATTGATGGAGGTGGGCAAGAAGTGGAAGGAGTAGAGGAGATTAGAGCGGAAGATGTGGAAGATGATGTGGGGATTGCGGTGGAGTTAAATTGTCGTGTAGATGCCCCTGATTTGCCACATGAAGATGCTGCTGACATTGATGCCTTCTACGACGCAGTTATGGAGAAGGGATTGGAGAGTGCAAGGAGTATGGAAGAGATGATTATGAAGAAGAGAAATGATGTGGAGGAGGGCAGCAAGAGAAGTGATAATGCATCCACATCGAGACAAAAAGGGAAGAAGAGCAAGACTCGAGGACTTAGCAGAAATTTGGGTTCTGAATTTGTAGATGGGACTATTGCACGGAACATTGCGCAATATAAGTCACTTCGAAAGACAAGAGGCTGACATGAGTACTCGCAAAATGTGAACTCTTCAAGTTTGATGTGTTTCTAACACTTTGCTCTTACTATCTTTAATGACTACTGATTTGTATTCAAGTCTTAAGTTTTGACTACTTGTAATGACTACTTATTTGTAATCAAGTCTTTATCTTTACATTTTGTCTTTTATTCAATTGTATCTGTTGTTCACAAATGTCAATCCCATTTTATTCGATTTTATCTGTTGTAACAAATATAATTGCTGTTATGTCTATTGTAACGAATGTTAATAGAATTATATCTTGACTATTCTTCTGACTAATAACTAATGTCGTGGCCAAATAACCTGACTGATTGTCTGACTATTGCCTGACCAACTGTCTGACTAATAATTGACCCATATTCTAACTATTTCTATGACGAATTTTTTGACTAAGGATTTGACTAAGTATCTGACTAATATCATGACTAAATATCTAAGTAATACATTGACGAATTACGTACCTAATTAGCTGACTAATTAGCTATTTAATAAACTGACTAAGTAACTGACTAACAAAATAAGATTCTGTCTATTACATTGACTAGTCATCTGACTAAATTGTTGACTAAGAAACTGACTAAACATATAACTAATAACATGACTTTTACTCTGACTAATCTTCTGACTAATATGCTGACTAATGTTCGTCAGATAAAACTCGTCACTTCATTCGTCAGGAATATGGTTTGGGCACTTGTCTATTTTACAAAGGCTCTCTGACTAATGTTATGACGTTTAACCATCATTCTCTTGTAGTGCCTGTGCATGGTTCACCAGTGCATTTAGATCTGTGCATAGTTTAATTCATCATAGTGGAGTTAGTAACTTCCAATTTTCAAGTGCACATAAGCCTCATAGTACAACTTCCTGCATATAGCATAGTATAGAATTACCATCTGGCCAGAGAGTATTGGATTGGCATTTGGCCAACGGAGTAATATCATACCAAAATTTCTTATTATAATTCTATCAGGTATGCCTTATTAAATGAATGTGTTTCTGCTCAAGCTCGGGTCAATTGCAGTTTTTTCTTTTCATGTTGCATCGTCGTTGGCAATAGAATTGGCTCAAGGAAATAATCGACTTAGTTATTTTAATAGTTAATAGCAGATTTACCAAGTAGAATCCATCACTGGATGCTTGTATCTCAGTCACTTTAGTTTACTGCGTACAATTCAACTGCACATATAAATCTGTAGTGGATCATTTCTGGAGAAAGAGAATGTTAAACTACACATAGAAAGGAGATTAAAGTGACCATGCTAATCATTAGAACATCTTAACTCTAAGATGTGCAACTGACTGACTGCAAACAGAACATCGTACTACAAAGAGAATGAACATCGTACTACAAAGAGAATGTCTGGTTACCCAGTGCGTGCTAACTCCAATAGGATAGTTTTCAAAAGTGGCAAGAACACAATGTACTAACAAAATATATAATTATTTACATGGTGTTGTGGTAACTCCAAGAGGATAGTTTTTATAAGTGGCAAGGACACAATAAGGGTGGCCACATGTGGCTTTTCCGGCTTCAAGCAAAGAATTTTCACCCAAAAATGGAGGTGGAGGCATCCGGTTGATGTCGAAGGCCAGTTTTGAATATTCCAATTCGGCAGGGGAACACCCAAAAATTTTCGGTGCCTTTTTTGGCTCCCGAAATCGGGGTCTCGCGCGGACCAAAATCGCTTAAGCGATTTTGGGAAAATCGCTTAAGCGATTTTTCAAATTTGCGAAAATCGCTTAAGCGATTTCCAAAAGGGGAAAGTGAAAATCGCTTAAGCGATTTTCACTCTCCGTCGCCGGAAAAAGGGATCACCTGGCCGTGGTTTAAAAAAAAACCTGTGTGGTTTTAAAAAAAATTGAAAATCGCTTTTAGCGATTTTCAAAAATCACCAAGACGCCTTTATGTCAAATACCGACGCCGAAAAAAAAATTTTGAAAATCGCTTAAAAGCGATTTTTCGCGTGTCTGAAAAAAAAAAAAATCGCTTAAAATCGCTTAAGATTTTGAATTCAATATAAAACAAAGCCTCTTGGGTGTACCATATCGCGTGAAAGGTCTTGTTGGCGATCCACCTTAAAGAGCACCGCTTCGTAGTTCCCCGAGTTCTCCCAAGCATAGTGCGGCTTGTTTGATAGGGTTTGTTAGAATGAAGCCGCAGGTTTGTTGGAATGTAGAATGTAGGTTTTTTCTTGGAAATATAGGGTTTTGCTCTTCGTGCAAGCACCTTCATTAAACTCTCTTACATTCATCTCGGGACACTCAAAATGGCCGACACAAAGCGCGGATGGGGACACACCATCACCGAAATGCGATCTCATATTAGTGAGGCAATCTTAGCCCATCTGCGAATCGATTCTGCATTGGAGGTACAAAACGAGATGAACCAGGATCCGAACGAGAGAAGTTAGCGCTGATCAAACACTTAGAGATGTTTTTCTAAATTATTTTCCAAAGGTAATTGATTCTAATACTCATTTTATCGATTCTAATACTTCCAACGACTCTGCAACCATAAATATAAAATTTTTAACCCGACAATACCTTCAAAAATTAACACAAAAGAAGCTTGCAAAATCGCTTGAGCGCCAACTGAAACAAGTCGAGAAAATGAAGGGAAGTGCAAAGAAGTCGAAACAAGGGAAAATCCCTTAAGCGATTTTCCCTTTTTTCATCATATTTTTTTTTTCGGTACAAGATTCTTTTTCCTTGAAAATCGCTTAAGCGATTTCAAGTTTTTTTTTTATATTTTTTTTTTCGGCGCGATCGGACTCCATCGCTGCGACTCCGTCGCGGCCAGTCCGTCGCCCCGTCTTGGCCCCCCATCTTGCGGGCGCCCCAACCCGTCTTGTGGTAGGGTACAATCTTGTTGAAAATCGCTTAAGCGATTTCGGTTTTTTTTTTTCTTTCCTCACTGCGACTACGGTTTTCCGGCAGGGCCTTTTCAGGCGGAGCGATTTTCCTGCCCAAAATCGCTTAAGCGATTTGCCCGCGCCGGGGACCCCAATTTGGGGAGCCAAAAAAGACCCCGAAAAATTTTAGTGTGATCAATCTGTTTTCTTCCCTTCCGCAGCTGTTCTTGCCGCTCTTTCCCTCTCTCGTACCCCCTCTCGTATCAAATTCATATACGGAGGGGAGGGCCCTGAAATATTGCATGTGGCCACCCCTAATGTACCAACAAAAGAACACAATGTACCAACAAAATGTATATTTATTAAAAGCTAGGAATCTTTGCAATTATTTCTGGCAGAGACTGGAGTGTATTGCAAACCCATCTAATAAAAGTTCAAAATCAATATATTGCAATCTTCACAGAATATATATGTTTGATCTCAAATCATACACAAATATGAAAAGGAGCCTTTAGGCCTAGAAACTTCTACCAGTTAAAGAAAAAATGAACTAACCTGAGTAAAATGAGCGAATCAAGGAAGGATTAGCAGAGAGCTTTGATAGCCCAGCTACGCTGGTTCTGGCATAGCATTCTCACCAACTGGCGAACAATAGCGTTCCCATCGCTGTCTTTGTGGAATATGTACCGGAACTTGGAGGGCTCCAATTGAGAAGCAAAGCTAGATGCGATTCAAAAGCTCTGGCACAATGGCTTCAACCCCTCTGGAAAAACCCCAGATGGTTGCTCTTCTAGGCAAAACCCCAGATGGTTGCTCTTCTGGCAAAACCCCAGATGGTTGCCCAGCCAAAGCGGAGCCATGGATTACCATATGGTAATATGCGAGCTCTGGTTAGGACCCTGCCTTCAACCGTGGCCTATGGAAAAACCCTGTTCTGGCCCGGACTTCCTTTAGATGCAAGCCATGCTTGCTCAAAATGCCTGCAGTGACCACAGTTCTTCAAATCGGAGACCTGAGTAGCAACCACGGTTCTATTCAGCTGCGATGCCAAGGACAGCGTGCAGACACAGAAAGAGAAAATGAGAAGGAGACAGAAGAAAGGGCACGATAATGCCACGTGGCGTAATTGAATCCTAGCCACCCAATCTAGGTCCCCATTGAAGACATGACGGGATTAAGGAAACAGAAGAAAGGTCACGATAATGCCACGTGGTATAATTGAATCCTAGCCACCCAATCTAGAAGACACACGGGATAATAAGAGATAAGAGATAGGATCAGAATATTTGGCAGAGGTTATTCTCACAAGTAAGACAGCAAAAACTGGAGACGAAAATGAGGTTAGAGATTGACGTGCTTAGAACTGCTATGAAAACGTCTCTAGAAGCAGATTTAAGTGTTTCGGACATTGATGTATATGTGTGGATACAAAACAATCAAATTGGAAGAACAAGACTCAGGTCCACATATGGAATTCTACGTCTTGTATATTCTCTGGTCTTTGAGGAAGTTTCAATGCCATTCAAGCAGATTTCAATTCCAAATCTGTGCGGGGCCTAGTTTGGATTTCAATTCCAAATCTGTGTCGGGTGTCTACTTTGCATGGCCAAATAATTGGGCAACTCATTTCATTAGTTGGGAAGACTATGCATCTCACTGGGACCCATTTCTATGCATCTCACTGGTTGGAAGACTATGGAACTGGTCTTGGTTGGGAGACTACGAAACTGGTCTGTTGAAGATTTCGTCTGTTCCGCAGACTTTAAAGTCTGGTCTTTAAAAACTTTAAAGTCTGGTCTTTTGAAGTTGGTTGGGATGGGAACAAAACCAAAAAGCGAAAGCACCTTCAACAAACGCCAACAGCAAAAAGTACGGCACTTGACAACCACCACACAAAACCCACTTCATCTTCACGATTGGAATTACTCAAGCCAAAGTGAGAAAATAAGGAAAAGAATAGCCAAGCCTCCATAAATAGCATTGCACAATGGCATACTTTTCTCATAAGCGGAGGCAAGATGGCAAGCCAAAAAGAAAAAGTAGATGCGCTTCACAAAAGGGGGGAACAGTTCTACAAGCAGCTTTCAACAAAACAGAGGGACGCAGTCAACGATCTATTTGCGCGCTTGGATACGAACGGTGATGAGCGAATTACTCGAGCTGATGTCTACTGCAATGTGACACAGAAGGAGGAGAGATATCAAATTTTGAGAGATCAAATTTTGAGCTACTTTGAAATTTTGAGCTATGGGAAAGGGAGGATGGATTTTTGGGGATGTATTACACTCTTGTACGTTATGGAGAAGGAAAAATTTTGCAAGAAGTGCAAGTATATTTTGTTCGATGTCCTACTACCACGCTGTGATCATGGGTATAAGATGATTGGGTGTGGTTAGTGTGGTAGGATTGTTGGGTGGTGTGATCGGTGTCATAGGACGCCTCAACAGCCACTGTTACACACCAAGGCATCATCTTCTGGCCACTCCCAGCCCCAGGCTACGGGGCCATCATCTTCTGGCCACTCCCGAGATATAGTGCCATATTCTGGCCACTCCCGGCGCTACATGTTTGAGGGCATCTGCACTTTCCTTACTGCCCTCTCTAGCCTCTCTACCCTCTCTAGCTTGTGCACTATAATGTAACGATCGCTTCACATATATGAAGCCGCTGTGTTGCATACTATTATACTATTATACTCAGATTTGCATGTTTTCCATACTACTTATTATGAATAAGAATTGCATGATTATAAAGTCTCCAAAATTTGTTCTGTATTGTCCATGTTCCTTAATCTCTGTATGATTTTCCTTCTATTTTCAATTTTTTTGGCTTACGTTCGTTTTCTTGTGCATTGTGTAGTGGTCCGGATTCGAATGTCGTGGAGTAGGCAGTCACACACGACGCATGCGGCTTATCTTCATGCCGATTGAAATGGGAGCCCTTCAGTTTTGCCCTGGATTTGCAGAGATTTCAGGGGAGGGATAAGATGCTCATGTCTTCTCTTGGCTGTCGAGAATTAGGGATGTGCTGCAGCTTGGACCGATATAACAGTGGTGCATGAATTTCTGTAAGTTTCTGTTGTTGTTTGATTTCTAACGTGCAGTGAAATGTCGGGTTTGTACAGTAGATTCTTCAGCATAAAAGTCAAGACGGCCCTTTTACAGCCAAGATTCAAACCTGTAATTGTTCTACTAGTAATGGTGCCCAGCGTTGCTGGGCATAAGTTGAGAGGTTGTAAATGTTTTGGGATGCAATGAGCGAAGCATGCAGTAATAATCCAAGTTTACAGAACTTTTCAACGACTTATCAACATTAAAAAAAAAACCTAGCTCCTTCATATTAGATAGTGTTAGATCGATATATCTTTGAGAAGCTTTGAGTAGAACAGCACGATCCCCGTAACCCTTGGAAAACCTTGTTGTTGATCTTCAGTGTGGCTTCACTCTTTGGTGTTAAAGATGGTCTTGTCATACAGGAAGTGCATATCTGCCCCTTATTTCAATTCGTAGTATAAATGATATGAGGGCTCAAATTTGGCACCTATCATGCCGCAAGCAAGTCCACATCTGTCTCCCTTATTTCACACACGTGTTGGGGTTAACAATATATTAAGTTTATCCCTGTTTGTGTTTTTATGGTTCTTTTGATATTAAAGGTCCATGCTTGTTTTTTATTCATAGTAAAGTAATTGAATATCATGGAATATGAGCGGGCTTGCCTAATTCAAGGTACGCATACAATATATGGATCATGAATAACTCTTATGAGAAATATAAGGTGATTATCTCTTTTTAAAGATGAGCAATTTTTTAAGTAGAACTGAAGAATTGAAGTTGGTTTCAATTGCAGTAGTTAAAGGGAACACAATATATGTATAGGAAATTGCCCACCTTCGGTGGGCGTTCTATATGATTGTACATCTAGTGGGGTATAATGCATAGCACATATTAAAGCATGTTAAATTGGCTTATGTAGAAACCTCTGGTTTTCAAGAAAGCCAATTGGACCAAGCAAACTCTAGTTTGGAACGATTTAGCTTTCTCAGGTAGGCTAAAAGACTTATATTTATATTTGAGACCAGAGAGTCACGATTTGGTAGTCTTTCCAGAGCAAAAGACAGTAAGTTGGGAACCCCAAATGGTATTGTTGGGAACCCCAAATGGTATTGCCGATGCAAAAATCTTGTCACCTGTAACAGAAGGAATAATTCCACAAGATGTAACATCCAAACAAAAGGATAAAATGAATTATAAAATTCACCTTCTACATGCACTATCTGTCCGTCTTTCTTATAAACAGCTGGATTACGCCCTGCCTTGATTACTCCATAAGAGTGGTTGGCCAAACTGATACTGTCAGGGATAACAGATCCACAAAAATGTAAGACAGACACCACATAATATGAGACAGGGATAATAGACACAAACAAAAAATTACACAATTAAGCACAGTTTCATCAAATATGGACAATACCTTGAATTGTGGACTTTTTATAAAAGAGACGCTTCGATAACACTAACATACATCCCCGCAAGTCGCGCATATGCTTCGCAACAAGTGTGGGAATCTTGGCGGTGTTTGGTAGCTTCTTCTTATTCAAGGACTCCAAAGCGTGGTCGATACTCTCTATCTCAATGCGGTCACTAGCAAAGGTCGGCCTCCATCTCTTCTTCCAACAATTGACATAGTTGGTAGGGAACACCGGTTCCCTAACAGGACGAGCCCCCAAGTGACACGGATAGTCTCAAGTTGTCTTTCTTATCATCCATTTGGGGTTCTTACGTAGCATACCCTAGCCATGTTGGGCACAAGACATCATCGGTGGCGCCAATACAAACATGCCCTTCTTCAAATCCTTGAAAGGATTGAATTACGCACGCGGGCTTATCCTTCAATGGACCAACATAAGCGGGGAGTGATGGTTGCAATTGGCTCCACCACGCCCCACCACATCGAGTGCGTCAAGTCTATCTTGCCTAGTCTTGCGCGGCCAAAAGTCCTCGTGGGACCTTCCACGTTGGTGATGTTACTTTCGGATGCTCCAAGAGTCCCATCCAATATTCAATTGTCGCCCGTAAATTGTCTTTGTATATTTGGCCGTCTACGGTGTGCCCTTCTTGTTAAATCGAGCATGCGACCCAATGGAGGATATGCTTATGGATCTTGTTTGAGCTGATCAATGTCTTTCACCGAGCTCTTAGGTGCTAGCATCTTCGGTTTCCGATGGCATTAGGGGTTTTCCATCCTCTCCTTCTTTCCACATTCTTATTCCACCGGTAGCCAATCCACGAGCGTGGGGCGAGCCTTATGGTACATGACGGGCCCATCCACCATTCATAGCAAACAAAAAGGTCAGAGGCTCAGTGTGACCTGTCAATCTATCTTCCCCATCAGGGATATACCCTTCTATGAAACCTTTCCAATCTGGAACCTTATGAACAACATATGGCACTGGCGTGTTGAGATTGCACGTATGAAATTCATACAACAACTCGGGCATGGTTAGCACTTCGGCTTTCTTCAAGGTAGATGAAAAATTTCCAAACATAGCATCTATATCGTCATGTGTATGGCCAGGCATCATAAACCCTAACTCAATCTCCTCGAAAACACCCAGATATACAAGGTATGAAAGATACGAGAATACATACCTATTTTTGTTTTGTCCGGATGCATTGTCTAGTTGCAACAGCAATTTGCGAGGGAGACGCTTCAATGAGGGTCCCTCAGGTTGAGGGATGGCAACGGGGATGCTCTTCCCATAAATGACAACTTGGACGCTAGCGCAGTGGTGTCACGTAAGGCCCTGGCCCAATCTGGGACTGATGGATCGAGCGATGCGGTGCAAGATGGCCTCCCTCAAACTCATTAGGCATCTCCAACCTTTTCAAAATACTATTCAAAGAACCTACATGGAAGTTGGAGTCGCCCCACCCACAGATCCAAAGCAAAATTTCCATAGCACCCTCTCCCATGGCCGGTGGGTAAGTGCACTGTCAATGAAGTCTTTAGCTTATCTAGTCTCCAAAGGGACTTCACGCGAATCGAACAACTTTGGAATCATAGTCTTTGCCTGATCCATTTTGTCGTGAATGATACATACAAAGTCTCGAGGATGCCTGTGGGATAACATCTCCATGACCCGATCTTGGAGTGCGACATGATTCTTGCTCTAGTCTATGTGCCCTTCTCGATCATGCAATATTCTCCTCTCGGCCTCATCCTTGGTCTTGGCGACCGATGCGGATAACTTCGCAAGTGTCACACTTGGAGAATGCATTCTTCTTAGCAATCTTGGCGTCCTTGAAGCTACGTCTCCACGTCCTATGAAATCACAGCGGAGATACCTTCTTGCCCGTGAGAGCCATCACTTCGGCGTTGACCTCTTCGAGAATGCATGTCTTAAGTAAACATAGCGGGCAACTTCCTCCGTTTTCTCGAATCCCATCATCATTCCTCCCCTTTCACGGTGAGGTAAAGACTCACAATTTTCCTTCACAAACATGGAAAAAAGCGACCTCTGAGGCCAAGGTGGCGCCGCGTGCTTTCATAGTGCACGAATTGCCATGCTTTCGGCCTTTCGAAAGCACGGAGCGAATTCCTTCCTTCCACTTCCCGGATACCCACAGACTTTGAAATCCCAAGACCAAGGTACCAAGCCCTCTCCACGGACAAATCGATGCCTTGCAAGACTAGTCGATGAACCCTTCTACCCTTCATATTGTTGCCTAACATGTCATACACAAAAGTGGTCCTGTCACTTTCGATTTCATGGCAAAGAAATCCTTTTCGCATGTTTATAGCTTGATCCCTCTTGAATTTCTCACAACATCTCTGTTTTGCAACACATGGTCTTCCTATACCTCAAGATGGCTTCATTGGTTGTTAGCCGATCTATCTTTGGAGGCTTTGATGCTTTCTTTGGCCGGCGAGAATGGAAGGTGTATTTACGCTTCTCGTGCTTTGCGGATGCTTCAATCTCCAGAAACTGCCACGCTCGGCGTCAGAGTATCATCTTTGTTCCACTTAAAATTTCCGAATTTCGACACCTTCACCCCACAAACCCTAACTAGATCATTATTCCACCTCAAAAGCATGCCCGCTTTAGGTATTGTCAAACATCTTGGGACAGGAAGTTCACCTCTGTCGGAGGGGAAAGCCTTGATAACAGACACCCCTACGGTCTTCATACCCAAGAACGGTCACATCTTTGCATCGTGCGGACCCGATGAAGGATATAAATCCCTTCATTTGCGGGGATGGCGGCACAAGAGTGATAAATTTGCGGTCCAGGTCTCTCGGTGAGTGTGTACCTAGTTAGCGACATGGTGTCTCTGTTGCTTCCCCTCATTGTCTTTTTGATGCCGCGGCGCGTCCACGACATCGGAGTCATGAACATCACTTTCCCTCCGGAGAATGAAGGAACCCAATGCCTCACCTAAGGTACTTGCTTGAGGTAGGCCAAGAGAACATGATGCCCCTCAAACCACAAAATAGAACACCCACACTCCACAAGTCCATCAGGGATGTCTTTAAAGTGGCATCTCTCCCCTAGCTCCCATGGTCCCTTTGCCAACCGCCCGACCATCTTTGAATAGGTACACCTCCTGCACCAAAAAAAAAATCAATCGGTTCAAGAGCAAAGTTCTGACACATGCTCCTTAGATGGTGAAATTAGTGGTAGCCCAATTTTCTCCCTGTTGTTAAGTAAATTGGAAAGGTGAAATTGGGCACCCGCCCTATTTCCTCCATTCTTTGCTCAAATTGGGCTGGCCCAATTTGCTCCACAATCTAGTAACCCGAGGAGTTGAAATTAGGCGTAGCCCAATTTCCTCCCCTTCTGCGATGTTTCTTAGGCGGTCAAGTAACTTAGCTGTTGTTACGTAAATTGGAAAGGTGAAATTGGGCACCCGCCCTATTTCCTCCCCATTCTTTGCTCAAATTGGCGGCCCATTTTGCTCCACCTCTAGTAACCCGAGAAGTTGAAATTGGGCGACCGCCCAATTTCCACCTGATGCAGATGTTTTAGGCTGAAATTGGGCCCGCCCAATTTGCTCCACAGTATAGTAACTTTGAGGAGTTGAAATTGGGCACCGCCCTATTTCCACCCCATTCTGCGATGTTTCTTAGGCTGCTTTGAAATTGGGCGGCCCAATTTGCTCAGATATTTTCAACTTTGAGGAGTTGAAATTGGGCGGCCCCAATTTCCTCCTGATGCTTGATGTTTCTTAGGCTCTTTGAAATTGGGCCCAATTTGCTCCACTGTCTAGTAACTTTGAGGAGTTGAAATTGAACATCCGCCCAATTTCCTCCCTGTTGCAGTGCTTCTTAGCTGCTAAAACCTGGCTCCCTGGTCTAGTAATCTTGAGGTGCTATACATAAATGAAACATAGCCACTCTTTCTAAGGCAGGCACCCAGGAATGATACATATTCAGGAGGTCTATCCGCCCATTTGGCACCCATTTGGCCCTGCTTCCATGCTACCCGAGATAGAATATAGAGGGGACCGAACATACATCTCTCAAAATTATCTTTTTATCTGTCGAATCTTATCATCAATAATGTTCTATACCAATCCAGGCAAAGAATGAACGTATATACCGAAAGAAACCTACCTTTGGTGAATCGCATACGCCATCCATTTGAAGAAGTTTTGCCCAAGAATGTGAGAGAACGAAATGGCTTAGCCAGCTCGCTTCCTCGAGAGTATTTCAAAAATCAATTCTCCCACCATAGTTCAATATATATTCAAATTCAAATTCAAATGCAGGCGGGACGTAAATCAAATATTGGTGGGGCCCTAATTTTAAATTGAAAATGTACCAGGCGGACCGTACTATAAATTTGAAATTAGGCAAGGCCGTGAGAATTCAAAATTTAAAATTTAAATTTCAATACGTGTATGTCAATTTAAAAAAAGCGCATTTACTTTTTCGGGCACATTTATTGCAAAGCTGTCTATTTTTATTGTTCTGTCCTTTGGTCCATATTTACTTAAAAACGTCTATTTTTTAGGGTCCTCTTTTGCATGGCCGCCACTTGTCACTCATCAGTTAAACTTAACCGCCCATTCCTTTTTCGCATTCCTAGGCATTCTTTGAGCTGTTCATATCGATTTCTTGACCGGCCCGACCTGAGCATCCAGCCCTATCGTGTTCACACTGATTTCTTCCAAGCGCTTACTCCAAGCTACCAGGCGCCTGTCGTGTTCAAAGTGATTTCTTCCAAGCGGTTTGCAAGCTTCCGGTGCCCTTTGCTTTCATGGAAAGTCGACCCGTGAAGGGAGGAAAAGGTCTTGCTCTTTTCTTCAACCCGGTTCTTTACATTAGTGCGGGAGATAAGCCAGCAGCCTTAAGGAGTCCACCCAATCATATGGCGCACCTCTCTGCTTGGTTGTCACTTTGTACCTCAGAAGTTGTCTCCTCTGCACCCAATAACCCTTTGGCCCGTTGGATCATTCTAATTACCACAGAAGGGCGCCCAATTTGTCTCCTCTTGGCTTCATAAGTCCCTTGGATCAGCAAATCGGTGAGCCCAAATCTATCAAAGCTCTAAACCTTCTTCTTGCTTTCTAACCTCCCAAAGGCTTTGGGCAAATTGGTAGGGGGTGCCCATTTATCTGCTCTTTGCTTTAAATAAGTCATTTGGAGGTCTCTCTTCTAGGTAACCTCATGTCTTTGTAAATTGGGTGGCCCAATTTGGGACCCTCAGCTTCTCTCTTCTTGTAATCCTCTGCTTGCTCTACAAATTGGTGGCCCAATTTGGGACCCTCAGCCTCTCTCTTCTTGTAACCTCCTGCCTTTCGGCAAATTGGTGGGGCCCAATTTGGGACCCTCAGCCTCTCTCTTCTTGTAACCTCCTGCTTTCTCGCAAATTGGTGAGGCCAATTTGGGACCCTCGGGCTTCTCTCTTCTTGTAATCTCCTGCTTTCTGCCAAATTGGGCGGGCCCCAATTTGGGACCCTCAACCTCTCTCTTCTTGTAACCTCCTCTGCTCACGGCAAATTGGGCGAGCCCAATTTGGGACCCTCAGCCTCTCTCTTCTTGTAACCTCCTCTGCTCACGGCAAATTGGTGGGCCCCAATTTGGGACCCTCGAGGTTTCTCTCTTCTTGTAATCTCCTGCTTTCTGCAAATTGGTGGCCCAATTTGGGACCTCTGCAATCTTTGGTTAGTTTTGTAATCTCCTCTGCTCACGGCAAATTGCTCTTCTAATTGTTTGACACACCACTAATGGGATTCATGAATGATGTTATGCGGCACCCATGGCAAGAACTAAACAAAGCTGCCGCGTGCACGGGGATCTGGCCCTCCGTTGCTACGGGCATTTCTTTGCAAACAAAGGAAGTAGAAGCGGAATTCAGTTCAATGGTATTGAAGTCGTCCCGGAACTAATGGCTAGTAGCGGATAAATTTACTTGGTGCATAGAGGTAGGCAATATCCACCACAGGTCTAGCACGAATCACCTCAAGGATGCATTGCTTTTACTTTCTTTGAGCCCGGACTGGAGGACCTGAGAATCACGAGGTATAGCAATCGACATGTCTGTGAGCAGAGATGGCCAACGAGTTAGAGGTTGTCGTGGGGGCGTGCTTGATAAGTCATTTCAAGGATACGAGGTTACCCTTTGGGACTTACAATCCTCGACTAATGCATGCAAGCATCAGGAGGCTTCACATTAGATGTCGAGCCAAGGGTCGGGTCCCATCTTCTTCACGAAAGCCTTGAGAGATCTGGACTCACCAAGCGGGGGAGATATTATAGATGGATTTAATCTGATTAGAACGGTGCATACTTTCGATCACAAACAAAATCGATCAAAGGCCCTTTACACGCAGTATCATGGGAAGAGCCAACCAAAGGTCTATGACACGGCGTGGTTGAGATCACGTTATGGAGTTCCTAAGAAGGGTGACGCCGGACCCGAGGGGGACGAGAGAAACCCGCAGCCGTGTCATCGAGAAAAGGTTCCTAAGAAGAAAAGATCGAAACATCAACTCCAAAACCGATTCTTGGTGGTATGGGAAGAACATCCGTGAGCGGGGACGTTAGCATTAGATCGCGGGAGGTATCCGGCAGTCCCCACCGAGAAAAGCAAGGAACAAAGCGAAGTCGGCGCGAGGCAATAGCTTCCTCGTCTAAGAAAAGAAGAGACCCTACTCCACCATCAACATCGGTGGGAGTGGGGCCGACCGAGACTCCGCGGGAAGGCGGCAGGCAAATTGTGAAGTGCTTTCGACATCTGGCGGGCGTTGACTCAAGAAAAGCAAGCGTGAGCTGTCCCAAACCGCATTGATCAACATTAAGCCGCGGGGAAAGGATCTATCCTCTTGGTGTTGAATTCAAATAGAGGTGGATATCTTCAAAATGCATCAAGCACACGCAAATATGACTGCGGGGTCATCAGTCGAAACATGTTGATACACTCTATGAATCATTTATTAATAATGCGAGATGCATCCACCTTGTCGCGGATGTTGTACCCTTTCATCTAGTCCTTTGGGCGTGCCTTTGAAGTGGAAGAAGGCCACCGATTTGGACAATCTGAAGTGCGGATTGTAAATGGCAATCACACTACTGCGGTTGCCCAAATTCTTGTCAACCCGGGCGTTGGAATGGCCAGCGAGAAAGGGCTCATCACGAAAGATCTTATCTTTTCTTCTTCACGCCAAAAGAAAATGTCGTGTCTTTGGCGGGGAACCTCACTCCCTCTTGAATATGTGAAGGTCGGCCCGAGAGCAAAGCGATATCACCAAGAATACTATCCATCGGGATGTCTACTTGAACAAATCTGGCTGACTTAGGAATCAATGGGCATTCTATGGAAAGCCAAAGAAAGGAAAGCGTGGACTATCCCAAGATAGCGCATATTGATGTAAGTCATTTCTAATTGTGGATCACGATCTGTTTTTTTTTTTCATAAATCCCTTGGCCATCAAATTGGGCGGGCCCAATTTGGGAGAGGCTCCATGTTTCTTGCGGCGTCTTGGCTATGAAATTGGGCGGGCGCCCAATTTGAATGCCGAGATACTACATGACACATGTTAAATTGCATCCGCTTGGGTATGAAATTGGGCGGCCCAATTTGGATGCTGAGATACTACATGACACATGTTAAATTGCATCCGCTTGGGTATGAAATTGGGCTGGGCCCAATTTGGGTTATTTATGTGAATATAGCATGTCAAATTGCATCTCCTTGTCTATGAAATTGGGCGGGCGCCCAATTTGCGTTGGCCCCATGTGAATATAGCATGTCAAATTGCATCTCCTTGTCTATGAAATTGGGCGGGCGCCCAATTTGGGTTGGCCCCATGTGAATATAGCATGTTAAATTGCATAGCCTCGTCTATGAAATTGGGCGGGCCATTTCTTGTGGCCCTCATGTGCATTGCATGTTAGCTTGTGCATTGCTAAATTTTTGCATTTGTATATTTCAAATGTGCGGGGATTGGCTCGCTATAGCGAAAGCGAACATTGAAGAAGCTTAGCATGCGAGACTACGATTACTTAGATGTACTGGATGACGAAACTTGGAATATGTGCCTACAAGTGGCTCAGTTATTCTATGAAGACCAGCTAAAAGATGAATTGGGTGAGACGATAGTGGTAAAGGACCGCCTAAGAATGTTCACGAATAACAAGTGCCGACCTTTAAAGTCCATGCATCCAATGGATCTGCAAAGACTTTTGGCCGAGATTATGACAGACCACCACGTACATAAAGACCACCAAAATTATCTTTGGAAGGCGTGTCATGAAAATCCGTGCGGTGGTGAAGAAGATTGGCAATCTTTGTCGGCGTGCACTCCTTAAATATCTCAAAGATGTGAAAAAGCTTCATGTTGACAACATGACCGATTTGAGAAAATTCATCCTATATTCACGGAGAATTTGATGTTGATGTTAAATAATGATGTAGGTGATTGGGTTGATAGCCGCAAGGAAGCGAAAAAAGCTTAACCTTCCAAAGGCTCTTATCACGAAGGTTAATGAGTATCTGCGTGGACCCGGTGGGAAGAGGGATCAAAATCATTCAAATGCTACCGTGTCGATCCTCCAGGAATGTCGGTTGATGTGGTCAATACCTCTGCTTTCGGTTTGTTGGATGTGATTTGAAATATCAAGAAATGGAGCATGGAGGATTACGAAGTTCTTGGACCAGATCGATTATTAACTACGGACCAGCAATTATATTGGATCCACGATCTTTATCGGTCGGATCGTTTGAGTGAATGCTTGTCGCCATGAAGACTATAGGCGGGGGTAGTAGTGTATGGGTGGGGCGTCTGAATGATCCTAAAAAGAGAAACCCTTCCTCTCGTGTTCGCGAAAGCTGCGGACTCGTTCTTGTAATGTATGTGGCGAGAGACCAAGCGGCTGCCCTGCAATGAATGACTGAATCTATGCTTCAGCGATCGCGGACCATCCTCAAGAGTATTGAAGTTCCCAAGCAGACACTTGAAAGAAGTGGAGGACATAGAAAGAACCTCCCCATCATGAGTGCTTGGCGGTAACATGATTTAAACCCGAGTCTGCGTCTATTTCTTTTCAATGCCACTTATAGCGGTTGTACTTTGCTTGACATCTTGGTTGTATCGGCCTTGGGGTGACAAGAGTGTGGCGGGGAGGCGGGTGCCCTTTTGCCACATCAATTAGATTCTAGGACATGCACATACCTTGTCCAGAAATTTATGCTTGAGGGATCACGGTGTCCTTGATTTCTTCTCACGGAGGATCCTTTAGCCGTGCGGTATGTCGAAGGGTATAAAGCCAACGCCTTTGAGAGTGATGAGAATATGCGGCTTAAACTTACTCGTTTTTTGATCAACTTCGAGTAATCTTTGGATGAGAAGAAATCGAGAGCCCGTGCATTGCAAAAAATAGCGGAGGGTAAAAAAGAAAACAAAGCGGCTCAAGGCAAGTCTTTGTAGTGTCCACTCCTCCACCTCCTTGTCCATTCCCCACTTTAAGCGGTGCAAGAGTTGCAATCCACTCTCCTGTTGTCTAAAGATTACATCACGAGACCATTTGAGAAAGGTTGCGGGTTTTGGAGCAAAGGACATGTCTTTCTTTAGAAAGAAGAAGGATAACATTAATGCTTTGGCGGGCACTACATTAGTGTGCACCCAAGATGTGATCGAGGGTAGCTCGAAGTTTCGCAGCTACTCCTCAAGGATGGAGAACCTTCTGTTGTCTTGGAGACACAAGAAGCTCAACCTGTGGACCCGCTACCATCAGAGCAAGAAAAGGATGTCGAAAAGGAGAAGGAAGTTGAGAAGGAGGACGAGGAAGTTGAGAAGGAGGACGAGGAAGTTGAGAAGGAGGAGGAGGAAGTTGAGCGGGAGGGCGAGGAAAATGAGAAGGAGGATGATGTTGAAATGGAAATTGAGAAGGATGCTCCCGACGCTTACGCTAACCAACGAAGAATTCCACTCAGATGGAACTCCTTAAGCAAGCGACGGGGAGAAAAGTTTGCCGCTCACACAACAACGTCAGCTGAAGGGGGTGGACCCTTGAGCACAAGGAGTATGTTTTGCTAGCACAGGGGTGCAAATTGGGCGGGCGCCCAATTTCGCATCTCTGACACTCTGTGTATATGTGTTTAGAGTGAGCACGGGGGTGCAAATTGGGCTGCGCCCAATTTACCACCATCATTACTCACTATATAGGTTTTATAATGAAATTATTTGAAAAAACTTATGTACATTGACCAAGAAAATAAATACATGTCGAAAATTTCCACGCACTAGAAGAGTTCCCTCATAGAAATTGGTAGGCCCCAATTTGAACATAAGACTATCGGTTGCAAGCGGTTGAACATGAAGTCAAGTGGAGCGCCTTACAAATTACAAAAGCAAGAGTATTACGACAATCCGATTACAACAACATGACTATCACATTACAACAATCGATCTGGGGGACTCTTACGAGTCATTTTCAGCGACCACCCGGAGATCTTTTCTATCATGTACATTTGATGCTCTCTATTCCATATCGGATGGATGATAACATCGAAGGGATCGGGATAATGGCGAGGATTGAGACTCACAAAGGGTCATCCAATCTTCCATGGCTATTTCTCGCTTCCTTTCGCCTTTGCTTGAAGTTTTAAGTGATTCATCTTGCGTAATGGAATCACGCTCGGGACCAACGAGGAGACCACATGGTTAGACTAAGGCCAAATTTGTTGGCCAACATTGGTTTGATATATATTTATACCAACCAAAATTATTGTTGGTATTATACACAATAATTATTGGATATACTTACCCGGTCGTATGTCGCCCAATAATGTTACTCTGATTGCTTCATCAATAATTACTTGGCTATAAGTATTGCCGCCTTCGATTGCATAGCCAATGACCCTTTGCAATGTCTCGCCGCCCTGCTAGAGTTCTTGAGGTCCCAATTGCCTCCACCTCGAGCATTTGGACACCCTCACTTGCCTCATGACTTTCGGCGACCTTCATGCATGCATTATCAAAGGGATCACCCTTGATACTGGCGCATGGTATAGCTCTTGGTCGTAGAAAGACTCCCCGGCGAGTACCATGTTACTATCCATATTGTTTGGGTTCGGGCGGCGGCTTATGAGATTGACAAAATCACCAATAATTACAATCTATGAGATGTATTTCATAAGTTCATAAAATTTATATCTGAAATGGTATTTGTTATAGGTAGCATCCACACTTGGTCGCATAGTTTTCAAGTTGGATTAATTATATTTGTGACGATGCATATTTGTATTTTCTCATAAAGTCTAACTTGAAATTGGGCGGCCGCCCTATTTCCTTTGGAGGCTAGTATTAAACTTTGTTCGGAGGCGACTACGAGGGCAAATTGTAGTGGGCCCCAATTTCCTAAAAACAAATTGGTGTCTAGGGATTGTGGCCTATGCTCCATCATAAAAATAGATAGAACCGGTTCCATTCATTAAGAAATGCATTACATAGATGTCATACACATATTATAAAACCAAATAAAACAACATGCCTCGACATAGGTAGTTAAACAAAAAAGCAAGAATACAAAGTAGAAAATATCGAGGTGCGGTTTTGAGTCAATGGCTAGTTCGACTTGAATAAGATCACCCTGATCGAACTCATCAATGTAATTTACGCTATCTGAGTCCAGCCATTCATCCAATTCAAGGATCGAGTGAGGAGTGTTGACAATGAGCTTGGTTACCAAATCTTCCATGTTTGCCTTTTCTCCTTTTTATAAAGCTTCTTAAATAATGGTGCGAATGAGTTGTGTAGCCAAACATCCTCTAATTTGAGTAGCCTCTTAGGGGCCTCTCCCCAGTAGACAAGTCGTTTCAATGATATCGGGGAAGCTTCCAACTCCACCCTAGTGAGTTGATAATTGTTGTCCTTTAACAACCCATCCCCCACGGAGGAGCTTCATGACACCTTGCCCGGTTCGTTTCTTCCATTCGATTTATCTCATTACGCACCTCAACACGCAATTGATTCGCGTGGGCTAAGATCACGCTCCTTGATATGGGGTACATTTTAGGTCATTGTGAATCCATCACCGCCCTCGTTTCAACCATTCTCCTTTGCCCGTTATGAATCTATCTTTTGCCTGAGTTTGCAAAACAAAGCCTCACTAGCAACACCTCACACACAGGACGCGCTTTTGCTTGACCGCGAGTTGGGCGGGCTTGTCCTTGGCTTAATAGAAAAAGCTTCTGCCATATCACCTACCAGCACGTTTCCCGAAAAATTCCGTCCTATTTAAAAAACCATCATATTTTAGAAATTTGACTCAATTTCGGAGACGTATGGACTTGGGGAAAGTCCATAAATAATGAAACAGTGCTTAATTAATCTGGCAAAGCAGTTATGACATGTCTCCATAAGCACAATAACCTTTTTCTATAGCCTCTAGCATCCATATTAGACTCTAGATTGATCAGAAAAACTTAGAAATTAATATCGAGAAGGAAGGAATCTTACCAAAAACATGAGTTCTGGCCTCAGGATAAAAATGCAAATAAGAATATATATCTGCTCATGTTCTTAAGAAAGAGGGCTTTTTTTTGTGGAGTGATGTTATTCATAGCAATCAAGCCCGCAAAACCACAATTTGCAAAAAACCACAAAACAAACAAAGCTCCCAGCTCATGGACAATACAGATTCAAGAGCTCTGTTCTTGAATGCAGCATGGCAAAGGCAGAACTTTCAGCAGGGTTTATGGATTCAACACCTCTGTTTCTGACCATTGGCATGCACCACCAAAATTTGTGCCATTTTCTTCATCGGATGAAAAGACGGCATTGCTCCAAATCTGATCTAAGGCTCTGTATAAAATTTTAAAACAAAGAAGAAATCCGCAGAAGTGCAACCCAATGCCTTTCTAAGCCGTTTTGCATCCTCCCGAAATCTCTTGTGAATGCAATATAGATCATCTGTTCTTTGTTGAAACACATGCGAGAAAGATTCGAGCAAATAAAAAGCAAGATAGAAGGCAAAAATCCCGCCATTACCTAAGCGGATCTGTTATGTTTGCCACGGAGCCAAGAATCGGCTGTAGGAAATCGATTCCCTTGAAGCTTAACACGCAAAGATAAAACATAGATGAGGAAGGATGGAATCGGCCGTAACCCTACCGATTTGACCATCCTTTACTCACAAAATAATGCCTCCCTTCTTCGGCTACACATGCTTCTTCCCCGCCATAACCAAGCACCGAGTGTGCTCTTAGGTCCTTGCTATAGGAGTGTGTCTTCGCCATCGTCTGCCTCTGGAGTGCCTTCGTCGGAGCAATTTTTCAATTTTTCTGTTTACCGTCCAAAATTTTAGGAGTGTGTCTTTGCCTTCGTCTGCCTCTGGAGCACCTTCGTCGGAGCAATTTTTCAATTTTTCTGTTTACCATCCAAAATTTTAAGTGAAATCTGGGCCGTCGAAAGTTTTAGGGTTTTATGCACGACATACACTAAAACTTTATAATAAAGGATGATTAGTAGAGAAAAAAAAATAAGGTTTTCAAGCAAAAAAAAATCCAAAAATAATCTTTTCAGGCAAAAAAAAATACATTTGGAACCGGAAAGTACTTGCTGGCAAAAACAAAGGGTCGTGGTTTACGTGCCCACACTGGGATAAATTTTCTAATTGCAAATTTGCAGGTTGCATGCCTCCCTTATCTTTCAGAATCCAACTGATGTCTGCCCGTCTGTCATGGGTTTCCATCCTTTCCGACCCTTCGGAAGCAATTATGTTTTTTATTTCTTCACCAGAAAATGTGCTTTTCAATGGAAACCGTTTCCAAAATTTGTTGATAGGAAGGCTTAAATCCAAGCAATCAAACATGGCGGAGTAGTAGTCGCGAGTTTGACAAATCTTTATGGCATAGCGGCGAAAGCCCAATTGATCTGTTCAAATTCGGATGTGCACATCAACCCATTTTCTGCCCGTTTTTGGCGCGAGATTGGTCCACGGCTTTAGTTTCAACCGGCGGGCAAATCCATCGCCCACATTATAAAGGGGTGAACTAATTTGCTGAACACAGGCGATGTTCTTAGATTTAGAATTTGCTTTTGTATATAGGTTTTAATGCAGAATCACCAAATCTGAGATGCGTGGATCTCTTTTCCCATATCTGGGGCTTCAACATATCCATGGGACACCTCAAACCGGATAAATCTATGCTCCACCGCAATTTGTTTTTGAATCTGCTTATTAGATTTGCAAATTTGAGCTAAAGCTTTTGAATTGAATTTCATGCCAGGAATTGGAGAGTTTGCAGTTTTCATTCACTGCAATCCAACTTTTGCAATAAATTGCTTCCCAGATTAAAAAAACCGGGGCATAAAATGCTTCGGTTTGGCCATATCCGCATAATTAATTCCTTCATTGCTTTCGGATAAAGAGCGGATCAAGACCCTTTAATTATCATAAGGTTACGTCTGAGCATTTCTATCGAGCTTTGGGTTACGGCGGATGGGTCATTTCCTTGCTGCATCGTCCCAACTCCCTGAATTTCTAAAACCAAATATTGTTGTTCACAATTCAATGTTCAAAGTATAAATTTTGAAAAACACACAGACGTATCATTTGGCATACGTTCAGCAGTGTGAGATTGATTTGTTGTAGCATATGTTCGTCTCTATTCCTATCTAAATCTAGTTGGGTGCTTTTTATTCGAAGCAGTTTGACACAAACGCAAATGATTCAGGCCCATATTTCTCAAACTTAAATAATCCGGGCAAAAATTTCTCGGATTCAGATGATTAAAAACGAGATTTTGCAAATTGAAACTTTTGTGATAGGTAATTGCCAGCAAACTGGGTTACAAATGATGAATCACCATAGCCTCAACAAGAGCGCATTTGAACAAGGAGGCGGCCTGCCTCAAGATCTTTTGGAACTAGATTTTTTGGAACCATGGAAGATTGTTAACGATGTATTGAATAACCAAGGAAAATTTGTTTATGCAAAGAGTTGCTTTTTTTTTGGATGGTCACATAATGTAGTCTATCATTGGACATTTCAAGTTGCTTTTTATTGGAATGATATGGTCACATAATGTAGTCTATCATTGGACATTTCAGATTCAGAGGAAAATATAAAGCTAGAGGTCAAAGCCGCTTTAGATTCCTAATAACATACATTTTCAGAAGTCAAATTTCTTTGAATAAAACCAACAAACGCGATGCGAACTAGGCATGCCAGGTACAAATTAAACATTGCAGTATGTGACGATTACTAAACAATCAAATAAAATAGTTTCGCCTTTCTTTGGATGATTCTTTTTACAGTGTCAGGCAACCCGAAAGCCATAATGTGGAAGAGGAAAGCGGCCAAAATCAACCGATGGTGAAGAGGACGAGTCGCCCAAGGCAAGTACAATTAGTACTCATGTCAGTTAAATTTCATATGTTTGGGCATGAGGATGTGCAAACTCTTATAGACTCTAGCTAGAGAATCTGCAAACATTTACACTTATCTAAGTCCATTTAAGCTTATGCAATTATCAACCTCTTACATACCATGCTAAACAACCCCATAGATAGAAATGTCACCAAGTAAAGTGACCACACAAAACAACCCCATAGATAGAAATGTCACTAAGTAAAGTGACCACACAGATCTGACCCAAACTTAAATACACTGCTACAGCATATTAACACTGCAATGGCCCAATCTCATACTTGAATTGAACTCCTAAGGGTGTGTATAAAACGCTGGCTCAAATTCTTGTATAGTTTAAAAATTTGCGGACGGCTCGTGTGAATTCACCCTAAACCGAGATGCCCATAAATGGCTACGTGGACGAAACTATTGTCCACACATCACATCACCACATCGTTTTAAGGTTTCAGTTTTAGGTTTTATATTTTAGGCCAAGGGTTTTGAGCTCTTAAATCTGTGAAATCGGCGGATGTCTGTTTTAGCTTGGAGTTATATTTCTTTGTTCGTTTACTTTCTGGATGCGGGTTTGAATTTTAAGTGCTGTGTTTTCCCGTTAGTTTCGGTATGCTGTTTCGGTTTCATTTTTTCCCGCTTTGTATTTTGTTCTTCAGTGCTATTATTCTTTCTTTTTTCTTAGATAAGAGGTCAGGCTTTCCATTTCATGGACATTTGTTCTCCTCTTTTGACTCCTTCATTTCCCTCCACTCCCGGTGTTTTTCTCCTTCTATTGATAAACTAGACATTTTGATGTCACCCAATTAGGGTCAAAACAAATTTATTTATTACCAAGAACTGGGCTTGTGAATAACATGAAAAGCCACATCGTAGACCCATGTAGTACAGAATAGGAGAGAAGAATATCAAGAAGATGATTCTTATATTAAGTCGCATTTTTATTGCCATCACTATCTCCCTGCTGTTTTGTCTCTTTCTTGAGCTCAGACCACTTCTTATTTTCAGGAGCGATTGCTCTGATGTTTAATCTCAGCGACCTAATGTAACCCCTATCTTTTCAAATCCTATAAAACCTGCTGCTATTTCATTAACCTGTTAAGTTGGATTTGATCATATTTTAAAGTAGTGGACGAGGATTGAGATTTTTAATGTTAATGTGTCAACTGTTCCTTTAATGCTTTTTGATAAGGTTGCCATCTCTGTCCTTAATAGGAGGTCTTGAGATGGCAGGTACAGGAACAGAAACAGGAACACAATCAGTTTCACTTCAGCGTCTCTACCTTGCGGAGAAGGTATAGCTCTATATAATCATATTTTTTTATATTGATATCATCTAGATTTTATCAATGGAGTTGTTTTCAAGTTACTATTAAGCAATTGCACCAAATTCTATGCAGAAAAACATGATAGATCATCACAACATATAATCTGGCAACAATATTACATTTATAAAGTAACTGTTTTAACTCAGAAATCTGTTAAACTGGCAAGGTTTTGGGTTACAGCGGATAGTACATGCACTGGAATTAGCAGGAGGTGTCATGGAGGAGCTTGGTACTGATGCAGTTGCTTCTCAATGTCGTGCATTTATACAGTCGATGAAAGTAAGAAGTTCTGTATTTTTGAGTTCTTAATGTTCCTGCCCTTATACAAGGATAAACTTGATTAGAAGCTTCACTATGTCATATTTCAGGACATTCAAACAATGTTGCACGAGGAGATCAAGGGAATGTGTGAAAATCGCCCGTATGAAAATTGTGATTATGCAGCACGAACCGGAGCTGAAATTACTGTAAGAAAGATGGAATGCGTTGTTGACCAGTTGAAGGATATGCAGGGAAGTATAAAAAATTATCAAGCTGCAAAGACAGCCACAAATATTTAGCTTAGTTTTCAGTTAAATTTTTGTTAAGTGTAATTCAGTTACGAGAGCTGCCTCATGGTAATTTACATACAAACAATGATGATGAAAGCAGGTACTGCTGACAGGGATGCTTAGAGCTTGTTGCACTCCTGGTGAAGGCTTTCACGCTTTTTGCTGGGTGCTTCAACCCAAGCTTCCATTTGGAGACTGCTGTTTCTGAGTTTTGTACGTTATAGTTTTTCCATTATTCGATAAAAAATACCCCAGAAATGAAATTATAAAAATGCTACCAGGAGATATAAAATTGTTTTACTTCTGCGAGCCAGACGTTGGGTTGGGCATGTAAATAACAAATTGAGGATTTCGAATAAATGCTGATTCTTTGTACATTATTGGTTATAACCAGGGCTATTTCCTTTTCTTTTTCTTCAGTGGTCATTTTTTTTTTATCATCTTCCCTTCACAAGGTTCATCATCTTCCCTTCACAAGGTTCAAAGTTATCTGGACATAATTAAATCTAGAATATATGCCACCATGCCATTGAGCAAGAGGCAGTTTTGTCTAAGGTCCATCCTATTATCTCCCTCGGCACTGCAGCAGTCCCAATATATTACTATGGGAGACTTGCATTTCGGAAGTAGAAATTTCAGTCACCTTGAAATTTCAGAAGGAAAATTTGAATTGACTTGGCGGGCCACGAGGAGCGGAGCCGCAAGTGGTGTAGTCAGGTCTGCTCGAAATTTCCTTCTGAAATATTCTCTGTGCAGCCAAACAATCTTTGTCTATGGCCGCCAGAAGAAGCTCTGGTTCTATGGCAATGCCTATGGAGTATGGCCAAAACAATCTTTGTCTATGGCCGCCAGAAGAAGCTCTGGTTCTATGGCAATGCCTATGGAGTATGGCCAAGATCGGAGTCTGGGTAGAGTAGCTGAAGTTGCATACCCTAAAACCGAAGCAAAGATTGTGAGCTCTATAGCTTACGGAGTGAAGATTGTTTTCGGCATTTGCATCCTGGCTTGCATGAAACAAAGAAACATAGTAGAAGGTGGTGCTCCCCAAAACGCCGCCACAGTTCAACTGAAAATCTCGTTTGATAAAATTTTGTCGAAGTAGGGCAAATTTTAAGGCGGTTAAAATTTCCGTGTGGCGCTGACATCAAGGCCAGGACAAATATTATTTTGATATTTACTAATTAGAAGAAAACAAGTTAGTTCTTTTCTTAACCATGGGCGGCACCATAAGGCATAGAGGATAGCCTTGTTACTGTCCACTAAGTTGCTGCCACTAAGATTGTGTATTGGTAATAGGTAATTTTGGATATTAAGGAAAAGAAGGATATTAAGGAAAAAGAAATTGATAGTGGAGTAAGAGGTGGGTCACTGAAATTTTCAAGGCCAGTGCATGGAAGGTGTACTATGGTCTAGATTGGGGCTGTAAGACATATACATAGATTGAAGAAGCAATATCCTTGTCTTGGATCTTCATGGAGCATAAGCACAATGCTAAAGATATTCCTCTATTCAATGCTTACAAGGGTATAAGGTTTCCAAAATGTAGTTGGAGTATCATGTACCCTAGGATTTAGTGTGGTTTTGGGGATGTATTCGTATATGAATACATATAAATCTTATGCTGGAATATCGAATTCGAGTCTGAGAGACTGTTCGAGGGTTTGGAAGGCCGATCCTTTGGAATGCATGAGGAGGCGATGAGCTGGTGCAGATGCCGATTCCACATGGCGATTTGGTTGCAGCTGATAGAACTAGTGCAAAATCAGCACAAACCCCGCAAGATCGACTCAAGAGATAGAATAGAAGACAAGAACAAATCTATTGAGAAAGCAATGGGAAATACAATCTCTACTTGAGCATTGCATAGTACATAGCGTTACAATCAATATATACAACCCGGTGAGACTAAGAATAGTAGTCTCTGCAGTTTAACCAACCCCCACTAATTACGGCGATTTAGGGTTTGGGTGCTTTCGATCTTGACAAAGTCTTTTGTACGTACATTTCAGCACCTTCTCAGCACCTGTGTGCTAAGTGCTGAACCACTGTTGTTTCAGCACATTATGCTTAGTCAACAGATTTATATTCCAACACTCTCCCTTAAATGTTCTCGACTAAGCGTAAAGAAAATCAAATTGAAACTAAGGTAATCCTTCTCTCCCTTCAACCGCAATTTCTTTATGCCCAAGCTCTCCTTCACATTGGCGAACTTAGATCCAACTAATGGTTTGGTAAAGCCATCGACAAACCGATCTTTGTGAGGAGCAATGAACAAGTTGAGAAGATCCCATTTGGATGCGCTCACGGACAAAAAACACAAGTGGGTGTCAAGGTGTTTTGTCTTTGGGTGGTACTTAGCATCCTTGGCAAGATGGATGGCACTTGTGTTGTCACACAATATAACAAATGAGGATGGAGGTACCTGCGAGATATGTCCACAAATGTTTAAGCCACAACAATTCCTACATCCCAACAGCGATTGCTTTGAATTACGCCTCCGGGTGTGTGTCTTTGATTGATCTTGTAGGCTGTCTTTTGGACAACCATGTCGACGTTAGGGCCTATGAACGTGACCATCCCCGTTGTGGACCTCACGCTATCATGACGGTTAGCATGATGCATCAAAAAAAGACTTTTCGGCTGGAAATCGAGGGACCTCGATAAAAGAGACCTTCTGTGAAGTCCCCTTGAGGATATGCCCGTGATCTTTTAGCGACCTTCGGTCGCGACTACAGGGATTGCTCATGAATCGCTCAACACTCCCACAACAAAAAAGAGATATCGGTCTAGTGGTACTGTGAGATATATCAACGCCCTATCAAGCTTCGATAGAGTGTGGGATCACACTCCTCACCATCGAAATCAAGCTCAAGCCTTGTGCATGGATCAAAAGGACTTGCCCATGACCTTGCAATCTTGCATCACGATCTTTCTTTGTAACATTTCTTTGATATATTTTCTGGAAGAAAGATAGATGCCATCCGAGTCTTTGCCACACTTCTATACCTAAGCGATAATGCATAAGACCAAGGTCGATCATCTCGAAGGGCGAAGATAACTTCAACCGATGTAGAAATCAACACATCGGCATCTCTGTGATGATCAAATTATCAACATACAAAACCACAACGCACATTCGGCCTTCATGTGATTTGTAATAAAGATTGGGGTCTGCGGCACTTCTGCTGAACCCTTGCTCAAGAAAGAAAGTATTAATTTTCGCATGCCAACATCTTGGAGCCTCTTCAAGCCATAAATGCTTTTCTCAAATGACAAACCAGCTGCTCCTTCCCTTGAACAATAAATCCTGGAGGTTGAGTCATATAGACCTCTTCCTCCAAATCACCATTCAAAAAAGCAGATTTAATGTCCATTTGAAACATTAACCAACTTTTCATTGCAGCAAGAGCTATAACTGATCTAATAGTGGACATTCTGGCTACGGGAGCAAAGACTTCATCATAATCTAAGCCTTTTTTCTGTGCAAAACCCTTCGCTATAAGTCTAGCTTTGTGCTTTGACACTGTCCCATCAGCATAAAATTTGGTTCTAAACACCCATTTACAGCCAATAACTTGCTTATCAGCTAGAAGCAACCAAGTTGAGACTGGGAAGCCCCTATAATTCCAGGAGAGCAGGGAGAGGCACAATTCTTATTTGTTGACAGGAGCTGCAGCTGCAAAGATCAGACCCCGAACCTACAAAGAGATAGAAAGAGAAGATAATGGAATGAATAGGAATAATACTCCAAACCCATAAAGCGATAAATGATATGGAATTTTTAACGTAGACTTGAAACCTACAAAGAGATAGAAAAGAATAGAAAGAGAACATAATGAAATTAATAGTGGAGGAATTGGGTTCACAAAGAGATGGAATTGGGTTCAAAGAGATAGAAAGAGAACATAATGGAATTGATAATGGGGGAATTATACTCCAACCTCATAAAGTGATAGATGGTGATGATGCAACCTTTAACCTCCACGAAAAGCCATAGCTTATGGGATACTTAACAATGACCCAGATCAGGGAAAAAATTAAGCATACCATTTATTTTACTATGAAAAATATTTTGGCTATTTTTTGGAATCTTAGAGTATTTTATAATATATGTTTGGCTAAAGTTATTATTATCATTACATTTACATGTATATGGAGTTGGCCATTTCTTAAAATTAAATACTTCTTTAAACTTTTGCTTGACTATTTTTCCTAAGTAGAAAAGCCAAAAGTGTAAATTGTGTAGCTTAGACATATTTTATTACAATTATTACTAATAATAAAAAAAAGAAACATTTTAACTAAAGCTCACAACATATCTTATGATAACGATAGTTTGAGCTACATTCAATGCAACGACACTCTTCTATATATGGTGATCAAACTACACTTATCTTTAACTCTTCCATTCAATGCAATGGCACTCTTCTATCTATCTATCTATCTATCTGTCTGTGTGTCTGTCTGTCTATGGTAATCAATTTACACATATCTTTAATTCGTGAAAGAAGATGTTATTTACGCATTTAGAAGAAAATTGACTATCTATTACAATTCCTTTTTAAGATGCACATGTTGTACTTGTGATACGAAAAAAAAACTACTTTAACTGATATGGTAGATGGCTATTCCTGAAAATCTTTAATAAGAATTCATTTTTGTTTGGCTATTAATAGTTTAACATATAATTTTTGTAATAGAGAGAAAGGCTAATCCCCTTTTCTTTAAGGAAAAGAGGGAAAATAGTTTGGCTAATCCTCAATAAGAAATAGAATACTTGTTTTGAGTATGGCTATTTTTTACTTTTTTTAAGAAGTCTCTATTCATAAAATTCGCCGCAAAAATTGGCCAGACCCTTAAAAAAATCGTCATTTGGCTATTAATAGCCACTAATTTTTTCTATGACCCAGATAGGTCTTCGACGATGATGATGGGATTTTTAATATGCATGGGAAGCCGTAGTTTATGGGACACTTTAACAGAACAGATGGGTCCTGCGTCTACCACTGTACATGGCTCTCCCACCAACTTTACAATGATCCATGGTCACTTTTGCAACGATGCATTGAACTCTGACCTTGAATATGGCAGTGTAAGTCTTAACATAGAACCTAATAGAATAAAGAGATAGAGAAAGAATATTCTCTCTATATCTCTTCAGTTTATTATATTCTCTCTTCATTTTATTCTATTTTTATCTATTTCTATCTCTTCGTTTTATTATGATCTCAGTGGAAAGAGAACATAATTAGAATGAACAGACAGAGAGAAAATAGTCGAGGAATTAGACTCCCGACTCCCAATGTTTTCCAAGATATTGATTGGTATTTATGTAGTTTATATAGAATTGAAGGTTCTTGAAATGTAAGGCATCTATGCATTTATACCTTTTGCATTTAAGACGCCATTGAGACCTCATTTATTTACCCATTTATGTGCATCATTGAGAGGTTTTGTTTGGTTGGAAATCCTTATTGATATTGATATGGATGCTACAAGTACAAATGGATGAATATTGTTGAAATGGTAGCAATCCTTCAAGAAAAGAATAGTTATGGATCTTTTTTTTTTCAAGAATAGTAAAAGAAACATCATAAGCATTTGTTATAATGCCACATTTGCCATACTAACAAATGCATTTGCAAGTGCAAGATCCAAGCTAAATTTTCCATTCAAAATTCAAGAGTGCAAAAAAATATTCATGCATACCGTATAATACATACACTCAGCTCATGCTTTTGATGCAGTAATATATAGCCTTGTAAAATTTGCATTTATTGAAAAGAGCAAGCTACTTGATGGGAAAATGCACTTTGTATGCAGGGGTCAATAATTAGGTTGTGTTCAAACAACCTTGTGCTCTCGTTTTATTTGTCGAGTTGTTGCTTTGTTGCGTGCACCATTTATGCATTTCAAGCCAGATTTTCAACAAATCATTTGTAAATATCTATCATTAAACCTTCATCCAACTGGAGTCTAACTTTGCAATTGACGTGGTTGTTACAAACATTGTGAATCAAGCTTACAATCCATATATTTACATCATATTTTATCATGCTAGCTACCTCTAAGCTAACGTATCTCTAAAGCATTAGGCAAGATGATAGTGCTTTTGATGCGACCTAGCAAGATGTCTGCAACTGTAGCATTTGAATGATGCTAGTGGCCATAGTGTGTGCATATATCAACTGCCAGATGATATGCTAAGCAAGCTGAGTCCCCTCCATCTCCATGATGAGCAAACCAGTCCTCAAACTGATCAATGTATATTCCAAATAGTGTGAGAGAGACTGGACAACCTTCGTGAACTTTGATACTACTATTGATAAGGGTGGCATTCGAGCTGAGCAGTCTATATACTACAATTTGTCGGGCAATACAACCTCTATGCCTTCAAACGTGGCCCTTTTTTTTATGTTTGTGGTAACAACTCTGATTCTACGTGCCTCGAATTATAGTCCGCCTCACGATGCGTGCATGCTATCCAACACTTCACCATCAAAACTTCTTATTCTAGACAATAGCAAATAGTTTATCTTCCTTTGAAGTCGCTTTCAAATTCTTTCGCGTACGGCATTTGATACAAACGGTCCTTCTTGTCTGCAAAACTACCAAACACGGTTAATCAAAACTATCTGGTATCTCCAGATCAAGGTCTCTCGGCACCACTTATCCACCCAACCGGGCTCTGATTTGCAAACACGGCAAGTCTAAGCTCAAATTCCTCCCAATTCTGAGAGTCTGCTAACCAGCTGGATAGCCTCTCTGGGATTCTCTGGAATTCTCTAGAGCTAAGGAGGCACTCAAATTCAACCACAAATTATTAGAGATTCTACAACAGTCAAACTTCTATATCACACTAGACTCTTTTCCCCCTTCTCAATTCAGCAGATCCGATTCATTTATACTACTCTAAAAGGTTCTGGTTGATCTAATTTTGGTTTACCCTTTACCTTTTATGCCGAATCCGGCCATCTCGGACCCTTTTTCTGCTAAACTTAGCAGATCCGGATGCCTTTTTCTGCAATCCGGGCTGGTACGTTAGCCCAGGTGCTATTTCCGGCCACGTTAGGCCTTGTCGGCTAAAAGGGCAGTTGGTTTCGGCAGGATCAGTTTGCCGTGGTCACGATGGCCTTTTGTTTCATTTGTTAACGGATTCGTTGTTTTACTTAAACGTTGTTTTAGATTTCAATAGTTCCTTAACCTTTAACATTTCAATGGTTTATTTTAGTTTTCAATAGTTCCCTAGTGTAATTTATAATTTTAAAACACCTAAGGTTTAACATTCAATCAAAATAAAAAGAACCCTTGCCTCTATGTTTTCTGCAAATCCTTTCTCTGAGCCACGCCCCCAAGCTAGTGCCGTATCAATTCCCTCCCTTCCCAAGGCTGATCGTCCTCGATCATCTGCCTTAGGGAGTAACAATCTTTCCCAAAGCTAGTCAACTGACTATCTGCTTTGTCTAGAATAACCACCTTTCTTTCTAAGCTAGTCACCTGACTATTTGCTTTGAAAGGATTTCTTCTAGGCTGGTAAACTTACCATCTGCCTTACAATTCTAAGGGTCTGGCTTCTGTGCTGCAGTCACAGTTGCCCCCTTCTAAATTCTAGAGCAACATTCATTGGAAAAACCTTCATTATCTCAAACCAAATGAATACAATGCTCAAACCATTCAACACACACACATGTCTACACAGACATTTTACCCTACTTGTTTTTACCCACGTAGCCAATTTGAAGGCGACTTCTTTCATAGTCTTCTGCATTTTCTTTGTCAAACTTAGCGTGGGAACTTTCAGGAACTTCCTCTGCAACACGAACATGGGCAATCTGCGCAGTTGTTCGGGTTTTTGCTCGAGTATCCTCCTTTGGTTGCTCAAGATCCCCTTTGGATATGACTTTTGGACATTGATTCTTATAGTGTGGACCTCCACATATAAAACATCCTCCTGAGGGTGGGTTTGCTTGAGCTTTGGCCATCCCACGTTCTCCGTTGCTTCTCTTCGTACGGGTTTCATCATTGCCAGGCAAGGCACTTACTCGATTCCGCTTATTCTCTCTTTCAGATGCCTTGCCATTATCAGTCCTAAAAATTTTCTTCTGAGGATACCCCTCCCAGATATCATACCGTATTATACTAGGATTGAGTTTCATCTCTGCGGCTTCAGCCTTTCGCACTGCTTCATCAACAGTTGATGGTTCTGCAAAACATAGCTCTGCATATAATGGATCTCGCAGTCCAGCTATGAATTTTCGCGTCACTTCACTTTCAGATAGTCCTCCTGGCTGTAATTCTCCCATCTACACCACTAAGTAGGAGAACTTGGAATAAAAGTGATGTACCGATTCATGTTCCCCTTGCTTAAAAAGATCCCACTGTCTTTTAAGATCTGGGTAATAATTTGTATGCAAGTTGTGCGACTCAAATGCTTTTCTAAAAGCTTCCCAAGTTTTTATCGGCGATAACAATTCCTTACGACCTTGCCACCATATTCTGGCTACGTCAATTAAATATTTGTCCATAGCTTGCAGTTTCTGCTCCTCCGTAGCTTTTACTCTTTCAAAGAAACTTTCCCAACTGGCCAGGAATCCCAGAACTGCTGGTAGACTCCGCTTATCTCCTGCATATGACGGCATTCCTTCTACCTTCTCCAACCATTTAATTCGACCTGTTTTGGCATTGGCAACTACAGTAGGAGAATCAGGTGGTGGTGGAGTAACTGGTGGCGTGCTTGCAGGCAAAGGAGGCTGTTGGAATATGTCTGGCAAGTGCCCATACATAATTGCTACATATTCAAGTTTCCTCTGGTTCTCCTCAAAACTAGCAGATGTAGGCATGCCAATCTGCGCTGCAATCTGCGCAGCAGCATTCATAGCCTAAATTTGTTCTGGGCCATTTCACATAGTCTTAGGATGTCACAGCTCTGATACCAATTGATACAAACGGTCCTTCTTGTCTGCAAAACTACCAAACACGGTTAATCAAAATGATCTGGTATCTCCAGATCAAGGTCTCTCGGCACCACTTATCCACCCAACCGGGCTCTGATTTGCAAACAAGGCAAGTCTAAGCTCAAATTCCTCCCAATTCTGAGAGTCTGCTAACTGGCTGGATAGCCTCTTTGGGATTCTCTGGAATTCTCTAGAGCTAAGGAGGCACTCAAATTCAACCACAAATTATTAGAGATTCTACAGCAGTCAAACTTCTATATCACACTAGACTCTTTTCCCCCTTCTCAATTCAGCAGATCCAATTCATTTAAACTACTCTAAAAGGTTCTGATTGATCTAATTTTGGTTTACCCTTTACCTTTTATGCCAAATCCGGCCATCTCGGACCCTTTTTCTGCTAAACTTAGCAGACCCGGATGCCTTTTCCTGCAATCCGAGCTGGTACGTTAGCCCAGGTGCTATTTCCGGCCACGCTAGGCCTTGTCGGCTAAAAGGGCAGTTGGTTTCGGCAGGTCAGTTTGCCGTGGTCACGATGGCCTTTTGTTTCGTTTGTTAACTGATTCGTTGTTTTACTTAAACGTTGTTTTAGATTTCAATAGTTCCTTAACCTTTAACATTTCAATGGTTTATTTTAGATTTCAATAGTTCCCTAGTGTAATTTATAATTTTAAAATACCTAAGGTTTAACATTCAATCAAAATAAAAAGAACCCTTGCCTCTGTGTTTTCTGCAAATCCTTTCTCTGAGCCACGCCCCCAAGCTAGTGCCGTATCAGCATTCTTATTCGCGTACGATATTCTTATCTTGATGAAAGTAAAAACAATCGAGAATGAAGTGTGGAGACTTAAAGGGAGTGTAATGCAATAAGTTTAGAAGAGAACATTCAATAGGCAAGAAAGATCTCTAAAGCACACTTTGCATTGAAGGCAAAAAATGAGGAGCTAATCCATGCCCCATACCACCATTGCTTGAGGACTACACACATCATTTATGATTATGGTTTCATGGTATATGCATTGTTCTTACAGACTTGTTACAAGAGATTTGGGTCCAGCCATGAGAAATATTTGTGAAGGGGCATAAGCATGCTACACCCTATAAAAAAAAGTACCATTTAGGAACCATAAAACTACCTAAAAAAGTACCCAACACTGGGTACTGGGTACTTTTATAATATCTCAATAACTACAAATGTTAAATTGAATGCATTCATTTTGGCCTCCAATAGTATTGTTTCTATCTTAAACTTGAACATTGATATGCTTTTGACATTTTATATTGAACTTTTGAATTAGTTTTGACCAAAAGAACAAGAAAATAGTACCCAATCCAAAAGTACCTAGTGCAGGTACTTTGGCAGGTTCCAAAAATGGCAGGGTGTAGCATGCATATGCCCGAAGGGCCTCTTATTTGCAAGGCACTTATTTGTGTTCGTTTTGAACGTCAAAGATACCTAGAATTACCAAATAAATTCAAGTAAGAATGCTCCCTATTTATAACTTTCATGAATAAATGGTGTATAATCTTTCGTCAACTGAATTTTTATAATGTTACTGAAGGCTTTTAGTGTTGCTTAGAGAGCATGTAGGAAAAGGTTTCTTATGTGAACTAGTGTGTTTTGAGCCAACCTTAAGCTTGAAACTTTCACATTCAATTGAAAACAAGACATAGAGCAGATTCACAAAATCTCTTCAAGTACAAAGATTAATCCGTTGGTCTATTCTGATGAATGCATACTATTACAAAATGTGCCTTTAAAGAGCATAGCCAACATAAATTGGATGTACAAGTATGTGTCCGGACGTGTTAAATGTTGATTTGCTATAAGCAACAAAAGAATATATTTTCTGCATTTCGTTCTGGTGCAAGCCGCCTCAAATTTGAAACATGTAGACGGGGGTTGAGGAGCATGAAAACATGATATATGAATAATGCTGGATGGGACCCATTGAAGATGAATTCTACACACTTCAGATCTGCCCAGTGTTTAAGACAATTCGATATATGATATGTTGAAATCATTACACCTAATCAGCTGCTATATTTTGCTCTTATAGATGCCTGCAACAATCGCATTATCATCCTTTATCTTGGAGGTTCTCGAAAAGTGCAATGCAATAAATGCTATCATCACATTAATATATGCAAGTGTACAAATGTACAGCATCTCAGGGACTCTATTACTAAGGGATTTTCCTAGAAAACCATTCACAGGGAGGGTCTTTTAATCCAAGCAGTAAAGGGCTTGCTATGCTCTTTTTTTTTATTGGGTCCCATATATCTTTTAATCTAGGTAGACGATAACGTCAATTCTATTCATTTATGTCCTTTAAGAAAATAGCCAGCTTAAGACAAATGGTTTGCCTTTACATTCACAATGTTCTTTAGATTAATTGTGAAATGTTATACACTAGATTTAAGCTCTGTTATAATCCAATGGGCACGGTTTAGCTATTCTCGTCTCGATATTTCAAAAGGAAGTCAATTTAGATTACTCCGTTTCTAATTTTAATAACGAGAGTTTGAATTAAGAAATCCTGTAAGCAAAATACCTTAATCGCCTGAGCCTTTCTGAATGAACTAGATACCTTGGATGATTCAAAAAATAGAAGTGGCCAAAAGCATGCATCTTATATTGCATGAACATGTAACAAGAAAAATAATGCTGGTGCAAGACTGTTTTTACAAACCAATATATTAGAGATGCAACCAGTGGCGTAACTATTCCAGCAACACAATAAGAGGATGATCATCTTTCTAACCTAAAAGAATTCCAGGTATTTGCATTTATTCTTCCTCATATCATTTGGAATCTATACTTGCTTAGAGGACAGACAGACGGATGGACGGGCAGACAAACAGACGTGTATATTGCCACATTTCAAGTTAGTTTATACAGTTACACTTTCCTACGTCCTTTTATACCCTCTTTTTCCTCTTCCTTCTCATCATCTCATCTTCATCTCCGTTTACTTTGCTATAGTCCGTCATTTCATATGTGCCCTTCTCTGCTCTGCTTGTTCTCTCCTCTAGTTTTTATGGTGCTTGTGATTTGCATTTACTATTATGGGAATCCATGCATCCAAAAAATTCTTCTTTTCTTGGATGAAACCCTTATTTCATTGTCTAGTTGTTTAGATCTGCTTTTTAGTCTATCTCAAAAGTGCCAAACCATTTTCTTGCTTAGGGATTTTTCAACATTGCAGGCCAATTTCTTCAAGGAAGGAAGGAAGAAATTTTTAACGTCCACGGAACCCAATCGGGTTATGGGACCAGAACAAACAAAGGGGGCATAAGCGGCCGAAGCCCAAAAAAGTAGAACATGGAGTCTAAGCCCCGTTTCAACACAGAAATAACCAAACCAGAGTGAAACAAAAAAATACAGAGCTATACAGTAAGTGCCCATGGATCAGATGGCCAGTGATCTCGAATGATAACTTGACCTCCCCCTAAAAAAGCCCACACTTTTGTGGCGAGCCTCGCCTGCGACATAACTCTTCTTTCCGTCTGGAGAAACATCTTGAGTCAAGTCTTCCGGACGGAGAAGGTGGTTCCTTTCAAATGGTTGCCATGTCGCGGGATGTGCAATCGGGAAAGAGCATCTTGAAAGCGTACCAAGAGGTGACGAGGATGGTCGATCGCCTTATCGCCCAACCCGCTGGGCCGAGACAATACCATGTGCTTGGATATGCATCACTTGGGTAAAAAACTGTGCGGCCTCATCTCGTCAGCAAGAGAATCACCCGTCTCTGAATACCCACAATAGGTTCAAGTATGCATCCTCGGGCAAAGTATGTGTGGATCCTCGTATCTTTGTCATCATCTTTAGGCATATCATTCACATGGTCGGGCCCGGTATCGTGGATCCATGTACTCTGTTATCGACCTCGTGCATATCATTCACATGCTCGAGGTGGGCATTGTGCTAACACCCGTGGCAAGATATTATGATCTCTTGGGTCAGGCCCACCATTGTAGCAACAACTCTAGAAGCCGCACCCGGCTTTGTAAGGGTAACCGCGGCGGAACATTCTTTGTAGCGATGTGATGAGAAGCATCTTGCACTGTATCTTTGAAAGATATATCTGGATGCGAGCAGCTCATCCGAGCATCAAGCCTATCTAGCGCGCATTGTGGGGGGCCTCGGACTTGGTTGTGGATCCATTTGGGACAGAATAGGGCCGGGGCCCAAAAGAAGGAGTCTGCACGGAGATAGGGCTCTATCGTGGGATCATAGAGCTTACCGTGATGACCACGCACCGTGATAAGGTTCTTTGCCTTCGGGTCTCTCCGCCATACGCTTGATTATACGGGTCATCTTTGAGGCTATGTGGTCTCCGGGCCGTAAAAAGCGGGGGTTCCAAAGTATGAGGGTCTCCCCAGGTCACGTCGAGGGTGCTTAGAATCCAATTTGGGGACTCAAAAATGCGGGCAAAGCACCTTTTGGGGGTGCCAAAGTTTGAGGGGTCTCTGACTGCCTGAAGGGTGCTTAGAATCCAATTTGGGGACTCCAAAACGTAGGCAGAGCATCTTTTGGGTGTTTGGGGGTTTTGGGGCTAGAGAGAGATTGTAAACCCTAGAGAGAGAAAGCCAGAAAGGGGCAAATCAAGGGGGACTATGGAAGGGCAGTGAGGGCGCGATGCTGAGAGCAATACTGGGACACAAAACAGTCCAAAATAATTCAAAGCAATCCAAAACTTGGTACCTATGGCCGACGCTGTGGATGGAAATATTTGCTGGTCCGAGGCTTGGCCTGAAAACCAGATCCGATTCTGTATCTTGCTAACTCTCTGGTACGGAGTTACATGAGCATGGCCTCAAGGCCTTCAGAGCTTAGGCGCGAGGCGCGATTGGAGTTGAACCGATTGGACAACCGATTCATCCATTTGAAATAGAGCTTTCAACCAAATGTTTCTTCTCATCATACAGTCAGGTTTACTTCGTGAGCTCAAGGGACATGCAGGAAGTAGATGAGTTTCTTGATGTTCCATTTGGGAAGCCTTCTCCTTCTTGGCTTGGAAGTATTTCCTTCTAGACTTTTTGGTTTAGATCAATGGTTAGAAGCAAATTTCCATCTGTGGAGTAATTTCAAAATACATCATATAGAAGATATGTTGCTTTATGCATTGCACTTGAGTTCAATTTCTTATACAAACAGTTTTGAGTTTTCTAGAACATTTCACTAGGACGATGATGTGTGAATGGACTTCAGGACATTTTTTTCATGTCTGTTGCGATTGGGTGCACTGGGAAGACCAGACTTGCATAATTTTGCAGTTGACTTTTTCAGTACACCTCCTTCAAATTAACCCTCTGTCAAGACTCTTTAGTACATTGAATTGTGACGCTATCAGACATGATAACCTTAGGCATCCAAACTAAATGAGGAGAAACATCAATAGTACATCACCATAATAAGTGATGATGTCAATTTCTTGCCTTTATAGAAAGCAATAATACAATTCCTAAAGACAAAGGCTATCTTTTGCATTGATTCCAAAGGGTTGATTATTGTTGTGTGGGGCATTGAGAGGTGACTTTTTGGTTTATTTAGCAAGACGTAATGTAAAAAGATCACCGATCATGGCTTGCTCTTTCCATTTCTCCCAAGTTATGTTATAAGAAACTTGATTCTTGTAGTAGTGTTTTTTAATTTCTAATATCAATCCTTGCAGTAGTGTTTTAAAATTTCTAAAATTTATCCTTGTAGTAGTGTTTTATAGTTTCTAAAATTTCTTTTTCGACTTTCACATGGGATAGTATATGCTAATATCTGGATATATGATCTTGTGAACTAGGATAAATGGGGTAAATTTTGTTTGTTTCTTGATTTTTACCCTCTAAGTATCTTTTTCTAAGGCATTTAAAAAAATGTTGGAACAAGAAAAACATTATTTCTTTCATAATATTTTTAAGGTTTTATATGACACTTTTACATAATACAATAATCCTAAGTGCCTTTAGATTAGCCTTATGCCAAGATTAGCCTTATGTTATTTTGGCAACAAATATTCCTTCATCTCTAGCTTGCACATTATTAACTTCCACCGTACTGCATTTTGCACCACAAATATGAATCCTTACTACTTGTTAGGTGCTCAATCATTTTATGGTGGCTAGTCCTTTGAGTTTACTTAAGTCTCTCTTGGGACACTTAGAGGACCGTCAATGTCCCTTTAGGATGCTATTATATGGTATGATGTAAAAAATACTATCTTTCTAGGATACTACCATGTAGTATGACATAAAAAATACTATCTACCTACATATTTATCAATACCATCATACTATTTACCACAATTGGTCGGTGAGCATCTTTACACTACAGAGGTGTTACATCATACTATTTTCCAAATTGGTTGGTGTCGTCAGAATATTCACACTTACAGACGTCTCGAGGCAACTTGGCACTTTTGCATAAAAGTGTGAGGAGGATTATGTTGCAGTCGAAGGGCACTACTGTAGACAAGGGGGCAAAGGCAATTGCTTCAGGCATTAAATTTACATTGTAGATGGAAAAATCGGTGTAATCTACGCTGTAACAAGGCGAAAAATCGGGCATTAAATTTTATTGCAGGGATGAGTATGAAGAGTATAAGAAGATTCTAGTCCCCAAGAACCACATGGTAAATTGATGACTTTGTCCTAAGGAAGGGGTGTTTTTTTTGTTTTCCTTAATATTCCCGTGGCTTAATTTTGGTCCAATGAAATAATGGCCACGGCCAAACGAGGCCTTTTTAACCCCGCCCTTTTCCTCCCCCAGCTATGGCGATTTTACGTCTGTTTGCTCTTTTCTTTAGCTTCTGCTTCTCCCTTGCAGATCCAATTTTCCATATCTTTGGCGATTCTTTTGTTGATACCGGCAATAAAAAATTCTCCTCCCATGATCTCCACATCAATAAAGGCGATCATCCTCCTTATGGCAGAGATTTCTCCCCTCCCATCGCCACAGGTCGCTTTTGCAATGGAAAAATTCTCACAGATTTCATTGGTGTGTTGCAGATTCTCATTTCTGAAATTCTAATTTTGATCTGTAGATTAATTTTTGCGTTTCCTTTGGATACCTGCAGCGGATCATTTAAATGTTGAAGCTCCGATCGAATTCTTTAGCCCTCAGGCCAAAGGAGAGTCGCTTCTCAAAGGCATCAATTTTGCCATGGCCGGATCAGGCTATTTAGAAGCCACTGTAAGTTATAAAGAGGGAAATATAATAAGTATATTATGAATTTGAATTCATATGTTTAATGTGCAGGGATCTACACCATTGTCGGAACAAGTTAAGAATTTTGAGAATACACAGCGGAATTTGAGCAGTTTTATCGGTTCCAATGCTGTGAAGAATTGGACATCCGATGCTCTGTTTCTTATCAGCACTGGAGGAAATGATATTGTCAATTATCACGTAAATCCTCTCTACCAGATCCAACATTCCCCTGAACAGTTCATCAATTTGCTCATATCAAACGCTGTGGAAAACATCATGGTAAGACTTTTGAATCCAAATCATTGAAGAATAAGTTATCTTATACTTCTTACTCAAAGCCTGAGTTCCTGCTCAAATTTGACAGACCCTTTACAATTCTGGAGCAAGAAAGATAATCTTTCTATCACACGGACCTTTAGGTTGTCCACCATTTATTCTGACATTACTAGAAAGCAAGGATGGTTCCTGTATCAAATCCTTAAATGATCATGCTCAGCTCTACAATGCCGCTTTAAGATCGGCTCTGCAGAAAATCTCTCTGCAATTAGAAGGAAGCTTTATTTCGTATGGAGATATTTACAATCCTTTGATGGATGCAATACAAAATCCTCTCAATTATGGTAAGCAGAGATAAAACCCATGAAGAAAATGTTGTAAATTAAAGCTAAAAATTCTGACCCTTTTTTTCTCTCAATGATTCAGGTTTTAAGGTTGCCAAAAAGGCATGTTGTGGATTGGGACAATATGGAGGGGTTGCACCATGCTCTACATTTGATGTGTGCTCCAATGCAAATGAATATGTATTTTGGGATAGTATCCATCCTACTCAAGCCATGTACAAGATCATCTCTGATGCGTTGTTTGCAGAAAACATAAAAAATCATGTTAGTATGCTCCTATTGCCTAGCCTAACAAAAGAACTAGCAACATCGCTCAATAATATTGGCTAAGTATAACCTCTCAGGGCCCTTCTTGTCCTCAATCATTATCTCGCACCACTACATTGACTAATATTATTCAAAGTAACACAAAAGATTCAACCTCTCACGGCCCTTCTTGTCCCTACATTGGCTAATATTACTCAACGTAACACAACATTTTGTCAAAGTCGATGGTTGAATGGTTTAGCTCAAGGTCGATGACCTATTGCCAACATAAAAATATGAAAATAGACTCTATGCTAAAATTGTTGGTGGGTTTTATTGCTGACCACCAGATATTTAGTCCTTGCTAATTTCGGATCATTTGCTAACCGGATGTGGCATGCAAATAGCTTTTAGATGATGTATTGGATATGCTATTATGATTCCGGCTTTTCATATGAATAGTGATCACATTGTTCACATTCGAACAATGATATAACTGGTTGTGTATTTCATAAGAGAATAAAGGATTTGCATTTTGGCAAGGGACCATTAGACAACTGGAGTATCGATCCTAATAAGTTCATAATAGTTGGTATCAGGGCTAAGTAAACGTAGCCAACAATAATTTTGAAAATGTCATCAATATCAAGGTTTATGCATCCATATTGGGAGCAATGGATGTTTTTCCCGCTGAAGGGGGGAGGGAAGCGGTGCTACTATTGGCATAACTATACATTCAAAACCAAACGTATATCGAGTTAGATATACTGCGTATATCAAACTCGATATACAAATATACAGCGTATACCGAGTTCGATATACGGCGTATATCGAACTCGATATACGATTGTTTTTTAATTTTCGATTCTGGCCGGCCGAAAAATTCTGTATAGTACACAAAATATAAGCATCATTTTTATACAATTATATGGCGTATATAGCGTATATCGAACTCGATATATGCCATATATGTATATCACGGCAGAGTGGGTGGTAGGACCTCTATTTCATGGCATTCCAAGACAATACATTCGACCAGACTCTTCAGATTGCCAAAGGAATCAGGAATACCACCGGAAAGCATATTTTCTGAAAGATCAAGCAGCTGTATGCCTTTTAAACCCCCAATAGAGCTTGGAATATTGCCTGATAAGAAATTGATCTGGAGATCAAGCTGTTGAAGGCTGCGCAGATTTCCAATCTCAGAAGGAATGGGTCCCGTTAGCTTGTTCTTGCTTACATAAAGCTTTTCTAAATTTATAAGCTTCCCAATTGAACTTGGAAGCGAGCCAGTAAACTTATTTCCATCCAGAAACAGTCCCTTCAACCGTGTTAGCTTTCCAATTGATGCAGGAATATTGCCGGTAAGATCCTGGCTAGAGAAAGAAATTTGCTCCGGGAATGCAAGATCACCAATAGAATCTGATATGGTGCCCTTCATTGTGGAATACATGATAGAATCCTCAGTTGAATAAAGGCCTTCCAAATCCAGCCTAACCACTCGGCCAGAATTTCTGTCACAGGTTATTCTATCCCATTGGCAACAGTTTAGCCCTTTCCAGGTCTGCAACCGCAAAGATGGATCATATTGAATGTGTGACGTTCCACGTATTTATACGGTATACGTATAAATATACGGACACATCACGTAGTAGGCATACGCCACCATGGGGTATGTTAACCTAGGGGGTTGACCTAAAAGGGATTAATTTAGCTATGCTAAATTAATAAAACCTAATTAAGGGTATTTTTGTCTTAATTAACCTAATTAGTTAATTAGTTAATTAATGACATCCCACCTGGCCCAAATCGATTGGGCAAGGCAGGGTTTCCAATTGGGACACCCAAATTAGGACTTTTGGACCCCAATTCGAATTAGGAGCAGTTGGAGATGGAGGAGGAGAAGCAGCAGCCAGGCATCCTTCAGCTAGTCGAGATGGAGCAGCCCAAGACCCATTTGACGGTTAGTCAGTAGGTTACTTTGTTGATCTATAGCATAGCGCCTCTCTGTGGTGTGTTCTCTCTCTGTTTTTCTCCGTGGTTTACCTGTTAGGCTAACCCTTGATTGATATGGTGAGTATTTTTATCTCTAGTCTCTGTATGTGCTTTGGTTGATGGTTTAGTAGTTCTTTGCTTAGTTAGCACTCCGGAGATGGGGGATTACGGGGGGTAGAGACCTCTGAGCCCATGTATTGTAGTATGCTCCTAGATAGAGCCCTGTATTATTCCCATTAGATGCGGCCTGTGCACAAGATCCCACCGAGCTGTGGAATCTATGTGAAGCACCAGATAAGGGGCCGTAGTGATGAAGTGTGGGGTGGGGTCTCGCCTGAGTATCTGACACTCTCTGGGTACAGAGGTGTGATCATCTTGTACTTTGAAGATAAAGTTAGGGGAGTAAGTCGGGTACGGATGCGGGGGTCGCTGATGCGGCACGTGTCCTCTAGCTCACCCATGGATTCACTGCGACTCTGGGAGGAGACGCCTCTCTGACCTGCCTCATCGGACCGGGGAGATGTAACCCGGAGTAGTCTCGAAGGGTGACTCCTTGGGATTGCGTCTTCGGAAGGCTACAATGGCGCCATAGCTTGATTCAGCTCATCTGCAAAGTGTGCACAGGAGGGGCAGATGGAGTGGACTACCCTAGCCATTGTTCTATGCCAGCCAACGCCCGGTTATACCTCTGTCTGCTGATCTCTTGAGACCGAGCCGTCAGTCCATCCTCACAGGAGTCTGAGCCGGGGTAGAACCTGGGGTTTGGGGCGTTTTCCTTAGGATTAGATGCATCTTCTTTGCCGTTAGTACTTGGATGGATGTGCCACCCTTCGTGGTGGTTATTTATGTACGATTTATGTTGTATGCTAACATGTATTCACGCTTCCGCGACTTAGGAGCCCCATTGAAGGCGTGGGCCGAACGACACCTCCGTGTCCTTCACCCGGGCATCTTTCTATGGATGGTCCGAGTTAGACGGAGGGCCCTGCTCATGGTGAGCTGATTGCCATGGGAGGGGGAAGTCCCTGTATGTATACGCCGTATATATTCAGGGAGCGTCACATTGCGAACCATAGGCATGATAGGTTCCCTTGGATAGGTTTTTCTTTTATTTTCTTATAGGGGGTGGTCCCTTCAACCACAACTTATTATATGTAAATACTGACGTATTGACATGTGCAGGCCAGTGAGCAGTAGGTGACCTGCCCATGTATAGAGGGTTGCTGATGGCCCAAGCTTCTGTGCTTTTGTGTTGTTTCATGAATTTTCATGCTACTTTGATAATGTTGGTATTGGACTCCGGTCCTTGAAACTTTTATTGTCATAATCATATAAAATGCACGTGGGTGCTTAAACAGTTCTATGTTTTAAACTTAATTCCTGTTACCTACAGGAATAAGAAATTATTTCCCTATTTTTCTGTGTAACTATTATAATTTATGCTACTAAGTTACTACTAAGATATTAATCATTTTTTAACTAACCCCAATGCTGAGGGAAGCATTATTTCTAAGGGGGGGAGAATGTGACGTTCCACATAGTTATACGGTGTATGTATAACTATACTGACACGTCACGGGCCGAGGATACGCCATCATGGGGGTATGTAGACTAACCACAAGGGATTAATTTAGCTATGCTAAATTAATAAGGGTTTAAATAAAGGTTAATTACCTATAATTAAGGAATCATTATCTAATTAACTTAATCTTCTTTTTTATTTTGGGAGCATGTTGGGTTCCGTGCCAAGGGAACGCTGCATCTTACGCCGCATGCGGCGTTCCCTTCCCCTCTTGCGGGACGCGCGTTGCCAGCATTGAATGCAAGTTTTTGAATTTGGCTAAAGTCTTTCTGCTACATAGGAATTTGGATACGAATTCTACCCTGCTGGGTGCTCTTCTATTTGGTCGCTCAGGCTTGAGCTGGGTCGTGTGCCTCGGTGAGCATTAGAAATTGTAAAATCGTGATAGAATGACGAGTCGTCATGCAAAATGCCCAAGTCCTCTTACAACATAAGCTTCTCCCAGGAGGCGAATTTTGAATCTTATCGATTATGGTAATAAGGTATTTTTCCAATTTTGACAAGGTAGTGCGGCATGTCTATGGCACTCTACTAATCTCTGGTACTCTCTTACGATTCCTCTCCAGTTTTCTAAAGATGGCGACCAAGAACCATTCCGATGGATTAGTGAACTAGCGAAGCTAGCAAAAGGCAGCCTTTTGGTTCTAGAATTTGATTATTGGAGCCAAGGGTGCACAATGCCGAAGCTAAATGCCTGGAAAAAAATATGTAGGAAGGATATCACGAAAGTACAGATGTATTTGCCCCGTGTTTTTTTGTGACAAAGGTCAACCGCCATATCCAAAGCCCAAAGGCATCCCTCAAGGTTAGCTGATGCCGGCTGCAAACAGAGCCTCATATTCTTAGAAGAAAACCCTGCTGAGCAGGTATGCACATGACCTGGCTGAAGAACGTTTCCTGGGTTCTTTGGGTTAATTGGCTGTGGCCAAGCCACAAGGTAAAAATTCCGGCCATGCAAGGATTATGTAACAGAGCGTGCTAATGTGTGGTAGAAATATGTGGATCGATGGCTTTCACTTTTATTATGTAATCTATGGATCTGTGGTTGAAAAATGTGAACTGATGGCATGTAGATCCGTGGTAGAAATATGTGGAGCGAGCTGATCTTTGCCTCTAACATCTATTAGTTATGTTTGCTACTCTGTTTTGGTGCACCGTCAAGCAATATATCTCATATTCCTCATTATCTTTCAGTCAAATTTATGACATATTTGTTATTTGCAGATGTTCAAGAAAGGATTGGATGTTGTTTGCTATTTGTGCAAGTTCAGGGAAAGCTAAACTATCCTTTTGTTTTGTCAATTCATTATCGTCCATTTCTCAAATCTATGTTCTAATTGTGTGAATGATCTTTGTTTTACAGATAACGAAGGAGATGCACTGTTCTTGAATGATTCTGATGTGTAGATCTTGCAATACCTGTGTTCGGAGGCAGATAAGCAGGTGCATTTAAGCAGATTGTTTAGGCCTTCAAGCTGAGAAACAATCACTAATGAAGTTGACATCTCTGTTTTGTGTTTACAAGTGCAGCAAAGGGGCCTCTTGGTAACAATGTACATGTTTGAAAGCTGCTTCTGGCATGTATGTGTTTTACTGGATATGTGTGTGCTTAATGGAGATTTTCCAGTTCTTTTTATTTAGTTGCAAGTAATTCAGCTATTGTTTAAATAAGCATAACATTCTAGGTGCACATGATTTTTGACAATAGGTTATGTTTAGCATGCATGAGTGGTCCAGTTCCACTAAGCTTACTATAATATCATTACCCAAACAGAAGTCTTGCAATTTTAATGTCGGCTTTGCATGCCAAGGCCAAATGCCAGCAGGATATGCCTGATTTACCTGAATCCAGCACATACTGTTCAACCACAAGGATTTTTGTAGGTATACATCATATGCTACACTGGAATTCCAAATTAGATCCGCTATAAATAAGCACTAGGCTATGTATCCGGAAGAATGAGCCTTAAGCTATGTATCTGGAATGCATATATTTGCGTTTATTTTTTAGGTCATCTTTCTTCAAGAAACTATTGCAGACTCTAGGATGCTTATTTGCAAATTGTATATCTTTGTGTAGCAAGATAAGTTCGATAAGAAGTCCCTAAATAAGGATGTATTGGGCAAGTGCGCATGTTTTTCAATCTCGAAGAGGTCATTTTGACTTTTTTATTTTGACGTTGCAGGGCAGATTGTCGCAGGGGCCGTTTCCTTCAATAAATCATGATGTAAGTACATCAGATTCTTTTATGCATGGCTAGCCTTTTTACGTCACATGCCATGCTTGCAAATGGCTACTACTCTGTTTATTATGCCATGGATCCCAATCCTGAACTCCAGCAATTTGTAGACATGCCCTTGCATCATATTTGCCTAGGCTAATACAAACTGTAGCCACATTGATGGCATGCAGATCTGTTTGCGTGGTGCATGATATATTGCGAGGGAAAGGAACTATGAAAATGGATTCTTATATATATGGTCATTCTTTATCTCTAATTTGTAGATCAATTCTATTTTAGCTCCACAAATTCAAGAGTCTGGGCTGCCTAGCACAAATACGCAGGCTTGGTTCTCAATACAATATGGAGTTTTTTACTGCCATAGACACAGTCACATGCATCATCATCATCTGAAAATGGAATATTTGCTTGAACACAAACATGAGCACATGAAATTTAGACTTCACAAGATTCCTCAAGTGTTGTTTGTTTAATGGTCTGCAATGACTTACAGCTTGACATGCGTTCAGTCCTATGGAGCATTTTCATGTATTGCAATTTTGTTTTGTAGACGAGTTTGCATGTTAAAGCAGAATAGGTTTTTGCTACTATGGCAGGTTGAAAATTAGATGCTTCTGTACATTCAATTATAGAGCAATCCCATGTGTTTAACTAGGTCAATTCATTCTGCTACCGGAGTAGATTGCTTTCATTTATGTGAAATGTGCGGCTTATCTTATGTTAGTGTTCACATTCATGTGCAGCGGATGCAAGGACAACATTAAGTACGAAGAGCACTTTGTTGGCAGTATCACCTCAGATGCATTACTCAAATAAAGTCTACCACTGAGGTACTTTTGGTCACATTGGAGTTTGTTAAAGAGTTCGAATTGGAAAAAAATTTCAAACCTGTTGGACAAGCCAGCAATTAACATATAGATCTAAGGTTGCAAATGTAGCATTTTAGTTGGATAAAGTATTGTAGAACACAAAGATTTCGCTTAGCTGGATTTCTCACAGATTTACTTCTTTGTATGATCATAAAGAGTTTAGAGTTTAGTGATTATATGCCCAAGCACTAGGACTTAATTGTATCAGATACTACAATCACATCATTCCCTCTGATTGTGATATCATGTAGAGTGCGCCCACTAGATGTATTGATGTTGCATTTTACATGCTATTAAACTGAATAATCCCTTTTAGCAAACTATATATTTTAGTAAAGATGCTAAAAACAATCAAAAGTAAATGCAATTACGCGGTTTATAAGTCTCTAAATCTCAATGTCATGTCGAATAAGGAAGTTGTGATTCCCTTGCAGATAGAACAAAGATGGAAGCAGCAAAGATGGAAGCGTACGTCTTAGAGCATCTTCAAGGTTGTGGACTCCCATATGTAACATTATTACACGAGAGGCATCTCCCATGTCACTTCTCAAGAGAATATTGCCTGGACTCATTTAGTAGTCAATTCAGTACTTTTATAGGACAGTATTCTTTCTTTAGATGTCATAAAAGGGCACCCATCATTTAATGGTTAGTTTCGTGTGCTCTTTTGCCATTTATAAAGGAATATACTCTAATTGTTTAGGCTGCAATGCCAATCTTTAGCAGGTAACAAATATATTGTCCATGTGTTTTTGTTAATGACTGCAAGAAAAAATGTTTGGTGCAAATGGAATTGGATAAAATTCATTTCCTTAATACTTTGGAAAAGTCTCATGGCTAATGGAGGAGACAAAGGATAAGAACCAAATAAGCATATGATGCATTTTTATACCATTGAGAATATCTTTGTGGGATGGATTTTTAAACATCTTTTGCATGAGCAGTAAATCCAGAAAAAATCAATAAAAAAGCTGGATTGCTATAAAAATATGCATTCCCACGTGTTCAGCCTTGCATTCTTTCAATACATGTACATAAAAATGTTCTTGAGTAGACATGAATATGAGTTTGCCTTGAATATGTAGCAAAATAACAGGGGGTTCCAGGGGGATTTCATATAGATATAATTCTTGAAGCCATAGACCATATCCCTAAAACAATTCAATGGGTTATTATAAAAAAAAACATAGATTTAAGATAAAAAATAGTCACATTAGCTCACTGGTTAGATTGGTTAAAGTCGTCTTATTAGGACATTGAGTTATTTTGGTAGAGGTTCGAATCCCAGGTATTTCATATTCTAAAAGCTTAAAACCGAACCAGTATAGAGGCTCGATATACCATCAAAACCTTAGGCAAACTTCATTATTCGACATCTTAAAATCATAGGCGTCCCCAATCATAATTGAGCATAATCGAAAAGAGGAGGTGTCGAAGCTCCAACATACGATCACAGGCCATCGGATTGACATATCCGACGATTTGTGGTAGTCGAGTGCACCTCGTTTAGAATATGTAGCAAAATAACGAGGGGTTCGGGGGGATTTCATATAGATATAATTCTTGAAGCCATAGACCATATCCCTAAAACAATTCAATGGGTTATTATAAAAAAAACATAGATTTAAGATAAAAAATAGTCACATTAGCTCCTTTGGTTAGATTGGTTAAAGTCGTCTTATTAGGACATTGAGTTATTTTGGTAGAGGTTGAATCCCCTCGTATTTCATATTCTAAAAGCTTAAGCGAAACCGTATAGAGGCTCGATATACCATCAAAACCTTAGGCAAACTCGTATTCGACATCTTAAAATCATAGGCGTCCCCAATCATAATTGAGCATAATCGAAACGAGAGGTGTCCAGAAGCTCCAACATACAGTCTGGGCCATCGGATTGATGTGGTAGTCCAGGGTGCACCTCGTTTAGAATATGTAGCAAAATAACAGGGGGTTCCAGGGGGATTTCATATAGATATAATTCTTGAAGCCATAGACCATATCCCTAAAACAATTCAATGGGTTATTATAAAAAAAAACATAGATTTAAGATAAAAAATAGTCACATTAGCTCACTGGTTAGATTGGTTAAAGTCGTCTTATTAGGACATTGAGTTATTTTGGTAGAGGTTCGAATCCCCGTATTTCATATTCTAAAAGCTTAAAAGCGAAAACCAGTATAGAGGCTCGATATACCATCAAAACCTTAGGCAAACTTCATTATTCGACATCTTAAAATCATAGGCGTCCCCAATCATAATTGAGCATAATCGAAACGAGAGGTGTCCGAAGCTCCAACATACGATCACGGGCCATCGGATTGATGTGGTAGTCCAGGGTGCACCTCGTTTAGAATATGTAGCAAAATAACAGGGGGTTCCAGGGGGATTTCATATAGATATAATTCTTGAAGCCATAGACCATATCCCTAAAACAATTCAATGGGTTATTATAAAAAAAAACATAGATTTAAGATAAAAAATAGTCACATTAGCTCACTGGTTAGATTGGTTAAAGTCGTCTTATTAGGACATTGAGTTATTTTGGTAGAGGTTCGAATCCCCGTATTTCATATTCTAAAAGCTTAAGCGAAACCGTATAGAGGCTCGATATACCATCAAAACCTTAGGCAAACTCGTATTCGACATCTTAAAATCATAGGCGTCCCCAATCATAATTGAGCATAATCGAAACGAGAGGTGTCCAGAAGCTCCAACATACAGTCTGGGCCATCGGATTGACATATCCGACGACTGTGGTAGTCCAGGGTGCACCTCGTTATGTACTGTAAGTTGTAAGTTGTTTTTGGGTTGCATGCGTTTGTCACAAATGCATCCCTAAGTACAAAGACGAACATAATATCATTTGTATTTATCAATATAAAGGTCTTGCATGTTCCCATTCTAAACATTCTACAAGACCACTCTAGAACAATTCTCAAACTTTTTAGCTTGGGTTTGGAAATAACCATAAACATTCTAAAAGACAACTCTAGAAAAAGGGAATTTTCTAACTATTTTAACTTGGGTCTTGAAATGACCCCAATTTATGACTGCGTGAACTAATATGACTAGGTCATGACTAATGACACATACTATCAAAGTAGATATACCAATTTTATAAATTTGAATTAATGTGACGGGTGTATTTCTATGCATCCATGATTAAATTATAGTACAATTATTATTATTATCAATCTAGATATACCGATTTTACAAACTTAAACACACCGTGTGAATTATCGACATTGCCAACAACTAAAACCACCAACATCAGCATCCCACACGTCCTTGAATAATGCCCGGCATTGCCGGGCACACGTTTCTAGTTAAGCTAATTAAGTTAGGCTAATTAATTAATTAGGAATAGGACACCTGGCCAAACTCGATTGGCCAGTAGGAGACTGCTAACTTGGGGCAGCAAATTGGATCCCAACCCTAATTTGGCCCAAATCAAATACAGGGAGAGGAGCTGTTGGACGTCCAGGCTGCTTGAAGATGGAGATCCCACATGATAATGGTTCCAGCCGGAATTCGGGTTAGTAGATAGATTAATTTGGTATTTCTAGGGCCAGCGCCTCTGTCAGGCTTCTTTGCTTGTCTCTGATGATGATTAACCCTTGTTTGATAGTTAGAACTGTTCTCAACTATTGATTATGCTTTGTGATGGATGGATGGATGGATGGATGTATCTTTGGTAGTATCTCTGTTAGTTCTTCCAGGAAACAGGGATTAAGGGGGTAGAGACCTCTGTGACCTGTGTTCATTAGTATGCTCCTAGCAGCTCCCGTAGTACCCAGTAGTTGCGGCCTGTGCACTAGATCCCACCGAGCTGTGGAATCTATGGCATGATTGAAGCACCAGATAAGGGGCCGTAGTGATGAAGTGTGGGGTGGGGTCTCGCCTGAGCATAAAAGGTTACGGGGACTCCTTCAGTGAGCTAGGCCTAATAGCCGGTCAGTGAACTAGGCCGGGTATGGGTCTGACACTCCCTGGGTACAGCAGTGTGATCACCCTGTACTTTGAAGATAAAGTTAGGGGAGTAGGTCGGGTACGGATGCGGGGGTCGCTGATGCGGCACGTATTCTCTAGCTCACCCATGGAATCACTGCGACTCTGGAAAGGGACACTTCCCTGACCTGCCTCAACGGACCGGAGAGATGTAACCCGGAGCAGTCCCAAAGGGTGATGCCTTGGGATTGCGTCTCCGGAAGGCTATAATGACGCCATAGCTTGATTCAGCTCATCTGCAAAGTGTGCACAGGAGGGGCGGATAGAGTGGACAAGCCTAGCCGATGTTCTATGCCAGCCAACGCCATGTCAAGATTCTGTCTGCTGATCTCCTGAGACCTAGCCGTCAGTCGATCCTCATTGGAGTCTGAGCCGGGGTAGAACCATGGGTTTTGGGATGTTTTCCTTAGCATTAGATGTATCTTCTCTGTTATCGTCAGTTGGATGGATGTGCCACCCCTCGTGGTGGTTATTTATGATATGATTATGCTGTATGCTAACCTTGTATTCACGCTTCCGCGACATAGGAGTCCCATTGAAGGCGTGGGCCGAATGACACCTCCGTGTCCTTCACCCGAGCATCTTTCTATAGATGGTCCGAGTTAGACGGAGGGCCCTGCTTATGGTGAGTTGATTGCCACGGGAGGGGGAAGTCCCCATATGTATACGTCCGGAGTGCCGTATACGTTCAGGGAGCGTCACAGTAGTTAAGCTCTCATTATCGATTATTTCAACACCGTTCCAACTATCCTCGGGATGTTTTTGAATGTAACATCATCGTATATGCTAGACTTACTCTAGCTATTTTCACTGCTTTAAACTCTTTCCATATCCCTTAGTACGACGTATCTAAGACAGTCAACTCCAACCATTGGGATAGCTTGAATGCTTATCTCTCGTGGAGCATACCTAACCCAATATCTTCGTATATAAGCATATCATTACGCTCATTCTTTAAACCTTGTCAACTAATATTTCACTCGCCTTGTACGAATATTCTACTATCTTTTAATATGATATACATCTGAATATCACAATCGACATCCTCGATATGCTCACCACTATAGTATTTGATACTACTAAATCCTTCCTACATCCAAGACTGCTACGTTATTATTATATGATATAGTAACATGTCTGCACCAACCCTAAGTCTAGACTCATATGTAATTCGTTGACATAGGCATCTAGCTATATTCATACTTGCGGCCAACTTATTTCCTCAACTTGGTTATCTAGTACCATAGACATGTTGTGGTTTCGACACCACTAGCCTTAGTTTGCCTTGGTCCTCAAGCTCTAGTCATAACTTCCACAGGGACAAATGCCACCCTAAGTTCCTAGTGGACATGTTTGACCTCTAGTATACGAACTCTTATCTTCATTACTTCCGTATTCATATGGAATGTGAACTAAAAGTTCTAGTATATATCCTATCTTCTTTTAGTTATGTTTTACTATTAAATGGTCCTAGTACACATATACCAACGCAGAGTTACTCCTCGGGATACACACATGATACCAAGTCCAGAGCACATCCTCCTTGGTGAGATGTTCATTGGGCGCCTACCTTGTTCATACTCCAGACTTTGGTATATTCAACGTGTCATTCCAAACTCTCTATATTTGAAACGATGTTTACAACAACTTTCAAGCACCTCTTGTCTACCACTTGTCGTGTGGGTATATTACTTGCCATGTGGGTATATTACTTTCGATGGTTGCGCCTGCTCCTACCAATTGTCGTCTTCTCTTGACCTTATGTGCAAACTACGTTTCACACTATTGTCCAGTCTGTTATTCGGCATCTCGATGCTCCAGCCGACATAAGATGTGTCCATTTCCTTAAGTTATACCATGCATAATGGTCGTGCATTTGACCAACGTCATTAAGCGTATCCACGTGACTATGTCGTCATCTTAATCATGCACACGCTTACATCGTTATTGCACACCTCAGGAACATCAATCTCCTTACGAAACGCAACGTATGCGTAATTTTATAATCCGTAGTTTATGGATCCGCATCCTCATACAACATTATTCTCTACCTTTCCGCGAATCATACCTCCATTCAAGTAGCAATAGCTATAAAATGTTGGCTCGACATTCTATGCCTGCACTATCATGGTCGAAACCTACACTTCTAAAGTGGTTTCCCTCTCAGGAGCTGGGTACTCATAATCCAGTTTCCACCTTAGTATAGTACCTCTCTAACGTGGTCTATGGTAGATAATCATAAACCACTTCTCCCTCGGATATATGGTGCTATATCCAGTCTCCTTCTACGTTGAATGGCAATATATATGCCGCATAATAAATCAATCCTCGTAATTACTAGGTCCATTGTTTCAATCCGATAACAAACATCATCATACCAATTTTCTCGAGTATCCATCCAAAATAAGGATACCTTACAACTCCTTATTCTACTTCAAGCAAGAACCCAGGATCTGCTTAACCTTCGTTATATAATACCCTCAAGAAGCACCGGGCATGCTTTTGATGCTTCCGTATCTCTAATAAATGTATAGATATAACTAATGAATTAATATGTGTGCTCATGTGAGGTAAAGCTCGTTTTAATCATAGTTCACCTCGAAATCCCTTTGGTCAATTAACCTGAAAAACCATCTATTACTTTCTATTTTGGAGCATTATCAGATACAAGCCTTAGATCCATGACTTTAGATTTAGCTCCACAAAGGTTTTTAACCATGGCTATTTAAAGCCAACAATTGGCGTCCCGCACCTTAGAACTTTATTTGAAATCAAGCCAACATTTATATCAACAATGTAGACTCATTTTTCTAAGGGTCTTTACCCTTCGCGTCTCAGGGGCTGGCTATCAGTTACAGCTACGTGTCAATTATGGATCGAGAGTGTGCGTGTGGAAACATTAAAGATATTCAAAAGGAGAACGCTATTTAACCACATAGTCAACTATAATAGAAGGACACAAACTCCTAAGGGAATAACGAGGCTTAGAAAATGTTATAGCAAGCTTATGAATAATAAATGATGAAGAACGTCTGTCTGTAATTAACATTAACGTATACAGGCAAAAATGGCAAAAAAAAAAAAAAAAGTACAATCTATAATTCTATTAAAGGGTAAGTATAAATGTGAGGGGCATGTAAAACACTGACGATGGCAATATTCGAGTTGTTAAAACTGTCACAAAATAGGAAAACGAAATTTACATACAAAAATTAAATTAAGGCTAGCTGTAATAAAATGAATTGCAAAGTGAAGGGATAATATAACAGACATATACACACAAGTTAATATGATTGGGATGACTTTCTACTAAACAGTGCAAGAGTAATAAGTCTGTATTATATTAAAAGAACAAATAGAACTTGCTTATATCTATACCCGTCTAATATATAATCAGTTACACGTATGTATAAAAAGAATGATTTCTAAATTAGATAAACTGTGAACTTATCACCACGAATAAAACAGCGAGACTTCCACAAACCTTGACTGCTGACCTTTGGCGGTTGTAAAAGATGGTCATGTCTGACCTATAGCTCTACCTTTTATATCCCAGAGTTATAAAGTGCACATTACAAGTCATTTCAAACTTAATCACTTTGAATATGACGACGTCTGTGTGACTTATAATCTCACGGTATCTCTTTAAGGAGGCGAGACTTCCTTCCAATGTACCATGTGTTGCCCTACAACAAGAGTAGTCTTGATGCTGAGGACAGCATCATTTCTAAGGTGGGGAGAATGTGACGTTCCACGTATTTATATAGTATACGTATAAATATACGGACACGTCACGTAGTAGGCATACGCCACCATGGGGTATGTTAACCTAGGGGGTTGACCTAAAAGGGATTAATTTAGCTATGCTAAATTAATAAAACCTAATTAAGGGTATTTTTGTCTTAATTAACCTAATTAGTTAATTAGTTAATTAATGGCATGCCACCTGGCCCAAATCGATTGGGCAAGGCAGGGTTTCCAATTGGGACACCCAAATTAGGGCTTTTGGGCCCCAATTCGAATTAGGAGCAGTTGGAGATGGAGGAGGAGAAGCAGCAGCCAGGCACCCTTCAGCTAGTCGAGATGGAGCAGCCCAAGACCCATTTGACGGTTAGTCAGTAGGTTACTTTGTTGATCTATAGCATAGCGCCTCTCTGTGGTGTGTTCTCTCTCTGTTTTTCTCTGTGGTTTACCTGCTAGGCTAACCCTTGATTGATATGGTGAGTATTTTTATCTCTAGTCTTTGTATGTGCTTTGGTTGATGGTTTAGTAGTTCTTTGCTTAGTTAGCACTCCGGAGATGGCGGATTACGGGGGAATAGAGACCTCCGAGCCCATGTATTATAGTATGCTCCTAGATAGAGCCCTGTATTATTCCCATTAGATGCGGCCTGTGCACAAGATCCCACCGAGCTGTGGAATCTATGGCATCATTGAAGCACCAGATAAGGGGCCGTAGTGATGAAGTGTGGGGTGGGGTCTCGCCTGAGCATAAAAGGCTACGGGGACTCCTATAGTGAGCTAGGCCTGATAGTCGGTCACGCAGAGGGCCGGGTATGTGTGATCATCTTGTACTTTGAAGATAAAGTTAGGGGAGTAAGTCGGGTACGGATGCGGGGGTCGCTGATGTGGCACGTGTCCTCTAGCTCACCCATGGATTCACTGCGACTCTGGGAGGAGACGCCTCTCTGACCTGCCTCATCGGACCGGGGAGATGTAACCCGGAGTAGTTTCGAAGGGTGACTCCTTGGGATTGCGTCTTCGGAAGGCTACAATGGCGCCATAGCTTGATTCAGCTCATCTGCAAAGTGTGCACAGGAGGGATGGATGGAGTGGACTACCCTAGCCACTGTTCTATGCCAGCCAACGCCAGGTTATACCTCTGTCTGCTGATCTCTTGAGACCGAGCCGTCAGTCCATCCTCACAGGAGTCTGAGTCGGGGTAGAACTTGGGGTTTGGGGCGTTTTCCTTAGGATTAGATGCATCTTCTTTGTCGTTAGTACTTAGATGGATGTGCCACCCTTCGTGGTGGTTATTTATGATTTATGCTGTATGCTAACATGTATTCACGTTTTCGTGACTTAGGAGTCCCATTGAAGGCGTGGGCCGACACCTCCGTGTCCTTCACCCGGGCATCTTCCTATGGATGGTCCGAGTTAGACGGAGGGCCCTGCTCATGGTGAGCTGATTGCCATGGGAGGGGGAAGTCCCTGTATGTATACATCCGGAGCGCCGTATATATTCAGGGAGCGTCACAGAATGCCAGCTTTGAAACCCAACAGGGCCTATCTGTCGGTGGCTTCGCATGTTATGCTGCCTTCTCCATTCGCTAGAAACAAAGCAAGACAAATCATGAAGAATAACCACGTTTTCCCTGCCATTCTAGCACAGCTTTAAAGCTAATACACTTAGCAAATGAGAAAAACCTTGATGGATAGCTTATAAACACAAAATCCAAGCCAACAACTCTGTTGCTGCCGATTTTTGCAAAGAACTTTGGTATATTAAATCACACTTAATCTGATTAGAAAATCTGAGGAAAATGCGCTACTTATGCAGGTTCCAGTTACAAATACTCTGCCAAATTCAAAATGAAGCCGGATTTCATGGGTACGATGCCCTATTCCAACAGACTGTGAGCTAAAATTCAAAATGCGGCCAAAAAGATGAATGAAACGAGCTGATTTCAAGAGAAGCAACAATTTATAAAGGATTTTTGGAGCCGAAAAACATCATAGTAACACATCAGAGATAGATTCTTGGGGACGAAAATGCTTACAGACCGGATAATGACAAGAACAGGGCTATTATTGCTATAAAAATTGATATACAGTAGTATATCGAGTTAGATATACTATAGTATATCGAGTTTGATATACTATTGTATATCTAACTCGATATACTAATGTATATCAATTTTATACACTTTTTTATACGTCATTTTCGGCACCCTGCCGGATATACGTATATCGAACTCGATATACGCCGTATATCAAACTCGATATATGCATGGTTTCGAATGTTTAGTTAGGGAGCCAATATTTTACCCGGGAGGGAAGCGTGTGTGTCAGATTTTCAAGTTTGGAATAAAAGAATAAATGAAATTCCAGAAAGTGAAGGGCTATGGGACATAATCTCTCATGATGAAGGTGAAGGAACAAGTTCTGTTACTGATATTAGTACCAAAAAGTCCTACATTGCTGCAACTGCATGCAATCCATCGAAACCTTGCAGAGAGAGTACAACCAAATATGCAAGTTGAGGTTTCCAACTAGCATCACATGCCCCAATCCTATATATTATAATGTTATTGCGTAAGTGTTGGACCCAGCCCTAGATCTAACGGCTGAGATTTGATCATTTCATTTAATGGTTGAGATTTGATGTGGTTGGCTGGCTATCTCGATTTGGGTTCGATTAGGGTTCCGAGGGCTCATCTGTTACAGCAGGCAGGCACACCAGCGACACATTATCCATTTGAAATTTGATGGGTGTGCTCTTTAGGTGTTCCGGATAGCCACAGCGGCAGCCTTGCACCATATTTTTCCTTTCTACCAGATCCATTCTGGCTTTCGATAAATCATACATTCCAATAATAGCCTTTGGAGAGCAGCTTGAAGGGGACACATGATCCATATTTTTCCTTTCTACCGGACCCATTCTGGCTTTTGGTGATGATTCCTTCTACTGGGATTTGTTTTGTTGATTAGGGATAAGTGCGTTGGCATGAACAAGGAGTTTAGACCTTGCCAAAATGCATTTTCTATTGCCGTTCCAATCTTTGATCTGTGTCAGATTGCTCTATTGCCTTCTATTTTTCAAAGCTGTAAGGTGTTTGTTCTTCCTCTCAATGAGGCCTTAGAAGTATGCAGGTTATTCTGCAACGCAGTCCACCAAGGAGACTGGCAGGCCTTTATAGCTCAAATCCGGTTAAATTTGTTTGCTACCCATTGGAAGGTTACGAATTCTATGGTGATTTTTTCCATTAGGGTACGACCACTGTATTCTCCAGAGTTCTCTTTCTAACCTTTTTTTGTTCTTCATCCTAGAACAGACAGGTATTGAATCGCTATCTGGAATTGCACCTATTACCATGCTGGAGAAGCTTCATTGGTGGGCAAACCCTTTTCTGCAACGAGCCATCATTTCTAATGGGCCTAGAAGTTACAACGCTACTGCTTCCTGTATGTTTTGCTGTGTAGGGTTTCAAATTCATCGTTGATCTTGATTCAATTTTGTTTGTAGCAATTCGTATTTGGCTTCTATTCATTAATGTGAGTTTAGGAGGTGAAGATGGTTTCAATGCAGATTGTCTCAGCAGTGGGAGTGAGGCATAATAACCCCTAAATATCGTATGCATACGTAGGAATGGAGCATTACTCAAAATGCCAAGGTTGCAGAATTTGCCATCGTTATGCCCCACAGGAGCTCAATAACGAGCTCAATAACGACTCCACCATTTTTGCAAACAAACAACATCCACACCAGTACAAATTTGCAAAGGACTTATTTACCAGAACCTCTAGGTAACCTTTTGGATTCTGGAGATTCTATCTGGTATAAATGCAATATGGAAGTATGACTCTTGGCATGAGAGGAAGCAAGAGTGCTTTTGCAGTGCTAATCAGCTGACATATGGTCCAAACCTCACCCTGCAAGCGTTCTAGCTAGGCCGAAATGATATTTCCCTGTGGCAAGAATATTGAGGGTGCAGAGCTTGTGATTCTGGTGATTTTATACAGATACGAACCTTTGTTAGTTTCTGATTGCCTATTCCCTGCCATTGGTATCGTGGAGCAACGGATTCTGCTTGATTCCGTAGGCAAGAAAAAAAAATGGTTGCCTGTTGCATTAAAAGACATCTGTAACTTCTGCCTAAAATATTATCTATTTTTCCACAGATGCTGGGCTTATGTGAATTGTTCCATCCTTATTTGGATAGTGTAGACCCGCTCTTTTCCTTACCAGAGTTATAGTTTTGCATCTGGTATCTACTTGGCTAAGCCTCATGCTAAATGCTGGTATGTGGAGCTAAATGCAGTATATGGAACTTCAAAATCCAGAACTGAGCAATGGAGCATGGAGTAAACACAACTGGATTCATTACATGAGCGATTTCTACCAGGTTTGAAATGCTTCTCTTTTTGTCTATAACAGGAAAGTACTGAAAGTGATATTTAATTGATAAGGGAAGTTCTAAGCATCTGCATGTAATAGGTGCTACAGATAGATTTGTGTGTATGTTTTGGGTGTTGGGTAGAGTGACAATAGGTTGATAGCTTGCATATGGAATTGCAGAAGAGAGTGCAGTAGGTGCTGGCATTTAGATTAGTGGGCATGCATAATTGCTTAGATAAGGTGTTGTGTAGCTAAGTTGGAGTGCTTTTCAGATCTGTCATTTTATGTCTAAGAGAATGCAATACTCAAATCGTGCTTCTTAGGTGCAGATTGTGATGGGTACCATTGTCTATTTGCACTATTTGATTTCTTTTTTCTTCTACGATTTATTAAGGAATTGCATTGTTGTTGTCTAGCTAGGCATGAGTGGATTTAGAGATCTCATATTATGTATGCTTAATGCAGGAGGCCCAGCTGCCATGGAAGAAAGGATCAATGCGTGGTAAAGGAGGTCCAAAGAATGCCAAAACATTCCACCCCTAAATATTCCACCCCCTGCATTTTAATGTTGATAGTTCTGTCCAAACCTATATCCTCCTATATATATTATAAAGTTATATTGTATGTCGTGAATGAAACCCTAGCCCTAATCGACGGCCTAAGTTCTCCATCGCATCGCATCCAAAGGCCAAGATAATGGCACGTTTAGGGTTAGGCTGAGATATCGGGCCATGGCTGTCCCGTCTAGGGGAGGCCATTCTATTCTTTCATGGGAACCTGGGACAAGTCTGGCGTAAGAAGGAACCCATCAGATACAATAGCTGGAGCCTCAGAACAACAGAAATACAAAAGAAACAGATGGATTGTTCCAGAAAGATTGTGCCACCACATTCTTGAGCAACGGAAGTGCAGTGGCTTTCTGCTTCAACGCCAACCTCTGCTTCCATGGAAAACGTAGCTTTCTAGCTGCCGGTATTGCTCTCTTCTTCTCGATACTTCTGGATCTTCCTATAAGCTACATTTCCTCTTTCACATGCATTCTCAAGCTTCACATGCATCGAGTGGCCCTCTGCTCCGTCAAAACGGCAGACTTTTGGATTCCCAGTTAGCGAGCAACAATGGATAATCTCCCAGGCAGCCACTATCTAGGGCCACTGTGAGATGTATAGCAGAGGTAAAGCTTCAAATCCACTGCTATTACAGGATATATAAATAAATGATATGATGGATATTTGAATGGTAACAATTGTTTTAATGTATATTTCCTTTCTCTACTTTGTAGAATGCATCTGCCGAGAATGCGCCAAAAAGAGTCTCCACGACATCCGCAAAGATTTCAAATTCTCAAGCTCAAGTTCTGTTTACTAAAAGCGAGCTCGTGGGGTAAGAACTTTGCCATAAGCATATAGAATTAGAATGCACTTGGCCATAGGCATATAGAATTAGAACCACGTATCAGAGTATCATGTGTGTTGAGTTATTGACATGATGAAGAACAATTGCTTTAATGTGTTATCTCCAACAAGTTGAAGGACTAATAATGTGGCTGTTGTCCATGTCAAACAAAGGAAAAAAATTTAAGTCTACATTTTAGTTTTACACATATCATGAAGAAAAAATTTCAAGTTTCTTTGCATCAAAAGAATGACCATGCTGGGTTTTGGGTTTTGTGACCGCCATAGCAATTGAAGGCAGCACTGTACCTGGTTTATCAGTGTTCTATTCAGAGCATGAATTTTTTCTTCAATTGCGGTAAATGTAGATGTTGTGTGATATGCAGGAGAAATATTGCGATGTTACTTGCCTTGCATTGTTACGTATTTGAAATTGTTATATAGTTAAGAGCAATGGATGACAAGGGCTGGGAATCACTTATGTATTGTTTTAGACCTGTGCATGATGACAAAGCATATTTGAAGTCTATATCCAGTTAAGAGCAAGGAATGAATTTATAAGGCTACCGGTTCTAGATCAATGCCTAGAGTATGACCATCACTATATTACTTTGTTGCCTACAGAAAGAAATAATCATAGAGCAAGGAGCAAGATTTTGAAGTCCTGATATGGAGAAGCAGAATGAGTAAACAGAGAAATTCTCATGGTTGAGGCAGATCATGTAAATGTCGTTCAAAAAATTGAAGGCTTGATTATTGAATACAGAAGATGCAGGTTCCACTTCCGGTGGATTCAATGGTTGTTGCAAAAAATTGAAGGCTTGATTATTGAGTACAGAAGATGCAGGTTCCACTTCCAGTGGATTCAATGGTTGGACGGTTCAATGGTTACTTGAGAAGCTTGCATGCATGCAATAGCTCTTTTGTTATCTGACATGGTAATTGCTGTGCTGTAAGTTCTATAGCGTTGCTTTAACACACTCAATTGTTGCAATTGTAGTTATTGTAGTCGGCACACATGAGAAAGAAACAATTAGATATTGACAATTAAATATAGGTTTCAAATTTAATTTGCGCAGTCTTGAATAGAGCTTTCATATTGTATTTGCAACATAATATCAATGACCACAAATGTACAAATGTAGCCATCATTAGTGGTAATAACACACAATAACCTGTCATAAAGATCACACTAATGTCATAAAGATCACACTAATAATGTAATAAACCAAATGCCTTCAAATGCTACATGCAAATGGTATACATGGTCTTTTTCTTCTAACACAGACACATCTATAGCCATGTCCATATACATCAGGCATTTCCATGTTCTTTGACATTTTATTATCCAGCTAAACTATTACATTACATCTTCACAAAGAATTTGGTGTTCGTTCGTTTAGATCATTAAGTTTGGTAAACGTTGTTAATAATCCCAGATGATTAATCATTTATCTTTGAGCATGGTTATTGTAGGAATGCGAGGAGAAAACTTCAGATAACAGAAGCAATGAATCATCTTGCATTCAGTGTCAGGTTCTTCTGATTTGCAAACAACAGAAAATTAACAAATTTTGAACTTGAGCACAACACAACATTATTGAACTTGAGTACAACACAACATTATTGATGCTGAGATCAACTATAAAATACAAAAATATGTGCGTAGTTCAAAGTTATACCTAATGCAACCATTGGTTTATGCATACATTTAACTATTCGACACTAATACAACCACTTTCATATATGAAACTCGCCTATAACACATGATCTTACCATATGGCAAATGCTTGCTTTGAACTCTTTTTTCTAGCAAGAATGTAGCATCCAATAAGACATTATGCAGGAATTGTCTTAGCAAAATTTTTAGGCGTGCACTCTAACAATAGTTTTCTTGGAGGAAGGAATGCACCATAAAATAGAAGCGCATTCAACTTTGATACCTCTTTAACCTAGCTTTAGCTTTATGTCAATAAATAAATTACAAAGAACACAAGGGATTAAAGAGTAATGACAAAATGAATATATTGCAAACCCATTGCACACCAAACATAATAATTTTTTGCTTTTTATATGAGTTTTGCAATCACCTCACTATGTTTTTATGCCCTAGAAAAAGAAAATGTTGATCGCAAAAATGTTATTTAAACAAAAGTTGAGCTGAGGTTGAAGTTGCCTTTATTTTGGGATTTCTTGCCGCAATAAAATCTTTGCCAATGTTATTCTTCATCAAGATTGCCAAAAAGATTGGCCAATAAGACATACACTAACATCGATAGTGTTAGTTTCTCAAAACAATATTATGCTTCTTAGGACATGGTCATCGCTAATATAGAACCAAATTTTAGATATTGCAATGATCAAAACTGCTTATAGCTCTGCAATTTTCTTCCTTCCTAGGTATTGCAATGATCAACAACTGCCTATAGTTCCGCAACCTTCTTCCTTCTTGGGTTTACAAATGACTCCCAACTTATGCCCAGCAACGCTGGGCACCATTACTAGTTGTCTATATTGTTTCATGTCATCACATAGATTGGCATATGGATTTAACCTATCCACACTTGTGACGAGCCTGCCGAGTTGAGCCCCCTAGCAACTCGGGATCTTGTCAATATTTGCACCAATTCTAGGTTGATAGTATAGGTGAAGAATTGAACCTTCCTTTTGAATTTACATACTCAAAACTCAACGGGCAAATGCTTATGAATTCCACGTAATTATGTAATGTTAACATTCAAAAAGATGTTCAACAGATACAACATTTAACTATGAACAATTCAACCCAGAAGCTTCGCTCAACCAGATCCTCAGCTGCACTGCTGCCATATCCTTGCTTATTCACATGCACATGCACTCAATGCACCCAGGCCACCGAACTTGGAAGCCCAACCAGGAGAATAGATATCAAATACCAAACAATGCAAAGACTGAGACATGTGATATTCCTTAGATTATTTATGATTACAGATGCCTAGATCATACTTTGCCCCTTACTGAGGTTGCCTATATTGAAATAGCTTATCCAATGCTCCTTAAAATGACATCGAAGTAGGTTCAATACTTAGCATTTTTCCAAAACTCAAAGCTTACTCTAAGGCAATCACTTTCATAAGGAATACACTGCCAAAACATCTACTAGCTATGATACTCCCCTTTCAGTATTCTCAAGTTTATTTTCTACTTATTATATAATGCTAACAATGCTCCATGTTACCACCACGTTCACCAAGCCCCCATAAGCTCTTGATAGTCCTCTTAGCGCAATTGCATTCACCTGATCCCATAACTGCGTCTACACAGAAGTCGTGGCCCAATAGGGTTACATCTTACAATATCCTGACGAGGCTTGTTCATCCTCAAGCACACGGTTTTGCCCCTTTGACTTGATGCCAATACATGCAAACAAACATAGTACAATAAGAGATGAGAGAAGCTAGAACTTAAAAGATGAGTATTCCTAAATCGGATATAGGTTACATTTTATTGCGGTATTCTTGATGACAGAAGGATATCACGAAGTGGATACTGTGGTATTCTTGATGACGGAAGGATATCATGAAGTGGATGCTTGCTGATAGTCATTCTTAAAAAGTGCTGCAAAACCAACTCCTATTTTCTTACATTTCTCCAAATACGCATTCAAAGCCTAGTTCCGAGTTTTTGTACTTTACTTTACTTTAGTTTACTTTACTCTATAGCGCGTAATCTAGGCGCCTAGGGCGTAATCGGCTTATTTCTTTTCGTAGATCACAGGTAATGAGCACCAAATGATCCCCTTCAAAAGCGGAGGGCACAGATGAAGAACCCAACGGCCAAATGGATTTGATCCAAATGATCTGCTCCTTGACCATCGAATTACAAGCAGCCAGAGAAGAGATCAGATCGATGAAGGAGGATATGAAAACTATAAGAGATGCAATAGGTCATATCATTATATCACACAGCAGGCATGGATGTTTCAGATTTGAAGGAGATGCATCTCCCATTTTTTATGAAGAAGATGTGTATAATGTGCTAAGAAACATGGCAAATGAGAGAGCCTGTGACTCAAATGGTATGCATGTAGAACTCTTTATAATGGGGTGGGCAGCAACTTCATAGGCTACTAGCTGGCTTTTGCAATGAAGCAGTCACTCAGGGTAAGTTTCCAGGAGACTGGTGCTTGAACTAGGTTGTTCCTATGCACAAGGCTGGTTGCAAAGATGATGTGAAAAACTATCAGACCATTCTAGTAGGGAATGTATTTGCAAAATTGTTTCCAGCTAGCTAGAAAGAAAGCTCTTCTAATCACTCAAGATTGAATCTTCTCTGTCCGATGAGGCAGGAGGGACAAGTCCCTTCCCGAAGCATAATGTTTTTTGAGGATTGTGGCGACACGTTCCCCACAAAATCTATAGATTGAGATTATCCATGACTATCGAGCTAAGGAATACCTTTTGGGTTGACACCTGTGAACTAGAGGGGATGTCAGACCCATACCCGACCTGCATGCAGTGGCCGACTATAAGTCTAACACACTATAGGCCCTAGTAGCCATGCTCAGCAAGGCCCCACTTCCACTTCACCATTATGCTCGTTATCTGGTGCTCAATCACAACATAACATCTACAACCAAGTGGGCTGTTGTGCACATGCCACATTTATTGGGATTTATGGGTTTCCACTCAGCCTTGACCCTTTATATTTGTCTGAGGATCAAGGCTGAGTGGAACCCCGTAAATCAAAATAAATGCGGCATGTGCACAAGAGCCCACCTGGCTATAGATGTTATGTTCTGATTGAACACCAGATAACGGACACAATGGTGAAGTGGAGGTGGGGCCTTGCTAAGTGTGGCTACTGGGGCCCCTATAGCATGTTAGGCTCATAGTCAGTCACTGTGTTTGGGCCGGGTATGGGTATGACACCCCCCTGGTTCACACGTGTCAATCAGTAAGGTATTCCTGAGCTCGATAGCTGCGGGTGATCTCGACCTATGGATTTTGGGGGGTTAAATAGGGTACAGAAGTGTGTTGCCACAATCCTCTAGCTACTCATGGAATCATTCGTTCCTGAAGGGACTTGTCCTATTCTTGACTTATTGGGCAAGGAGATACAACCTGGAGTAGTCTCATAGGGTGAATCCATGAGATTACGTCTCCGAAAGGCTACAATCATGCCACATCATGTTTCAGCCTATCTGCAAAGTGTGCACTAGAGGGGCAGATGTAGTGGACTACCCAAGCCAATATTCTATATCAGTCAATGCCATTGTCATGACTCTGTCTGTTGTTATCTAGAGATCTTGACCGTAAGTCGATCCCCTTTGAGTCTGAGCCTGGGGTAGAACCCTCATTTATGATGCATTATATATGTTACATTGGTGTTACGTTGATGTTCGTATTGATGATTGATGGACCACCCATCATGGTGGCATATTATTATATGTATTGTTGCAGGACCAATATGAAGTCGAAGTCAGCGTTTGAGCTCGATCAATCTACTGATTATGAGGAAAGGTTGTAGCCCTCAAGGTTTTCCGTGGACGGCTTTTGCGAAAGCATCTCTGAGCAATAGTTATAAGCACTTTGACCAGCTGGCCAGTCTGTTGCTGCAACATGGGAATGTATCCCAAAATAAAGTCACTCTAGCATTTCCAAGGCCATTCCACCCAAGAATTTATATCAAAATAGATACAAGATACCTTTTCTTAGCTTAGCTATCAAGAATTACAATTGAATTAAAATTTAGAAATTGTCCCTAAAGGATACTTATCTACCAATGTTGGTATAAAGGATAGTGTACAACTCCAAAACCAATTTTCCCTATGAAACATTGGTCACACAAAAGTCACCGTTTTCATAGATGCAACCAACTCAAGCTTGCTATGGGAGAAAAGATGCAACAGTAATAAGATGTACTAAATAAGACCATGGAGTGGCTATCACATGTTTATGAACCCCCTAATACATAAGTATCAAGTTGATAATTGTGCAAGCACATGTTAGATTCCCACTACCATATTTCTTAAATTGCATCAAAAAATTTACTGCAGCAAGGCTTGCTTTCAATATCCACATCTACAAATGTCAACAGAACCATCTATCAGATAAATCTGAAAAGATGCCTATAAATAATGATGATGGTTACTCCTTAGTCCAACAAGAAGACAGATCTTAGATCCATCACCAATATTCTAAAAAGATATGTAAGCTCACGTACCACACATTCCCAAATAAAGCCAATTGCTTTATCCATTCTATACAAACTTATTTCTTAGAATGTCCATGCTACTGAACTTGGGCTCTACTTACCGCATATGTATAATGGCAAGGAACCTAGAGGCCTTCATGACGTGAGTAGCTACATCATTCAAATTTCAATACTGAGGCTTCTGAATGTTGTAAGAGTAACACAACAACTTCATGCCTTTATAAAGCTTGTAATACGATTCAACTGATTTGATCCTCTCCTAAGTTAAGGGATTGTTGCAACTTTCCTTTATTGAACTTGTAAGTTATATAGATATTCAAGGTCTGAACAAAACTCATACATATCAAGTTCCCACACAAATTTCCCACTGAATTATCTAGACAATATCTTCTTAACCAATTGTCAATGAATATCATCCTTTTGAAGATAAATTGGATGCCAAATACTCATGATGAGGTTCATCAGTTACAAAATTAATATAGCTAAATATTTCAGTTTCAAGCACCAATACAACTTAGAATGCCAATTCGATTTGGCTAGTGGTTTATCCCGAGTAGTCCAAGGCAGATAGCTAGCAGACGATAAAGGACAAATATGCTTTGCCTAGGGCAGATGACTTGATAGATCAACTCCAATGAGCGAAAGTCTTTTTCAAGATAAACTTGAGATCAGGGTACCATCAGATAAGAATCAAGGAAGAAGACATTCATAAGACTGCCTTTAGAACGTTGTATGGGCATTATAAATTTGTAGTCATGCCTTTCGGACTATCAAATACCTCAACAATGCTCATAAGACTAATGAACTTCATCTTCAGGCAGTCTTAAAAGAGTTCGTCATCATCTTCTTTGATGACATCCTGATCTATAGCAAGTCAGTGAAGGAACATGTGGCACATTTAAGAAAAGTCTTGGAGAAGCTAAGATGACACCATTTGTTCAGCAAACTTTCTAAGTGCCATTTTGCTACAACAAAAGTAGAATACCTAGGTCATATTGTATCAGCCGAAGGTATAGTGATGGGTCCGTTAAAGATAGAAGCTATAGTAGATTGGCCAACACCAAAGAAGGTCTCCGAAGTGAGAAGCTATCTTGGCTTAGCAGGCTACTACCAGAAATTTGTAAAAGATTTTGCTAAGTGGGCATCCCCTTTGTCGGACCTCACTACGAATAACAAGGCAAACGATTAGGTAGCGCATTGGCTAGAGAATGTTCAAGCTTCATTCGAAAAGCTCAAAGAAGCCTTAACAACAGCACCAGTGCTCACCCTACTAGATTCAAACAAGGATAAGCTTGTAGCAATCGATGCTAATAAACTAGCAACAGGTGGACTTCTCATGCAAAAAGAAAGGGTAGTAGCCTATGATTCTAAGAAGATGAATGGCGCCGAACAACGTTATTCAACATATTTCAGAGCAAAGACCACCAAAGCCTCCAACACATTTTCACGTAACCACTCCTCAATTTGAGGCAAAGACGATGGATGGAATTCCTCAAAGAGTATGACTTCGAGATAGTCTATAAGCCAAGAAAATTAAATGTGGTTGCCGGAGCTCTCTCTCAGCGACCTTTGGAATCTCGAGTGCATTAAAACGCCATCTCCACCATGTCCAGTGAATTCGGCAAAAAGATTGAAGAGGTGTTGCCTTCAAGCAAAAAATTCAAGGAAGTATGGGCTAGCCTTTGCAAAGAAGCAAGGACAGATAAAGGAAGAGAAGCTTATAAAAGATATAAGAAGGAAGAAGGACAAACTTTGCATCCCTGAGGCATCAGGAGTAAGGAAGTTAATTCTTCATGATACTCACAATAGCCCAATAGCTGGCCACGCAGGGTTCATAAAAACTTACTTCAAGATAAGTATTGGCCTGGCATGAAGAAGGACATAGCCAATTACATTCAGCAGTGTCAGTTATGTCAGCAAACTAAAGCGGAGCAACTCCGAATTCCGAGAACTTTGGAACCCTTGGCAGTACCAAATGCGAAATGGGAGGTTGTGAGCATGGATTTTATAACTGGACTCCAAGAACAGCAACATGCCATGATACCTTAATGGTTGTGGTCGACAAGCTATCAAAGATGGCTCACTTTTTGCCATGTCGAACCACGGATACAGCCTTGGATACATACTGACCCCAATTTTTGGTCCACAGTTGATTTATAGTATTGTTTTATGTCAAAAACAACACTAAAATAGCCCTAAAAGTCTATGTGCTCCCTTTATCCAGATTTACACAAAGAGACAGTGGTTTTTTGGCATAAAAGTTCCATCGTGGTTTTTTCGGCATTTTTTTTTTTGGTCAACGTGTCTTTTTTTTTTTCACTGTTGTTTTTAGCAATTTTTTGTCAACATATGGTTTTTTCTTGACATTAGTTTTTGGAGGAGCTACATGTTGTTTGTCTTCTAAATAACATGCGTAGGTTTAGGTACTCCTACACGTTAAAAATAATATTACGACATCAAAATCGATAATAAAATACTACATGCGCTATTTAAATCTTGCTATTGTTTTTAATGCTACCAACTATTGTTTTTCAAAAATAAGGACATGTAAAAAACATTATTATGACACATAGAAAAGCGAGGTGTTGTTTCTGAAGTGCTTTTTAACCAATGAAATATTAACACATGGCATGATTTTTGAATAATTACCAATGAAACAACAATTGCCTCCGATGATATATTTTACCAGTCTGACTGTCAGAATGTGGTTCAAGCTTCTGGTATTCCTGTGGTTGAGGGGTAAAAGAAAACTAGGGTGTCTTACATTTGGCCAAATGTAGAGTAAGAGATGTATCACATTTCAAATACATAACCGTTTTTTCAGTATGTACATAATAGCTATATTAAGGAAGATTTTTTTTCGGAATTACTTGCAACGTCAAGTAAAACGCAATCATGAAGCAGATTGCATTCCCGCCGCTCTAACCGCTCCAAGAAACGCCTGAACGTTAGGCGAATTTCCCACTTTCTGGCTAACACTTTGGCCAGCTCCAGGATTTCCCTCCTTCTTGCCAGAATTCCTCTAGCTAACCTTAAACCACGTAAGAATCATGATGAACAACGAAAAAACAGAAATGGTGCAAGAAGATTGCAATATCGGGAATGTGACAAAGAGAATGAAGCGTAAGATTGATGAAATTGTTAAATTTATATATGATCAGGTTCAAGATTTACGTCCTGTGCAAACGAGGGCTTTAGCAGTGAAAACTGTTCGGGATGAAAGGCTGCACTTCTTTTTTGAACCTGCCATTGAAAATCGAACGCAAGCAATTGTGAAGGATACCATGCTACAAAATATCCGGGAAGGTCTGCAGGAAGTGAAACAAGCAAATAGCAATGATAAATTAGCAGCTAAGCATCCCTGTTATCAATGATTGTCGGTGAGAATGGAAAACTCAAGCAAAAAGGAGTAGCCTCCAGAATTCTTCAAGTGCAAGCAAGAAACCTTACAAAAGCTGCAATTAGAAGAAAGCGCATGTCATTATCAGGTGCTAACATGTGGGCACTGGCAGGAAGGCAACCCAGGGCAGACATGCTTCCGGAATCAACCAAACACTTGGTAAATGATTTTTGGTTAACCCACACCAAAACTTCTCCCAAGTACGGGGATGTCAGAAAGAAAAGGACACTTCCAATCCAGTTTTTGGACATGCCCTAGGTCAGTTTTAAGCTTTTTAATTCTCTTTGTTGCAAGCTCGATAGAAGCTAGCTTCTAAGTACCCTGGATAAGTTTAGTAATCCTATTTGCATTCCATGCAAGGGATGTATCTGATGTACATTGAAGTACATCCAATTACTGTAATCATATTTTTTCACTTAGAGGCACTGACTGAGCTATTCTTAACAGGAAAAGTACTTGGATGTACTTCCAATCATCTTACAACCACCTTACAAGGAATAATGGACCATTCTAAAAGAGTTGGATCTTTTAGGAAAGCTGCTGCAAATCAATTAAAGCTCAACATAAATTCTCAGTTGGCAGATCTGAGGGTTCAGCAAACAAGACCTTTGAAAATATATTCAGCAGATAGAATCAATCTCAATAATTCCAGGGCTTCTACATCTGAGACAAACAAGAATACTTCAAACAACAAAGCCATGATAGCTGATAATTCAGGGAATAAAGAATTATTAATTATAGAGAATAAGGACTGTTATGCAGATACAGAAAAAATAATCTCCTCAAAGGAGAAAAGCAAAGACCTTCAACAACAGGAAAAGGGGGAATCCTCTCCTCCTATGGATACATATAGATCTTCACAAGAATTTCTACATCAACACAATCATGATGAAGACATAGCAAATAATTCCAGTGATTCAGACACTGAAATAATTTGCCAAAATAAATTTCAAGTACTTGCTGATCTTGCTAACGAGTTTTGTGCAGATCCTCTTGAGCCATCAATTGTGCCAGACTCCCTTCCTTCACAAGCCAATCACATATGCAGCCCTATTGCCTCCACTCCTAGTTTGTTGCCTGAAAATCATATTAATCCACCCCCAAACCCTGAACTTAATTCCTATATTGTTAATTCCCATACCTACTATGGGGATCTAATTGATCTATCAGACTCAGGGGACAATGACCTACCTCAGTTTCCAAACCAATTGATCAATGTTGATCAGTTTGTTGCTATGCAATTACAAGAGTTACAAGTGGAATTTAAGGAGAATCAGATTACAGTGACAGATAAAGTGACAGATACACAGGAAAATAGAATACATCAGGAGGACATGAGTAAGAGGATTGAGCCAGGGGAAATTGTTTTACAACCACAATCAGGGGAATGTAATATATGCACCTTTGGAGAATTTAAAGGATACAGTTGCTGAAGGTTCAACAGCTCAAAACAAGGACAATGGATTAAGTGAATCTCCCCCTATCAGGCAAGTTCTTTCCATTATTAATGATAGCAATTTGAATAAGCCTAATAATGTTGACCTAATTACTTTGGCTTCTAATTCTATGATGTGTGAAAAATTGATTGAGTCAAAGAAATCTTGCTGCAATACCAAGTTCTGGGCTTGTGATCATGATTATGAATCCGAGCATGATATCCCTGACAAGGAAAATACCTCCTCTGCTCAATTATGGGAAGATGACATATTCCTCTCCAATCCTTCTTCTAGTGATGAGATAACTAAAAACTCTGCTGCTATAGGCAAGTCTAGAAAGCAAAGTAATAGCAATTATGCTTCTCCTGCTCTAAATACTAGACTTCAGTCCAAGAAAAATACTAGAAGCAGGAAGAAGAACTCCTATTAATTCCCATTAATTCCCAATTTCTTCAATCTTCTAAGCCTTTTCAATGAAGATTTTATCATGGAATCTAAGGGAGATAAAAGGTCCCTTGAAAAGGAGAAGAGTTATTGCTCAGCTTAGAGAATAGAATGTTGATATTCTTTTGCTTCAAGAATTGAGACTCCCCAATTTCGAGTGTTCAAATTTGGCCAATTGGATTGCACCTGGCTATTCCTCTTGTTGGATTGAAGCTACTGGTACTGCTGGTGGAATTTGTATAATTTGGAAAAACATCTCCCATTCTCTAATCTATAATAGTCCAGAAAAGAACTGGCAGGCTGTAATTTTCAAAAATAAGGACCTCTGCTTTGGAGTTATCAATATTTATGCCTCTACCTCTTCTAAGGAAAGAGAACACCTTTGGCCAAATATTGGGAATTGGCTTGAAAATCAAAGATCCATTTCTTGGATTATTGGAGGAGATTTTAACAATACTCCTACCAGGGATCTAAAGCTAGGGAATGATATAAACATGACCAGATCTGAAAAGATCAATTGGGATTACTTTATAGATAACTTTCTATTCACTTATATCCCCTCTGCCACAGCCAAATATACTTGGTCAAACAAACAAAAAGGGAACAAACGAGTCTTCTGTGCTCTTGGTAGATTTTACATCAACAACTCAGATAACTCTTTCTGGGATGGCTGTGTGGTTTTTAGTGATGAGGCTACCTCCACTTCAGATCATCAGCCCCAATTTATGGAAACCAAGCATCTTCTTAGCTTCAAAAAGGGATCCAACTGTCCTTATAAGTTCAACTGCAGTCTGCTAAGTAATGACAACTTCTGTGATCAATTCAAAGCATTCTACTCAAATCTCCCAAGAGTTAATCCTTTTCAGTCTATGAGAGATTTCTACTTTAATCTAAAGGCCACAAAAAATTAGATCAAGCAATGGTCTAAGAATAACTTCAATATAAGAAAAGAGGAAAAAAAAAAGGTGTTTGTTAAACATGATAAATATCAGGCTACAGATCCAGCAAGATCCTCATAACATTGATCTTCATTTGCAAGAATCCAATCTTGAGCAGGCTATAAAATCTATGGAGGAATATGAGGCTAAGGGTGCAGCTGTCAAGTGCAAGATTAAATATCTCTCCAATATGGATAGCAATAACTCGAAGATTTTCTTCAGAGTTGCCAAAAATAGAGTCTTAAAGAACCAGATTCAGGCTGTAAAAAATGATCATGATGTTAGTTTGGTAGATGCAAAAGATATAAGTGAATTCTTCTATTCTAAATATGCTGGAATTTTTTCTAATGATGGGAATATCTCCTGGAGTACATCTCAAGCCAAAAATTTTATTGATCTTCTAAATTCTCTCCCTGGCTATAACACTTCTCCAATCTCTGATACAGTTGTTGACATTCCAAATGAAAATGAGATTAAATCCACCCTTTTGTATCTTGCTAAAGGGAAAAGTCACCTGAGTTCTACTTAAAATTCTGGGATTCTATTAGCTATGATTTCATTCATATGATTCAAGGTTTTTGGAGGACTAATCACTTACATCCTGCCATTGCTTCAGGCTTTGTCACCCTAGTGCCTAAGACTGATAATCCAAAAAATTTCAGTGACTGGAGACCTATCTCCCTCACTAATACCTCATACAAGGTCTGTGCTAAAATTATTGCCAATAGAATTAAGGGCTATCTGCAGAACTCTATCTCTTTGAATCAGTCTGCATTTCTCCCTAACAGATGCATCCTTGATAATTACATTGCAGCTATGGAAGGATTGCATTGGGCCAAGCATTCAAATCAAAATTGCATTCTTCTAAAGTTAGATTTTTCTAAGGCTTTTGATTCCATCAGATGGGATTTTTTGGAGCTTGCTTTGGAAAAAATTGGCCTACCTCAAAAATTGATCCACTTAATTATGGGATTGAATTCTCGTGCTCAATCTGTTATTCTAATTAATGGTTCACCTACTAAATTCTTCCCCCTGCAAAAAGGTGTCAGACAAGGCTGTCCCTTAGCTCCTTATCTCTTCATTATTGCTGCTGACCAAGTAACCAGAGCCATAATGTATCATCAAAATTTGGGAAATATAAAAGGTCTAGTCATGCCAAATTCTCTAAATCAGCTGACTCTATTACAATATGCAGATGACTCCTTCTTATTCCTGCAAAATGAAGTTAATAACATTGAATTCTTCTTGAGAGTCATTCAAAATTTCAGTCAGGCTTCTGGTATCCAATTAAATTTTCAAAAATCAGTAATTATTGGTGCCACAAATTACTCTTATATTGCTGGGATTAAATGTGTTGCAGCCACTCAATCCACTAAATTGCTAGGCATGCCTTTAGGTCTAGATATCAACATCAAGACACTTTGGAGCCCTATAGTTGACAAGATCAAAAGGAAACTCAATAATTATGGCAGCTGCCTCTCTCTAGCTGGCAGGACCATTATTGCAAATTCAGTAATTGCCAGCTCACATGTCTATTTTTCCTCAGCTCTTATTGCACCTAAATGCATTTATCAGCAGCTAGAAAGGATAATTAGAAACTTTATTTGGGGTAAAAAGCATCTTGTTAACTTGAGCTATGACACTAAGAAGAAATCTGCAGGTGGCCTGGGATGTAAAAACTTTAGGCTCCAAGCTTATGCCCTAGGTGGAAAGTATATATGGAAATCTCTCTTTCAAAGAAGAAATGCAGCTACTGAATTTCTTTAGTACTGGATTTCTAAGAGTGTTATTAGAGGACATTCTACAATTGACCATCAGCTTCCTCACTCAGCTTTTAATGACATCAAGCCTGCTGCAAACACCTCACCCCTGATGAGAAATTTATTGGTGGCCTGGAACTATGCATCAAAAGCCTTTTCCTATTCTAATATTCATCAGGCTCATCATGACATGAGTATCTTTTGGAATTTAATCTCTCAAAAAGAGACAACATCCCCTTGGCCATTATCCATCCAAAGATATATAGGAAATGGTTGCACAACAATGTTTGTAAGCTAGGTGACCTCTGGACGAATGGTAACTGGATCTCTTGGACTAGGCTTAAGGTCAAGATCAGGGGAACTAGCTCTGATAGGCTGCTCTATAAACACATTATCAGAATTGTAGCCAATACAAATATAGATGCTAATCCTATTCCTGGTATAAAGTATCTTATGTCTATGCCTATTTAACTACTTCCAATCTGTCATCCAAAGCGGGTAATTATTGGCATATCAATGAGCAAGTTCAAAAGGATCTATTTCAAAATATTTGGAATTCTTAATAGTGCCCCAAAAATCTCTTATTTCAGCTGGCTTGTTGCAAATAAAAGTGTTCCTAACCTCCAAGATTTTTGTAAGCACCAAAGTCATCAAAATATTCACTCAGGAGCTGGTACTCAACAAATGCTTTCCCCCTTATGCCCTTTGGGTTGCCACATTGTGGAATCTATGGAACATATTTTTAACTGTCCTAAGTTAAATAGCTTATGGTCCTGGCTGGAGGTGAATTTCAATATTCAGAAACCTGCTTCAATTCTCGTCTTTTTGATGAATAATAATACTTTCAAGAATACTATTTGCTTTATCATTTTATGGAATATCTGGAAACATAGGAACAGATGTTTATATGGAGGTCACAATTTATCTACTTATTGGATTAAACTGCAGGTTATTTATGACTTAGAGCTAACTGCAACAGCACAAAAAAATAAATATGTTGATGCTCATTATGATCTGCTTTGGAATACTATTGGGCATTTTGTTGGAGCTTATAATCTTTTTAAATTGAATTGTCATGAATATAATACTAATTCTGATTCTATTTCTCCTAGAATACCTCTGGAACTACAAATATAAGCTAGATCTTCAATTTGATGAAGTTGAAGCCTCAAAATATACTGGTCAACCTCTATCAGAATAGCAAGAGATACAGACTCAGGTGCAAACTCAGATGGATTATAGTTTCTGGACAGGGCATGTTAGAGGAAAGTTATATGAAAGCATAGATGAGATCCCCAAAAGAGAGATTGAGTGGGCTAAAGAATTCAGCAGGGAGACTCATTTAATGTATGTGCTCTGGTGGTTCATGCATGCCAATAGCATGGACATGACAGATAGACAATTCGAATTCTACAGAGAGTGCTACTATTACCATAGAGGCAGAGCGGATTGCTATGGTACTCTCATCCACTTATATTCCACTTGTAACTCCAACAGGCTGATTGAGATTGTAGATTGGGGGAAGAACTTCATACCAATCCTATATCCACATTTCCGAGATCACTTTCACTTTCTTGACACCTATAATTTCTGATATCTGCCTCAATTTCTATACTACTGTTTTGCAGATTGTTGGCTTAAGAAATCTACACGAAATGTAGTGAGCTTCATCAGCATATGCTTCGGAATTTTGTTCTTAATAGAAAGGATGTTGCCATTAACAGTAACATTCTCCTTTGATGAGAATTCCATGTTCTCAATCATATTAACTGATTTACATATTGCTGTTATGTTATATTTGGGACTTTCTAAGTCCAAAAACTATTTCTGCAGGATTGCTGACTACTTTGTCATGCAATTATCTATTTTTGTACTTATTCTCTATAATTAATGATTAAAAGCTTCATTCCCTTAAAAAAAAAAAAAAAAAAATCACATCCAATGTGGCAGAAGGCAGAAAATGTGCTGAAAGTCAGGCTGTGTTTTTATAGTCTCGGTTTCTGTAGTTCCCAAGTACATCCTAGTACATTCTGAGCTTTTTTTAACTCGAGGTACTGTTGAAAGATAGGGTTATATATAAAAGTATTTACATGTACTTCCCTTTTTAAGAAAAGTATGAATACATACATCTGTAACACAGTGGCACTGTGTGTGACCTGGTTACATATTGAGTTTTGTATGTACATCTGGAATGCTTTGGAGTACATTTTCTACATATTTATATATATCATGTACATATTATGTACGCTGATGTGTTCTAGTATTTGAATGTATATCAAATCATGGCCTGACTGGCATAGAACTAATGCAATGTATGCAACATCTTTGAATTCGTAAGTAGTTTTAACTTATATTTTACTTATACATGCTTCTTTTTTCCTTGCAGAGTGAATTATATGACATGTTCAAAGATGAACATCGAAGTGAAGATTAGCGTCAGAATGTTCGAGCTGCTTAAGCCTACGTGTGTGAGAAGGTTGAAAGAGAGGAACACATGCTGTTACGTGAAGCATGAACAAGCTGACCTATACAGAAAAGCATTTAGCGTCTTAAGGAGCAAATTTCATGCCAATTGTACGTGTTCTTGCGGTGTTTGTGCAGCAGATGAGAACAATGGCGTCTGCCAAGCTCCTTCTAAAACATCTCAAAATGTTAGCGCTATGTGGAGAGCTACGGTCTGTGACAAGGAAGGTGAAGAGTGGCATAGTTTGGACTGTGTCAAGGGAGAGTGCCAGAGCTGTGGCACTGAAAGTATTCAAATCTGTCCTAAGGAGAAAGAGTCACAGATTGAAAACATTGAATGGCAAGTTTACAAGTACGTGAATGAACCTTCCAAAACTGGCACTTCAAGGAGGCTGAAGCTTGTTACTGAAAGCGGGAGTCCATGTACATTGCTTGCACTGCGACTCGCATGAAACCAACAACATCCCGAGATAGATAGGCTTTTCATTCATCTCAGCAGTTTTTCTACAATGGTAAAGGGTGGGTAGCTACACATCGCAGGCTACCCAAAAAATGAAAACATAGGGAATATCCAGTTATAACACCTGGACCCCAAAATAAAATTGTGTGCTACAGATGTTGGCTAGTGTACCTGCCGAGAGCTTATCGCCGGGATTAAAAAACCCCGCCCTTTCGGGTTTCGAGGAAAACCCTAGCGATAAATTCGGCAAGGGGGCTTGGACAACGCAGGCTGCTAAACGTTCCCACAAAAAATCCCACGCCCACGAGAAATCAAGTCGCCGCATCACCCCGGACCTGCACATCACCAACGAAAAACCAATAGAGAAAAAAAACCTCGGCGCTGGGGCTGGTCACGCCGTGCCACGCGATAAAAACAACATTTACACCTCGAAAAGCGAGGGCTGGTCACGCCGCGCACGCGACAATTATAACAATGATATGAACATATCAATAACAATTTTAAGGGGGGGAAGGGTGGGAGCCATGGATACTGCTGAGAGATGAGAAAGCGCCGATGAAACATCGATGAAGAACTCTGCAATAAGTAGCAAACGCCCAACATGATGAACGACCTAAAACGCATGCCATGCATGCATGCGATGCATGCAATGCATGCATGCTTGCCTTGAGCAAGAATGCCGGATTTCACACGCCGAATCGATGACATTCTTGCACTGCGACTCGCATGAAACCAACAACATCCCGATACCAGAGAACTTCAAATACTAGATCCCAGGAGAAAGGTTGAAGATTGTCTAAAGTCGGACAAAGGGGCAAAGATAGAAGAGGTTAGAAAGGATATGAATGGCCAAGAAAGAGAAGCTCATGCAAGAAGAAGCCCCTCCTCCGCATGAGATCAAAGAATAGAAGCCATGGATACTGCTGAGAGATGAGAAAGCGCCGATGAAACATCGATGAAGAACTCTGCAATAAGTAGCAAACGCCCAACATGATGAACGACCTAAAACGCATGCCATGCATGCATGCGACGCATGCAATGCATGCATGCTCGTCTTGAGCAAGAATGCCGATTCGCTACGCGAATCGATGACATTGCTTGACAAGATGTTTCATCACCTTTCAAAGTTTACTATTCACAACTTTTCAGCAAGTTGGCAGAGCAAACAATTCAAGAAATCAGTGCAAAATTTGAGGGATGATTCTATTTTGTCAGTAATGGACTTTGCAGAGAATTATACTTTGCAGCCACTCAGGGAGGTTCAGTCCGAGCATTAGAACAATGACCAGATAACTATTTTGGTGTACATAACCATGATGAAAGTCAATGGCAAGCTGAAAAAAAACTGTTCATTTGTATGTTTCCGATGTTATGAAGCATGATGCTTTCTTTGTTCAGGCTGCACTCAAGAAACACCATACTTGGATGATGCAAAAAGGTTTTGGCCACATCAAATACCATGTCATGTGGTCTGATGGATGTGCTGCTCAGTTTAAGTGTTCTCGTGCATTTTATTTGAATGTGGTCCAGTATTATAACAGGTATAGAATTAGGATGCAGTGGAATTATTTTGGCTCAGGCCATGGGAAAGGACGGGCAGGCTGCTTTGGAGAAAAGGTTCTTGCAGACGAGCAAAGGAAAGAGAATGGTATTCCGATTTTGGGTGCCAACTCTGCTTGCAGTTTGCTCAGACAAAAGAAGTGCAAAATGGACAGAGTCATATGGGAGGTCATGGCAGAAGACATTAACAGGGACCCTCGTTCAGATTGTGAGACATTGTCTGGTACTCTAGCTATAGATTGTGTATCTGCTATTAATCCAGTTGACCCAACACTTGTCATGCTGTCATGTTTTTGCAATGGTTGCTTGAATTTCAGATGGAGAGAATGTGAGAATCTCCAGCATTGTGGTGCGTGGAAGCTGCACAAACTGGAGCCTAGTTCGGCCCAGGTTGATGAACAAGAAGAGCTAGTTGGTTTTTATGCAGCTGATGAGCAAGAACTATCCGAAGTACTCCAAATTGGAGACATTTGCATCTTTTGCTGCTCCAGGGAATCATGAAAATGCTCCATACTTCGTCCTCCTATGCGTGAAGGAGATGCATACTCTTCAGGAAGATGTGATTGACGACTATGGAAATAGAATGCTTGCTGGTGACAGGGTTATAGCTGGTCATTATTATCAAATGCTACAAGGCATAAACTACAAGTACAAGTTGTTGGATGACAAAATAGTATTGGTACCAGCTGAATCTGTAATTGGAGCAAAGTTCACCATGCAGCAGGTCAAGCATTATTTGAAGGGGGCACATACAACATATATGACACACGAGAGGTGCATGACATGCTTATATCAAGCCTACCTGAGATTCTTGAGTGTATATGACTAAGTTCTGTACAAAGGAACTTTCATATTTGCCATCATCTTCTGTTAAGTTCAGAAGTCGATTTCTGCAAGTTCTTTCTTACTTCTTTTTTACTCTGAAGTACATTTTGATACTTCAATTTCAGTGTCACACAATGTCTTCTGTTTCCAGGCAAAATGTATTCAGAAAGTATAAAATATTCATCAACTGTTGCATGAAGAAGTTAAATTATTCTGTGAACTTGTTCTGTTATAAAGGATATCAATAGCTTTGTTCTGTGAATAGCTTTTCTTTTGATTTATGAAACAAAGCAGAAAGTGCAACATGTAGATCAATGTATGGAGATAAAAACTCTTGTATTACATATCATTACAAGATATACAACCTGTTCACAGGAGATATAAAGCCAATATACACAAGTCTATTGTTCATGTTTTAACTTAACATTAAATTACATTCAAAATCTGGTCACAGTCGATGTGAAGTCAGTATATACTTTTCTATTGTTTCAGTATGTTACTTTCTTGCAGCTTTTCCATAGCCTGGACATGCCATCTCTGTCCCTATAGCCATCTGAAATCATTTGCCTCCATACAGCCGTTGTTTGTACGTCGAGTGGATTGAGTAAAGGGTTCTGCTTCACACACTGTCGCAGGTCTGGTGCTAACAACAGACCCTCTAGCCATGGTTTCAAAATTGCCAAGAGACCTGTGTCTTCCACATCCTTTTCTGACCATGAAGGTGGGCATATGCAGTTTTCGGAGGGATTGAAAAGCATCTTGTACTCGGAGTCATCTACTATTAGTGTGTTACTCTCATTCCTGTCCGGATACTTCTCGTATATAAACTCAATTGGTGTCAGATACAAAGGTTTATCTTCAAAAGGTGCAATTCAGAAAGGCAGCTCCAAACAGTTGCTTCCATCAAAGGTGAATCTCAAGTCCCTTATCTGCGCCATTATGAAGATTCTATCCAATATTCTTGATAGGTTCCATGGAGCTATTGATGACCATATTCCTACTTCAAAGTGTTCAAATACAAATTCAAGGAATTCGTCTAGGTGGGGCCTTAAAAACAACACTTTCTTGCCTATTATGTCATAGTTTCCAACTAGCTGATCACCTGCTACCAATGTCCTATGTAATTGTTTTGCCAAAACATTATTGATATCAAACACTATCAACCTTTTTTTGTACACTTGCTATGAAATAACATGCAATTTATCAATAAAGTATGGTGGAGTTGAATAAAAAGAAATTTATTCATTAATTAAAATTCAATGAAAAAATATATGTTTACAATCGAATAGTGTTTAGCAGTGACAATGGGGATAGGCTTTCTCAGCCTCAGTTACTAGTACCAGCTGCTCTAATAATTTTGGGTGCGATGTGAATGTGGTCTAACTCCTGAAGTAGTGCTCGGATGAGAACATCACGACGATCCTCCGCATACTTTGGGGTGAAAGCATGTTGTAGTGGAACAAAAACGTGCATTTTAGCACCACATTTTTGGGTGCTAAGTGTGGTGGGAACTACCGAATTTGTAGCGGGAGAGGCAGTTATTTTTTCAAAAATACACATGATTACTTATTCAAAATTTTGTCCTTTCAGTCTTATTCAGGCTTATTCAGCAATGTACACGGTCATTTTCCCTTAAAAACTCTGATCACGCCCCTTAATCCGGCAAGACCATTTCGATTCTCAATTTTCATTTTCCCTCAAAAACTCGGACACGCTTCCCCTTAATTTGGCAAGACCATTTCTGATTTCCGCAAGAAGATCGATCACGAATGGCTCGGATCATACCGGACTTGAATGCCACGGGATACACCTACAAGGAAATGTACGTGCAAGAAAAGCATTACGCCACACAAGAAGAAATCGAATCACGCTTGGGGACCCAAAGTATTAGGAAAATCCACTTACGGTGTAGGTTGCATTCTAGATTCGGGGATGCCCATGATTCTCTGTTGTTTAGAATATTATTTTGTTTCATCATGCAAAGAAGAATCGAGCAAGGAGAGGTATAATGAATATATGTGCCTTTACAAAAAAATCACAGTGCGAAGTGTGCACGGGGAGGCATGGCCTCACGGACTATGGTCAAGCGCATACCTTCACACAAAAGGAAAAAGAAATAAACCGGTTGAGTTTCGCAACGCTTAAGAGAAAAAGAGTCCAAGCCCTCCGTCCCAACGTAAGAGGAAGAATGCAAGCATTTCAAATAGTGAGGAAGCAGAGCAACATGCCACGATGATGCTTCCTCTCTTGAAATGACTAGGCCACAATTCAAGCCTCCTCAAGTCGTAAGAAGAATCTCTGGGAAAATCACCGAAAAAATAGGTATTTTTCAACCCTCTTCTTCTACGAACCACCATATGATGCAATTTAATATTGAACTGGTTATTTTCCAACAAGGTCTAGCAAGCTTGAACAATCGGCACACCACTTACTTCTTCATTTGGGTGTGTTGTAAGTTATGTGTAGGAAATTTGTCTTTGCTAGTTTCGAAGTTGTGGTGGATAATTTCAGTTCACAAAGAGTATGTAGCTCCAAATGTGTTCAGACAGTCAGTCATATGGTGCCAATTATATGTTAATAATATAGTTTGTAGCATATGTAGTGTCACATATAGTACCAAACGTGGTACCTTTTTCTCGAATAGTGAATTGGCTTCCATATGTTTCTATACTTAGTGTCATGTGATGTTAGATATGGTGATACTTGTGAATGGTGGATTGTCCGCCATATGTGGTGCCAACTAGCTGCTTAAATATTGCACCACGCTATCCGCCAAATATGGGGTGGTGGATGCCCCGCCGGATGTGGTGCCTTCAGGCATTGTGGTGCCACATGTGGTGTCTAATGTGGCACCACTATGGATCCACATTTTGCACCACATGTGGTGTCTTTGACGCCATTTGTGGTGCCGGGCAATGGATTGCCATATGTGGTGCCTTGGGTGCATTGTGGTGCCATATGTGGTGTGGCATGTGGCACCGGGCCAGAATATGACGCCATTTGTGGTGCAAAGTTTGTCATGATGGAATTTGTGGTGTGTAAAGTGGTGCCTCTGTTGTGTCATGTGGTACTAACCTTGATTACTTTCCGCTTGAATTCAACAGATTAATCGAGAATGGATCAACTCTACAAGATCGGCGATTCGGTGTAAGGCAAGGTTGCAAACTTGTGATCAAAGCCTGCAGGGTGCTACAAATGAAGGTTCAAAGAACTTGAGTTCCGACCGAGAAGATGAATAAAGATTTAAAAAAATGGGAAGGAATGATTAAGGATAAAACAAGTCGCGTCATCGGACGATTCTGGCTATATGCCAAGATACGAGGTCGAGCTAAAGGAACTATTACCGAACTTGAGCGCATAAAAATCGAGGAGCTTAATCAAGCATCGGCTGTGGAAGCAGACACAACAAAGATTGAAAGTGCCGGAACCAAGGTTAGAGAGGTTTCGCCTTGCAAGGACCGCCTTCCTTTATTTGTCTTGGATCCACTACTTCCGACCTTGATAAGGCTGAAGATTATGGTAGTGGTCGGCCCATTCGTGGCAAGATCCTCCGATGGATGGGGAAACCACTACCAACTTTGATTCTTGAATGCAAATCACCAATACCATCTTCCATGTCTCCTCCACCTCTTGAGGTACTTCATAACAAAATTCACGAAGTGCTTAGTATAATTGTATTTTCATTGACAAATTTATGTTCACTTTGCGGGATTTGTAATCACTGTTGCATTGAGAATTGCCGTCATGAATTTTCTACAAACATGGGTACAAGCCTTAGGTGTGAGTAGGGAGGATCAAAAGCAACTTCAAGCTACCGAGGCACTTACGTGAGCACTTATAGGTAGCTTAGTTTACATGCTAAGGGCCCCATGTAAGGGACGATGCCAATTAGGATTAGTGGACTTCCTAATCTTTCACCACTGCTTAGTCTCTTTAGTTTGTCCTGTTTGATGTGTCTAATTTGCCCCCTAGGATGAGGTCGCCACTCATTTTAGGTGGCTAATTAGATACATCAAGGAAAACTCGAAAAGAGTAAGCCCTTAGTTTTCTGTTTGTTGTATCTAATTTGCCCCCTAGGATGACATCGCCAGCCACTCGGTGGGCGGTCAGATACATCAAGCAGAAACTTCAAAGGGAGTAAGCCCTCATAAAACAAGATCCTGGCTGGCTTAGTCTCTTTTGCTTCTCTCTGTTTTGTGTATCTAAAGTGCCCCTCGGATGAGATCGCCGGCCATTTTAGGGGACACTTTACATATATAAAAATAGGAACATCGTAAAAGAGAGTAAAAAGTCCGGAGCTTAGTTAAAAACCAAAGCATAGTTACAATCAATTGTGATTCAATTCCGGTTTGCGAGCATGGTGCCGCTTTTACTAATTCGTGTATACTCGTTCATACCGATGGCAATGACTATGTGAGTCCATCTAGCACACCAAAAGGGAATTATTTTCTACCCTCAAAGGTAACCAAGTCTTGTTTGATGCAATTGGGATATGTAGCTTACTTCTTCATCCCTACTTTGTAGATATAGAGGTACAATGTGGTCGGGTGGGGGACAAGACACTCACACCCCTTCGAAAGCATTAGACACGATAGAAACTCTGGCAAATCGAAGATGCATCGGGTTACGAAGTCCGGACAAATCGGTAGATGTCAACAAATCGGTAGGTGCATCAAGTCAAGCTCCAAAGGGTACATGAGAGGTTCCACGCCGTGGGATCATCGTCAGTATACCCTCCAAGAGTCGCTTCGAGTAAGTACAAAGTAGCATGCAATTCAATTTTTGCAATCTTTTTTCACAGCTTTCTAACTTTCTTTTTACTTTTCTTACGGATGAAGCTTGAAGTCCCTGAGGAGGGAAGCCCCTTGTTTTTTTAGTTATGATCAAGTTCAACCCACGGGCCTTTTGTGCCTTTGTTATTTTTGAAAAACAGATACCCGCTGTGCCTTAGTGCCTTTCTTTGATCTCACCCATATGTCCGTGCCTTAGTGCCTTAAACTTGAAACATCCTTAGTGCCTTGTAATATATGATGGCCTTAGTGCCTTTTTCAATATATATACAGGCCTTGTGCCTTTTCAAGTTTTCGTGTTTGTAATTTCGGTATTCTGTTACGGGTATTCGTTTTCTATTTTAATCAATTGGTTTTGTAATACCTTTTATTATGCCTTGATTTAATCCAGGCCTTGTGCAAGTTTAATTGATTTAATTCGGTTTAATCCAGTTATACCTTGGAATTCATTCAACATTCAAGTACAAATTTCTCAAACTGAAGCATAAAAAATGAGAATGCAAAACAGAACCCTTTACTATGGCATGTTGGAACCTAGGTGGCATGCATGCAAACGTCCCTTTCCTCTTCTGCCTCATTCCCAAAATCGTATGAATTCCCTACGATTTGCATCCCTTTATTCCCAAAATTCTGCCTACTCGCACTTCATTCCGTCCCCCATCGTCTATTCCATCTCCTTCACTCCTTCCCCATTCCGTCCATATCCTTCACTTCCGCCATGGCCAAGTTCAAGACTACACTCCAGAACACTATCCCACCATTGTGCTGCTCGCCTCCTTGACCCGGTCGATCGGAATCCGTGTCTTCCTGCGGGAGGATCCCACAGGTCTTCCTCCACCGGAGGAGGCCGCCGATTCTGATGGTGGCCAAGTTCACTCCACCAGAGGTGAAGCTCATCATGGATCATCAAGATGTCGCTTTGTTGCGGTGCTCGAGTGGGTGCATGCGGGTTATGATGACGGGAGGCGACTCCTCGAAATGAAGATGTATGCTGCGAGGGCGACCTCCATATAGAGCTCAAGATGGCCCCTTTGATTAGTTTTAGATTTGTATTGTAATCCCCGGTTTCAATTTTTTTGGCAATAGTCCTTGTGACTATTCTTTGTAAAGGCTTTTCATTAATGACGAACTTGTTTTGCAAATGTAACTTGTTTTGCTTTAAGCGTTCTCTCGAAGTTTCCATCGTTCTTTTTAGTTAGTTTGATGCTCATTGGTTTAATAACTTTTGTCATTAATTATAAAATGCAAACAAGGAATTTGAAGGTGCAGAATCTATGATCTGCACACTAACAAAATATGGTAACTAGCTCAGCAAATAGAAAAATATGAGATGGGTGGCTTGGGTTCAAAAGAAATAGAGTTCAAAAGAAAACCGAAAAGAAAACCACGAAATTCCCTCAAAGCAAAAGTTAGTGGCCTTGCAAGAATCTTTGCACAAAGCGAGCTTAATGAATTTTGGCCTCATATCATTTCAGGGACCTAATTTGGGATCCATATATTCTTTGTCACCAAAATCAGTCAAGATACTATCAGGAATCTGAGAGCCATTCCATTTTCTGACCGGGTCAAAAAATGGTCAATGCCCCTGGCTGATTATGGTGAAATCTGTGGTGAAAGCCGTGGTGAAAACTGTGGTGAATCTGTGGTGATGCAAACGTTGTTTTTATATTTCAAAGGGAGAAAAATACATATGGAAATCTACCATGCCCCAGTAGAATAGTTCATACTTCTTATGAAATGAAGTATGCAAAAAAAATCGGGGAAAACTATAACCCTAAGCTTCTAGTATTATCAAAATGCATTAGAGATGACATACGATTCTTGGGCCTCAATCGGATCCCCGCATTGTGAGATCTCAAACTCTTCTTCTTCCAAGTATGCGTTCAAGATTTCATCAAGTGTTTCTGCTGAATAGTTGGTGTAATCCAGCAACACTAAAACATGAGCTTCTCGTTTCTGCTCCCACTTATGATACAGATTCATAAAGTATTGTCTCAGGTTGTTGTGTCTCCATGCATCTGGCCTGTTGAGCACTTTTTTAATGGCTGAAGCATGGATCATTTCCTGCTTTAGTTGGATGAACATATCCTCTTCCTCAAGCATGGGGAGAGCTGAGAACTCATCCTCGGAATCATACACCACCCCGAACCCCTCCGGCCGCACCAGCTCCTGTTAAGTCTCCCCGACCGCATCAGGTAAACAACATCATCTCATGTAAAACAACATCTACTACAAAGAAAGGCAACCGCCTATCACCGCCTTTGGCTTCTAATTCTTTAAGCCCATCAGAATTAACCTATGTTTTAAGCCTAGAATACCTCGGAATTCATGGGTCCTCCGCTCCTCTAATATCTCGCCTCGGTTTATTTATTTGCTCCGATATAGGTCCTACCAGATGCGATTTGATTTGAACCGCAAAATTGTTTGTGCCCGTGTTCTCCTTCTGTTTTCTTCCGCCATAGCTGGATCGGGATAAGCCAATGTCTGCATGCAAAACTAGATTTAGGGTTTCCCTCCAATCTTTCCCCGCACGACCGACTTTTTGAATGATTGACCTTGCATTTGATGTGACAAATTTCCATGGTGGGTTTCATCATGTGTTTCTCTGTCCCATTCCGTTCATCCTTAATGTAATTTTTCTCAGTATTGTCACTATCACCACAGTCAATTTAAACAAGAAGATTGAAGAGTGAAGATTTATATTAAACATATAAAATGATTACATAAGGTTACATTTCAGATTATATACACTTGTTTTCATTCCCGTGGGTCTATCAAAAGAGATCCGGTCCAAATCCTCCTCGTCATCTTCTATGATCACCGGATCGGTGGCCACCGGTCAGCTTCCCACCCTATTTGCTTCCATTCGGAGGGAAAGCAAAAACTATAATGGTGGAGTGTTACCAAACGTAATAGCGCTTCTCCATGTCCGTGATGATAGAACATATCCCCCTCAAGTGAAGGAATTGGTCCTCTCGTAAACAACCTATCATAACAAAAGAGGAACCTCGTTTAGCGTAAAGGCTTGGTAGCCATTAAGCGTAAAAGGTCTCAACCTTTGCGCATCCCGGTCAATAGTATGAGGAACGGGCCAAAGATACCGGTGTGTATAAATTTTCGATGGAGGCAGAGTAAGTTGAGAGGTCTGGGAGCTGTGGTGTACTATTCAACCTCATCCGGTGCATTTCTGTGGTCATATTCTCATCCGGTGAATAGAGTAATTTCTGTTACTGAGCATGTCCATCCATTCTGCATGGCTGAAAATCGACACAAGACGCCTAGGTATTATGGGCTCTTCTTCTCTCGGGTCACATTGTCCCATTCGGCACTCCATCATTTTGCAAAGATCCAAGAGGTGAAGTTGGCCATGTCTCTGCTGAAGTAGCTGCTATAAGTCAGAAATCGTAAACCGCTTCCCACCCAACCGTAGAAATCAGAACCAAACCGCTTCCTAAGGACTCGCTGGCGAACCGCTCTACGCTCCCCTAATTGTAATAAAAATCGTAAACTCGGTCCGGGAGCAAGAAGAATGGCATCTCGGGCCTTTTGGGTTGCCCGAGGTCATTAATTTTGCCATCCCATAATGATTTTCGCACGGGCCGTCGATAAAGGATGATGAGAGGAATTGATGGGATCGAGAATTTAAGGAAAAGGAAAGCATTTCAAGAGAAAAAAGCTGTTCGTATGATCTATCCGTATTCGGAGAAGAGACAGAAAGTGAAACACGTGGTGAAACATGTCGTGAAACACATGTGGTGAAACATGTGGTGAACCTGGGGCATGTTACATCAGGGACATCAATATACAATTACATATTACATCAGAAGCAAACATATTACATTGAAACAAGGGACATCAAAATACAATTGAGCATGGAATTGAGTTTCTTATATTATACTATCTATCTATCTATCTATTATTCCCAAACAAGGCAAGACACAACAACATATTCAAAATTTCTGAATCATTTCCTAACATGTAAGAATGTGTTCAGCTATTCTTCATCAGACATGCTATCTTCATCAGATAAAACCTCGGGCAAGTTTTCTAGAATCTTTTCCTCATCTGCCTGGTCTAGCCTGTAAACAGTTCGAGCACCTTTCTTGATCTGCTGCATGGGAACTCGAATAGCACAAATTTGAGTAGAGAATACAAGTGACTTTGGCTCGTTTGTCAACAACTCATACATCACCTTTGACCGAGGCTTCTTTCTATAGTAAATGCCCTCAACGGTTTCACCTCTCATAAACAAGTTTCCGTTCTGCTTGAAGTCATTGTTAACTTCAAATTTTGGCTTGGTGCATAGCAACATCCAAAATACAGAATCCTCCTCGTTCCCTCCTTTAGGTGCAGCAACTGCAAAGCTGCCTCCTTCTCTAAGTGCTTCTGCAAGTACATTTGCCAGAGTTGAGTATAGTGGCCTGGTAGACTTGCGGGTCTCTTCCACATCCGCATGAACATTGGAGGATGGTTCAACGACTACAAGGTCCCATTCATCTACATACATTTGTTCTCACACATGTCCCATTTTCCATCCAAACAATTGCTTTTTAAAAACATGATAGCTTTTCTCGGTATGTAGTCGTGTTGGATTTCCGTGTCTTGAATCCATGGACTGAATGAATTTGCCTGGTTTCCGGAATTGTCTCTCGCACCCCAAGCCTTTTTCCTGTTGATATCCTCGGTTTTATTTCCCGTATATCCTCGAACTTTTCTTCCATTTTCAGTCCACTTTCGATGTACCACATTGAAATTGTTTCTCTCGCAATTTTCACCACATCATGGGCATTATCTAGTTTAATGTCGGGGATGTTTAAGCCGTAGACCTCGTGATCCATCTTTTTTCAATTCTCTGCCTTCCCATCATGTTCACCTTTTCCATGGTTTGATCCAAAAGTTCCACATCATGTTGACCTCTCATCCTGGCCCCGTACCTTCCAACAAAAAAAAATGATCATCGCTTTGAATTGTGATGCAAAGACCATCTGAAAAATACATAGTGTTTTTGGGGACATTGCCTTTTCTGCTTTAAGTACTCAAAATGTTTCATAAAACAATGTTGAACAAAAAGTGTGTCATGTTCCCTATCATCCCACACATAGTAGTGTGTTTCCTTCTCAATGGTGTGTCGTCTCGTGGATCAACCGATAGGTTATTTGAACAAATATAGTTATCCGGTTGTTGACCCAAATAAGCATGGACCAACTTCATTCTCGCTTCTTAAAAGTATAATTCTCTGCATAAGTCAACCACGGATAGGTAAGCATCTCCAAAAGGGGTTATCAAGGAGTTCTTTGTAATCGGGCCCGGCCGCCACTTATATCCGAAGTTGTGTAAAGGAAATTTTGGAAGCTTCTCCAACATTTTGTTCACCGGTGGAAGACTTGCGGTTTCATTGTGTTGGTGAACGAGCTTAGACTTCTTGCTGCCATCTCTGAATACAGTTTTTTCATAGTCTAGGTATTCCCACTTCACCATGCCACTATCACTAGATTGTTCATGTGGGCAGATAGGGAACTTCTTAATCCCACACTCTTTACACTCACCCAGAATGCATTCCCTCTTATGGTAAGGTTGGAAGCTAGTTTTCTCACATAAAATTCCCTGCCACAGACTTCTTGTGCTACTTATTTTGTATTCGGGCGCATTCACCATATATGTCCGACCAAGAAGTCGACAAGTGCAAACAAGACTTTTGGGTGCTTAGTTCTCATACTATTGAAGCCATCTATTAGCATCCGCATTCTAACATGGTATATCTGGCGGCAACTATTGAAGTCCTTTAATTTTACAACAAACCATGGTTTCAGCTTTTTCAAACATCCTCTGTTTGATCATAACACTAGGATGTTCCGCTTGAATTTCTGAACAATTGCAATCGCAAGGAAGATAACAAGGTGATCAGCATATTTATTGCACACTACATTTTCCACCACACTAGGCACCACATAGCATATATTACAGACATTCATCTTACACCTCCTTATTCACCACACTAGGCACCACAACGCATATATTACATAATTTATTGTACACCATATTTTTCACCACACTAGGCACCACATAGCATATATTACGCATATTCATCTTACACCTCGTTATTCACCACACTAGACACCACATAGAATATATTACAAAGATTTACTTTACATCATATTTTTCACCACACTGGCACCACACTAGGCACCACACTAGGCACCACACCATGTTATTCACCACACTAGGGACCACATAGCATATATTACAAAGATTTATTTTATACCATGTTATTCACCACACTAGGCCACAAAGCGTATATTTAGAGCATTTATTTTACACCATATTTTCACCACACTAGGCACCACATAGCATATATTACAGCATGTATTTTACACCATGTTATTCACCACACTAGACACCACAAAGCATATATTGACAGCATTTATTTCACACCACGTGCCTCACCACAGCAACCACATATCACAATAACCACATACCACATACCACATTAACAATAAAAAATGTGGTGAAGATGAAGAAATGAAATAACCTGTGATTCTTCCAGATAGTGAGTGGCATGATCCTCTCTTACATTTCATTCCAATCTTACTCAACTTAACATCCTTTGCATTTGGAGAGACCCTCACTGCTTTTAGGTCCAAAATTGCTGCACAAGTTCTATGACGTATTGGGAATTGCATCTGCTCTTCTAACTCTTTTTGTACAAAACCCATTTCCCCTTTGCAATCTATCTCTTCCCTCTTCAATTTTGCTTTGGTAAGATTCCTAGGATGAACACCCGCCAGTTTACCAAAACCCCGAAACCACCCAGGGATTAGCACTTTCTGGTATAATGCTTCCTCTTACTGGCCATAGCAAGGCAACTACTCTTGGTCGCTAAACTGTCATTGCTGTTAGACTTCTTCACAAGTTGAATGGAAGCCCCCGAGGTTGCTGATCACAATGCTCTTGGCTTGCAAATCTTTCAGCTCTTCGCCAAGTACGTTGTCCATTGTGTCATCCCCGCAGAAAATCTAGTAAAACCTCTTTTCTTATCGCTGTTAGACAAGCCTTTAGTGGTGCTATGAAATGAAGATAACAATTTTAATACCATCCGACGCCTAGTAGAGGCCGCCTCGTGGATCCTCCCTCTGCTGATGCAATTTTTGCTAATTCTTCTTTAGCTTCCCTTTGTCTTTTCCTTTGGCGCCTTTTTATGATCCCGTTCTTGTTCTGGAGTTCTCTTTCTCTTACAGTGTTCGGTTTGAGATTTTAGGCAGATTTGCTTCCAAATTAAATGATTGAAGGTATGAACCGGATTGATCCGAACCGGATTAAGCGCCATAGCCGCGGTGCTTCGTGAAAGGCGCCGGGTGGGTCGGGGTTTAGAAATCGGTTCTAAGGAGATTGGAATGGGACGGGTGGCGAGGGAAATTGAATGGGACGGGTGGCGTAGGAATCGGGTTGTTGCGGTTCAAGAAATGATTGAATCCGGGCAAAGACATGCACTAGGCGCCAAACAAACATTTCAAATCGCACCACAAATTTGATATCTCCCACCACATTTTTAGGGGGGACAGGGGGGACACCCAGGGTGTTCCACTACAACATGCTTTCACCCTTTGGCAAGAACCAGTTTCGGGTAATCTGCAAATGTGACAACCACACTAGATATTGGAAACTAGTTTTTTGCAATACAAAAGGCATGAGACACTCACATTGGTAGTTTTGCCACACACGATGGTGTCTACAAACTTCTGCATGTAAGCTGTAACATTGAGGCCACATGAATCCCCATCTTTCTGTTGTGGACACTTATGAATCTTCACAACTGGTGAAGGGTTTTGTCCATGCTTCAAGAAAGTGGGACACTCGACACAACCGCGTGCCATAGTGAGGATGTGGAGCCTGCAAAAGACCAGATCAACTCTGTAGCAAATGAATGAAAAAAACTGCTAACATGGTCTCCAATCTAGTCAATATGCTTTAATAAAAGAAGATGTGAAATACAAAATACCTCTTAAGTATAACCATGTCAACGTCAATGTCCTCGGCAGAATTGAAGATCTGAATATTAATGGTGTTCTTACTCTTAGTAAGGGTCATGTTGAAGATGGCCACCAAAGTGTGATGTTCAGTAACAGCACATAGCATTGGAATCATAATCCATCTGCACGAGCCAATTTATCTCTGTAAGAGCTCCCTTTACAATGTCTCTCCACGCTCGGAGGCTGCCATCGATTTATCTTTCTCGCTTGCCTTGCAATGTGCTGCAAATTCCATGAAGCTGTCCGGTGGGAAGAACCAGACGTCGGCCTTCTTATCTGCAGGAACACAGAGCTGCAGGTACAAGTTGGAAAAGATGAAATTACTAACATGACTTACACAAACAAATGCATAAGTTCAAAATTCAGCACTTGGCATACATATCCACATGGCGGTTGGAAAATTTTCCGACATCTAAGTCCAGCACATCCTGTTCAAATAGACAACACTCCATTTCAGGCAAAGATCCCGGAAAGATCCTTGCCTTCTTCAGCTTCATCATTCGGTTGAGCAAAACATCATATGGCCTATATTTAGAACTACAGTCTGGGTTCAATGACCAGTACATTTCACACAAATTCATCTACATTCGTCTACTATTATCCACCATATTTTATAGTTTTTAACTTATATACTAGATGTAGATAAAAAAGTAAGATATGTAGATCAATTTACCTGTAGAGATCATTTCTATGATGTTCTGATACTGTTTTCTCGGAGTCAGTATTCATTTCCTTCCCTTCTTCTTCGGTTTCCTCACTTTTCAGACTCTTCTTAGGTCCTGAATCCTCGTCTTCAACCTCTCCGGATTTCTCCTGGTCATAGACTTCAACTTCCTTTACTATGTTAGAAGCAAGATTTGTCACATAGTCAAGAGTATCCTGCTCTATATTTTCACGCTCGAAAGATTCCTCTTGATTAGGACCTGTAAACATGGATGTCATGTGGACTTCTCAAATGATGTACCCTGAAATAAAATGCTTTCTTACCTGTTTCTACTGGTTTTATTTTCTTCTTCTGTGCCTTCTTAGGCGTGGACTTCTTCTTTGGAGTCACATTTTTTGCTGTTGCCTTAACTTTTCCAGATGTGGCCTTTGCCTGTTCTCTCAATCTCTCGAGTTCCTCGTCATAGTCTGGAATGTCACCATGCGCACCTGAAGTACCAGCTTCCTCAACCTGTATCACGATAGGAATATTGTGTTTGCTTTTTCCTTCAATCACTGCTTTCTTTCCCTCGGCTACATCTTCTTGCACCTCAATTTTTTTTAGAAGCTCCAAAACTGTAAACCGAACCAAGAATCAGAAATTGCTTCTTCCAACACAATGCAAAACAATTTCAAAACAAGCGCACCTGATCTGTGGTGTAGCTTTTGCTCAGATGTTTTTTTGGCACTTTGAAGCTCTGAAAATAAATAGGCACATAACAGTCAGATATCAGTCTCTAACTATTCTGTTGAAAAAAATCAGTACATATTATTAGAATTGATCTACATTGAAGTACTATGAGTACATATACATGTAAACAGCTATTTATCTAGATGGAATGTACATGTAATGTATATAAAATATGCTCCAATGTATGCACATATACACACCGAGACAATTCTATTACATAACAGACCTCTATATATTCTGCCACAAAACTCAGTACACAACTCCTAATTGTATATATTAATGTTCTACATCTATGACCCTACAGTGTGAATATACAACATGTATGTAAGAAATACATATATATATATGCGTAAATTTAATGCGTCCTACGGCACATTGTTCCAGTTTTAGCATATTCTTACGGTGCAAGGCCCTGTCGTGCTCTAGATAACCAACGATTCTACTGAGATTCTCTTGTGATTCCTCTATATTCTTCAACATTCTATGTACTATATTTAGCATTCATGAAGATTCCCCTAGATTCTCTTAGAATTTTCTATTTTGATTGAGTCGCTTACCCATGAGCATTTAGAACCTTCCAAAATAATCTATTTTGGATCTGTGCAACATTTCTAAAACACTTTTCTATTTTTAGACTGAGACGCTTGCCCTGAGCTTCTAGAACATTTTTTTTTCAACATTTATATTGTACACCTTTATTATGAAACATTTTAGAACATTCTATTGTGGCTCTTTGCAAAATCTTAAAAAAAACTCTAAGATTTCATCAAGATTTTCTTAGATTCCCTTAGATATTATGAAGATCCCCTTAGATTCAACTAGATTTTAAGCGATTCCGTTAGACTTGTAAATATTTTCCTACATTCTCTTACAATTTATGAGATTTCCTTATATTCCCTTTAATTCTCCTCGATTCCCTTACATTCTAGAAATTTCTAGAACTTTCTGGAACATTCTGAAACTTTCAAAACATCCTAGAACTTTTTGGAAGTATTTCCCTATTCCCTTACATTTCCGAAGATTCCCATTCTTGAACAATCTAGAATGTTATATTCGATTTTATCTTGATTAGAATATTCCCCTTAAGTATATTTGAAACATAAATTATTCATACAATTAATGCTTGGTCTAGTGGTTAGAGTGGGGGGTGCCAGGGTCCGAATCCCCCCAATAACATAAAAAAATTTAAAAGCTTTTCCTTAAGGGACGAGCATTCAACATGAGCCTTAGGATCTTAGACTCGATCACCGATCAAGATCTCACCATATAAAAGCAATATGAGCCGTAGGATTTATTACATATAATTCCCAAAGCCACCTGAGCCGTAGGATCTCGGATCGACGATCAGGATCAAGAGCAACCTGGGCCGCTAGATCGATTACATATAATTCTCAAGCCATGTGCACCGTAGGATGTGTCTCAAACCAACGTGAGCCGTAGGATCTCGGAACGACGATCAGGATCGAATCAACCTGGACCGTAGGATCGCTTACATATAGTCTATACACAAACTCCCAAGCCATTTGGGCTGCACGATACGTCCCAAAGCCACGTGAGCCGTAGGATCTCGGATCAACGGTCGGATTCAAGAGGACAAACATAAGAATATTATATATATGTTAGATATGACATGCAAGCTATGGAACTATAAGTATAAATAACCAGTACACTCCTACATGCTGTAGCAAAACCTTAAGTGCAGCAATGCACATGTAAATGGATTCTACATTGCAGTATTTGCATGCTTTTGGGCAGGATAGTCCAGCAGAAATAGAATATGAGAAACAGAACACATGGAGCAACTAGGATACGATGTTGCTATCGGCTCCCTAGATTGACTAGAGGAGCCAAGAGGATTCGCTTGAGCGAATCCTCTGGATTCGCTGAAGCGAATCAGGAGGATTCACTCAAGCAAATCCTCCTGATGACGCGGCGTCCACGTCCGCTCTAGAGAGGATTCGCTTCAGCGAATCCTCTACCCTAGTTAACCAAAAGCATGTGAAAAAATCCAGCATTTAATGCACTGATTTCGCATGCTTGAGAGGATTCACTTAAGTTAATCCTCTTGTGAGGATTCGCTTGAGTGAATCCTCACAAGCATTTATTTGTAATAAATATCCTTGCTTCGCATGCTTGGGAGCATCCTTGGGGGGGATTCAAAGGGGGATTCGCTTAAGTGAATCCCCCAAAGCACGAAGCCCAATGCAGCATGCTTGCAAGTTGCTTGGTGCAATTTGCTTGGTGCAAATCGTGCATGTACTTTTTGCACATGGAGGATTCACTTATGTGAATCCTCCAATATGCACGTAAATCAACATGGGTCAGGAATCATCTCTGCCCCAAATATGCATAGATTTAGCATAGATTTTTTTGAGGCTTTAAGGATTCGCTTAAGCGAATCCTTGGCTTCTTTATTTAAAACCCATGTGAATCCTTGGTGATGATATATTTGAAGAGCGAGACGAAGAAAGATCTAGAGTAAGTTTTTTTCTTCTTGCACATGGATTTTGGAGTAAGTTCTATGAAATAGTTTTCTTTGCTCACTATTTTTCGATTGTGCTATGATCTTTTAGGATTTGCTCAAGCGAATCCTTGGCAGCAGAATAACCAAGTTAATATCATAAAGCTATTATGTTTATCGATGTAGCAATCTAAAGATTTTGATATGGCCGTGAAGTGATCAAGTAAATGTAGAATAACCTTCATTCTATACATCCTAACATATAAATTAAGCTATGTTTTGGGATTCCTTGCAATACATTGCTTGTCACATCCATTTGACATTTTAGTTGATAAGTTTTTCATATATCTACAACAGAAACTAGGCTAACGTTTTTTTATTTCCTTGCAATTTAATGCTTGCAATTTGGGTGGCAGATGCGCATAATATTACTATGTAATGTGTTATAGTACAAAATGATGTGTTTCTTGGGCTTTTTTTTCTAGAATTTTTTTCCTGTTTGTGGTTGCAGTTTGTTGCGAATGTCTTCTTCGGAGCCAGTGGCGGTTGTACACATGGACGAGCGACCGTTGCCTTTTAACTTAGAAAGCGGGGCCCAGCATCCAGCTCGCATTGGAAGCATCGTAGAATGGTATGCCCAAAACCACTTATCTTTTGCACGACAATACGTTGTTTGCACTAATTTATCCAACTTGTTTTATCGCAGGGAGTACCACGGCATTTGGTGCCTCGTCAGAAGGGTGATTCAAGTGGAAACTAGTCGTGCCCCTTCGGTTGCATAGAGATGGATCTGCACTGCAGAGGGGTGCACACACTTTGTTGACAGAGTGCGCTGGGATCCTGGATTCCCTGGTCTCACACGAGATGGGGCTTGGGGACACCACCAGAGCCACCATCGAGATCACTGGTGGCCCGTTGACAGGCACTCCGGTCCTCGAGCCCAGGCACCGAGAAATACAGCCAGAATCACAGCTGAGCGCGAGAGGGCAACGCGACGACGACAAGATCCACAGATGGCCGCCCGCATGTTGGCGGCCTCAGCCAGACACAGAGATGCTGCGAGGCAAGGCGCGACTATAATGCGTTTGCAACATATCCTGACACCCGAGGCGGCATTGGAAGTCTTTCCAGAGGGGCCAGATGCTTTGTTGCACGATGTCAGCACCCAACACAGGCTGGAGCGCCAAAGGCTGCAACCATTTCATGAAGGACGCATCAGAGTGCGGTTAGGTACCACAGATATGGTTGGGCCCGATGATTGGGAAGCACATCAGCTTCTCAATGATTGGGCCATTGCGCAGAGATTGGCAGGCCATATGCCAACAGAGCAGGGGTTACTAGCTGAGCTCATCCGAATACGGGGTTCTCACTGGGAGGAGAGTCCAGACCCGTCTTCACGTTCAGCTTCAAGGACTACTATGATCCCCACTCCATCTGATCCCTCTTTTGCAGCAGAGCAGGATAGACTGCATGCCGACATGGCCGAATTTGGTGCGAGCAGTAGGAACACTAGGTTACAATCCGAAGAGATAGTAATATCTGAATCTAGGCCTCAGATGAATGGTGCAACTCCGATAGATCCAGAGTCTCCTCCCCCCATTCGCATCTGGTCTCCCGGGGGTGGATCCGACTCCATCAGACCTATAATTGGCCACCCCTCCTTCTATACGTCGTCTCCGCGGAGATAGGGTTGACCCTCCCAGGGGGCGTCAGGTCTTTGATGACATTGTGAGCATTGGCATGGCTGGCACTGGCATGGCACATACCTTGACCTCACCATTTCCGCCTGATTGTAGTGCCCAAGGAGAAGAGGCATGGATGAGAATCCTCTGCCGATATGCTAGTTGCCAAACATCCTCCTGTGCCATCATGAAGCGGTAAATGATGCGCTCAATTGGACTTACTGTCATACGTATTTCTAGTCCTCGTGCTCTTGCAAAGTCCCACACTGCACGAGTCATCCCGATACTCCGAAGCTCTTGTGCAGCAGCCCCTAGTAGTTTAGGATGCACGGGCATTGACCAGTCCTCTGCATTTGTGAAAAGGTCATGTTCTGTATGTTCCGTGCGTATGTATATTCGTGCAGCAGCAGATGATGCATTGTTTCCATGTGGTTTCACAGTCCGCAACGGAAACAAGCATCTGAAATCTCACTAATTGAATCATCGATGTCTGCCTCTGCCATGGTCTTGCACTCTATTTGGAAGGCAAATAAAAACTAATGCACAATGGGCGAGTTCATGAGTAAAATAAATGGAAGAAGCATGAACCTGATACTTTAACGTACTAGTGTTCGGACACTTGCCTGTTTGAGTGAACCTACAAGACAACGAGTACATTAAATACATTGACGTAATGGAACACGATGCTATGATGCTCTTCGACACGAGAACTAAAGGGAGCCCCAACTCAAGAAAGGGAGATATTTACAAAAAAACCCCTACAATAGCGAAAAAGCAAGGGGTCGATGCAACTTACCGTGAGAAAGGAGATCAATGGGGGGAGGGGAGGGAGGAGGGAGGGGAGGGAGAGCGAGCACCTTTGTGTTCTTGAAAGGCACTTCCTGAAAGCCGAGCAATGAATATGAATGTGTACAGGCCGAAGCTCTTCTATATATAACATCTTTGGCCTTGCCCTCCTAGTAGAACGGTTCGCTTAAGCGAATCGTTCTACTATTGCCAGAAGCTGACAGAGACTACGCAAGGGGAAGAAGATGCATCTTGGGCAAAGAAGATTCCTGCCCCTATAGATTTACGTGCATATTCGAGGATTCGCTTATGTGAATCCTCCAGTGTGCAAAATAAGGTGCGCGATTTGCACCAAGCAATTTGTAAGCATGCTGCATTGGGCTTCGTGCTTTGGGGGATTCACTTAAGCGAAAAAAAAGTGAATCCCCCCAAGGATGCTCCCAAGCATGCGAACCAAGGACATTTATTACAAATAAATGCTTGTGAGGATTCACTCAAGCGAATCCTCACAAGAGGATTCACTTAAGTTTCTCTCAAGCATGTGAAATCAGTGCATTAAAGTTGGATTTTTTCACATGCTTTTGGTTAACTAGGGTAGAGGATTCGCTTAAGCGAATCCTCTCTAGAGCGGACGTGGACACCACGTCATCAGGAGGATTCGCTTGAGTGAATCCTCCTGGTTCGCTTGAGCGAATCCAGAGGATTCGCTCAAGCAAATCCTCTTGGCTCCTCTAGTCAATTTAGGGAGCCAATAAAGTGGGCGACTAGGATAGGTTCATTATTAGCAAAGCCATTAGTACAAAACACACATCCATGCACAGATATGAATTTTTCTTGAGCTGGAGAGATCACTAAGCTTGTTTTGGGCTGAAGGAGAATCGCTGTAGAATGCATCATGTACTTATGCATACCATCGAGCCATCTGCAGCACTCAAACTGAACTTTATGAGCCTCCTCAAGTTCTGCAATCCTCTTTTCACATAACTCCGTTTCCCGAATGGCTTTCTCCAAAGGCTCCTGAATTCTCTTCAACATTTCTTCCTTCCTGCTTCGATCCCTCATCAAAAGGTCAACCTCTTGCTGCACATTCTTGATGTCCCTCTTGTTCTGCTTAGCGTCATCAAGAACACTGTCAATGTCTTGTTGAATCTGTGCTAGGTCCTCTTCATGTGCATCTTTTCTTCCTGAAATCTTATTTATGTTGTCATGTAGTTCTCTGCTTGCTGATTTTTCAGTTCTTCAACCTTGGAAGAGCTGCTAATTAACTGTCCATGGCACTGCTGCAATAGAGTTTCTGCAAATTCAAGGTCTTTCTTAGGGTAAAATCCTTGCTGCAATTTAAGAACCTTGGATGTGGATTTAGAGGTCCCAATTTCTTCTGTGATAGCAGATTCTTTTGCTCCTCCCTTTGCCAAATCTTTGGCCAAAACTTTAAATGTATCCCAATCTACTTTTTTACCTGTTAATTGAAGGGCAAAGGCACGAGCAAAGTACTCAGGTACATGGCGATTGGTGACCTCTAGCTTACCAAAAACAATTTCATAATGCTTGTAGAAGCTGTCAGCCCACTCTGGCTTCACGCTAGATTCTTTGAACCCCTTAATGTCTTTAGAACCCCACTGCTCGTCCATGACCTCCTGTAAATCTGGAAAATTTCTTCTGCATTGACACATCTTACATGCTTTGCTTCCACAACAGCGGGTTCTTCACAAATAAGTCTTCTTTTTGGCCCTGGTTCTTCAAATGCTTGAACCTTGTTTTTTTCGGCTTTCTTGCTAGAATCGACTGTTTTCAAATTCTTATTTAATCTGGGTGACTTCTGGGAGGCAAAGGCGTCCATTGCTTGGAAGGATTTCAAGGAAAAATAACAAAATGTTGTCCAATTGCTTCTCTGATCGCACAGAACACCAGAACTTGGAAGGGCGGCAAATTTTTTCCCAAAGAAGAAACACGTTGCAATCTCCCTCTGAAAAATCGCAATGAACGTCCTTCCTGGTTGCCACTGCCTCTCATAATTTTGAATTGATGATGTGGCATATCCTAATGATTACATATCCCAACTAACTAAAATTCAAAAAAAAAAACAAAAACGGGTGCCTACATTGCCCTACATTATACATAATGTAAAGTCATTTTTTTTGGACACCCTAGCTTTCTTTTACCCTGAGGTGGACCATCAAGCTCATATTAAGTGTGCTGAGAACTTATCTTCCTGTGCAGTTCTTGGGTATTTTACTTGTGGCTATTTAGATTTTTCATGGTTCCGTGTTTGGTTATCTCTCCTTTTAAGATGCCTTCAACTTCCTCCTTTTTAGTTCATCAAGTTGTTGGCAAAAAACTTTGTTCTCATTATGTTTGAAAGTAGTGATGCAGTGGACTCTTTGGTATCAAGAGGGATTGATCCACTTGGTGGGGAATATATAATGTACCAATATTACTCTTCTGGCTTTACACCAGATACAGTTCGTGATTTAAAGATGCCTTGCTGGTTCTCGTTACCTAATCTTCCTCCTGATCTAATGGCTCATCAATTTCTAGTTGCAATTGCAATGGGACTTGGGGTTCATATCTCACACTCCATCATGAATGGTCCAAGGATTTGTGTTTCTATGCCTATGGACTCGCCTTTACCAGATTGTATAGTTGTGAAGAGCGGTCCTTGGTATAAGAAGTTGGATCTTAAGCTTCTGAATGGCCCAGAATTAGCCTGTTTGTTTCCTGATAAGGAGGCTTTTGCTAGCTTTTGTCGAGGTACTCGTGCGTCTTAGACATCTGTTCAACATTCTTCTCAGCTTCAAGCTCCTATTGTTATTTCTTCATCTATTCATGATCAACCTTTGCCAGTTGCTTTGCATTCCTCGGCTATGGAAGATGCTCTACATACAGTTCCAATGGTATCGTCCTTAGCACCGTCAGCTGCCGCTATAGTTCCTACTACTCCCCGTTGTTGCTTCTGCTTCTCATGCTTCTAAGGTTGTTATGGCTGATGGTCCTAATCTTCAGTCTGCTAAAGAATCATGGCAACAGGTCAACTAGAAGAAGGCAGCAAGGAAGAAGTCTGTTATGTCATCTCACAAGGCTATCATGCCTCGCACTATTCAGTGGCATGATAACTTGATGTCTGTTGATGATCATCTCGATGTTGCAGAACATGTTGATTGTGACGAGGCCATTAAACGCCTCAAGGTGGCGCAAGGGGTGTGATTATATATTGTGTATGGGTGGTTTTGCTTAGTGGACTATCTCGTCCTCTAGGTTTTGAGTCCCATGTCACAGGTCCCTTGTATGTATCTTGATGTTCCTTGATAATAGATTGTCATCCTTCAAAAAACAGAATTACCAATGAAATATCGACATGTGGCACATTAAAAAAGTTACTATGTACCAATATATCATGAATTGTTTAATTTAAAATAAAAAAGCCTTTTAGAATCAAACCCAAACAAGTCCCAATTATTTATTCGTAATCCAAGTTTTAAGATTCTATCACTGATTATAAGATAATGGAGAAGATGAGGCTTGTTAATATCTTTTGGATTTTAAGTGAATTTGTTTTGTGAGAAAATTCATAATACTGAGTCAAAATAACAATGTCAATGGATGCATTCTTCAAAACATTAAAATTCTATAAAGACTTTTATTGCAGTGGCTTAGTAAGTTTACAAATCTTGATGGTTTGCCTATTATATGACAAACTCCACGAAATTGCTTGTGAGCATCTGATTTTACATGATTTGTGCCGCCATGCAATAGTATTACTGCAACATTGTTCTTCTCAGCGTTTGAAACGATGTTGGAAAGAGCATTGCACTACATGGTTTGCACGTTGGGCTGTGCAACCAGAGCACTGCCTGATGCTTGCCAGTTCTGATCCTGAGCTTTTGCAACAATATCTTAATGGTCGTTTTTCTCAAAAGATATGGGACGCAGTTACTTTGGCCCAAGTGAAAACTGGTCATTATCATGCACACATAAATCCCACTTTGGCACCAGGGCCCCAAGCTTATTTGCTTGCTTCATTGTCCAGGAACAAGCTTGTAGCTATTGCATCAATTCGCACGGGGTCTCACAAATACGGATTGAGACAGGGTAGATGGGAGCGGCCGCAATTGCCGGGAGAAGCGAGACTGTGCCTCAAGTTGCCGCCATGTGTTATTGAAGATGAAAGCCATACTCTTCCGAAGTTGCCCCGCTTTTGAGATAGTCCCAAATCATTTTTCGACCTTTAGCATTCCATTCCACGCCCACAACTTCTCGGTATCACCATCATGCATGACTTGGCATTATACATACTTGAGGTTCTAGATAAACGTCTGCAATTACTGAGCCCTCAGTAGTCATTATCTAAGCTTGTCTAGTATCATCATTACTGCAAAGGTTTTTCCCTTGAAAACCTTTCGAGGCAGGGGTTTTTTAATCCTAGTAGTAATGATTGTACTAGCCCATTGTATGGGTCCCATGACCTATTGGTCTTCGTGGACGTTAAAAAAACTATTCTATTCTATTCTATTCTCTGTAACCTGACAAAGAAAGTATGGTGAAAACATGATTGAAATCTCAAATTGGAGCAAGAAAATAAATACCACATGTACCTTTGATGTTTTCTGAGGCTGCTTTAGCTTCTCGAATTTAGGAGCATCATTTTTTAATTTCTTGCCCATCCATTTCTTCAGTTCAGATCGATTGAAGCGCAAAAGGGCTAGTTCTGCAAAAAAAGTTAACAGAAGTAAGGACACATAGGGCACAGAAGAATGGCAGAAATGCAAATGCAAAACCCAACAAGATTACTTGCCTTCACTTCCATCGTCTAAAATTGCTGGACTTAGCTTGCTGGAAAAGACTGAACAAATTAATAGTAGCCCAAACAAATCTACATAGCCAAATAGAGAAATCTACTTCTCCGAGCATTATAGTTTATCAGATTTGTATCGTCAAACCGTTCAGAGAGGAAACAAACTCAAGTATAAAAAATATTTTGATTCTTTGACAGCCCGAAGTTGAGTAGTTCTTACATCTGTTTATATGAGTCGGGCCTATAACAACCCAGATAAACATTTCCTACATGCCCGAAGTGTGTAACTCAGCTCTATCTACATAGATTGACCTATGACAGGCATGCGAACTAGAATCCAATACCAGGATAGACGGGTAAAGATGCAAGGGCCAAAAGGTACCTTAGGCTTCTCGATTTTCAACCGATCACCTAATGTAGACCTTTTGCCCATAGACATAGTGAGCTATGTGAGAATAAATTAAATAATCAAGACAAATTTATTCAATACCAAAGTTTCAGCTATAACTGTTCATATCAGAAATAACTTCTTAACAATTACCATTCTAAGATGGATAAGCTGTTGTATGCCTTAGTAAAAACTCAGATGCATTTCCCTGATCATTATCTTTATGTTGAGGTCATCCGAGCTCTCATGTGCATTCATAAATTAACCATAATAAAATGGATAAACCGTAATGGAGATAAGGATCAGTTGGCACACTTAACCTGTATAGGTTTGAGAACAGAAATATTCTATATACACACGGGGGGTAACCCCCGTGTGTATATATCTACGTAACCCCCCGTGTGAATATGCACCCAAACCAAAGGGGGTTTAAGGGGGATTTTAATTTAAATGTGTTGAATGCAATGGTTTGTGTTAAGGATGTTAATGGTAGTTGTGTGTTGATTGTTCTATTAAAAAAAAATTTGGGCCCTTCGGGCCCTAACTAAAGCAAACATACGTAAACTTTATGGGCCAGTTAGCCTGTTTATGTAAGTATGTAAGTGCCAAGAAATATACACTATAGAGGTTGTTTATGTAAGTATATAAGTGCCAAAAAATAAACAACTGAAAAAAAAATATGGTGATTTGTCAGTATTAGAATAAAGATAAGCAGATAAAGAACAGATAAAGTACGCATATATATTACAGTCAACAATAGGTGAATTATAAACCACTAATAAAGGGAACTATAATATAGGAGTCAACAATAGGTGAATTATAAACCACTAATAAAGGGAACTATAATATAGGAGTTTGAATTCCATATCGACATGCGTTTTACAAAGATCAGCAAACAGGACCATCTTTGTATCTTACGTCTATGTAAATCTCTTGTTAAGCCCTAAGCATGGCAACTATATTCTGCCATAGGTCTGTACTGTATGTTTAACTACATTGTTCTTGTGTGTTTGCTACTGCATCATTGGAGTCGTTGTATGGAACAAGGAGAGACACATATGCCCGTTATGTAATCAAGCTCTGCAAGTTGAGTATAAAGGAAGACATCAATAAAGTTAGTTCTTGACAATTAGAACAAGGAAAAAAAAAACAGCAGAGCATTTATGGTAAAATCCCAAGCAGTTGCAGACTAACCTGTAACAACAAGCACATGAAATGCAAGGAGCAGCATCAAAATGATTCTCACAGCAACAAATTGTCACATTCTTTTTCTTTCTATCTGAAATCAGAAAAGAGTGGATCTCGAAAATTGTCTTTGCACTCCATCAATTGACTATTTGTAGCCGATGATGTTGTTAAGCCAGCAAAAGACCATGTGGCAGTACAAATATCTTGAGGAATCCCAACATGCTGTCTCTAAGTAACCTGCCACCCACTTTCACTATGTTCCTGCATCCATCTAGATAATAACACTCGATCATCTTGAGCAAACAACTATTTATAATTGCATATGATTGTTTGAACTCTTCCTACAATAAAAGATTTAAATCGCTATTCTGAAACTCACATTTCAAGTTAATTGGTAGGAAAATGCTTCTTCTCTTCACTATAAAGAATTATCAGCTCTGCCTTGTGGTTCCTCTTTCTAAGACAAACAATCTAATGAGATTTTTCGTGGGAAAATGCAACCAGAAATGGAAGGATCTTTTTATTAACCAAGATCATGAAATACAGTGGCCTAAGATCATGAATCTACCAGGAGACTCAGAGCTCACTATTAGGTTTCTTCCAATTCTAATTCTGATTTTGTATCTCCGAGATAAGACAGGCTCCTTCGCATTGAGAATAGTTTCCCTATGGATTTTACTTCTTCTAGAATATGTGCAGGCATGCTAGATTAACTTGATAACGACCTATGATCAGACCTTGATACAACATTTGCAGATAGAACAGAGCACCATTTCGAGTTATGTGAAAAGCAAAAATGAAATGGTAGTGTCAAAGAGCATACATGTTGTGCAACTGCTGTTATCCCTGCCCCAGATGTGAAAGCAAATCCTGTAGAAGCAAATAACGACCTATGATCAGACCTTGATACAACATTTGCAGATAGAACAGAGCACCATTTCGAGTTATGGGAAAAGCAAAAATGAAATGGTAGTGTCAAAGAGCATACGTGTTGTGCAACTGCAGTTATCCCTGCCCCAGATGTGAAAGCAAATCCTGTTTCAAATCCGGCAGTGCAAAACCTTGCAGAAGCCAATCCTGTGGCAAATCCGGCAGTGCAAAAACCCTGCAGAAGCCAATCCCTACTGCAAATCCGGAGTAACTGTGGGTCTTCGTCTTCGGATTTCACGAAGCTGGCTTGAAGAAAATGCAAGGAATCGAAAGCTTTTTGTCCCAAGAAGTACGCCATTGTTCAAAACTTAATTAATACGAACAGGAATGGCTTAAGGGCACTCCATGGTTGGGCCAATCTGCCCTGTTGCTTTCCAAAAAATGCTTGCTCCCGAGCTCATTTTCCAAACTTACCAAGCTAAAAAGAAACCCTAAAAAACCCTAAAAAAACCCTAAAAATAATGGGAGGATATTCACACCCACCACCAAAAAGCCTCCACCACAGGATTTGCCTCCTTTTTAAAATGAACGGCTAAGAAAAGGGTGCACTCTAGAAATACTATTTAGTACACCTGGATGAATACGGCCACCAAATCATATGAAAACCTTAGAGAAAATAGTACAAAAACAGAAAAAAAAACCCCTTGTTATAATGCTAGATATTGATCTTAGTTGTTCCCTAATGTCTAAGCATCACAAATTATCACTGTAATACCTGGTATTCATTCGATGTAAAACATAAGCCCATCCTCATCTTGAGTATCAGGAACAGAATAGGAACAGTTAGCTTATCCTTGCCTAAGGGATCTCCATATTTTCTTGAAGCATGCTTAATAACTTGCAACAAAAGATCCGTAACTCATGTACACTTGCCACAAGTTTATAGACTAAATTTGACACTGAAAAACTGTCCAGGAACTAGACTCTGGATCAATTTCTTGCAAATATAGATCACTTTGCTTATCTGTAGCCTGCTCGCAACAAACATGGTCAAATCTGTATCAAAAGCAAATTACCACATCGATTTATGCCTCGAAAAAAACTTGTCATATCAAAGCCTGTTAACTGGATTCCAAAGTGGAAAATATATCTTGATGATTGCACATGCAAATGGACAATGATGCCATGATTTTTCAATGAGAAAAACTGATAAACTGTATTGGAAATCTGAGCTCCGATTTTGTGGCAGGCCACCATAGCCCTGTTTGCCCCTTTTGCTAAAGCTCTCAATAACAGTACTGCTCTTGTGAAGATCCATCGACAAAATGCTAGCATCATTGGCTATAGCCATGCTTTGCCATACTACATGCAAGTTTGCTTTGCCATCTGACCAGAATCCGCTTTGGGTATGTTGCCATACTACATGCAAGCTTTGCTTTGCCATACTACATGCTCTTCTGACCAGAATCCGCTTTGGGTATGCTCCACGGTTGCCATTCTCAAATGACGAATATAGAAGAGCCCAGAATACCTAGAAAATCCATGCTCAGGTCGGCTAGATATCTCTACTGCCTCCTATCATAAAACTCCAGCCGCTATGGGCAATTTCAAGATTAGGGCCTCCTATCGTAGCCGCTAAGGGCAATTTTGGAATTAGGTTATACATTTCTCTACTGGTAATACATATTCAGAAGGATGTATTTAATCATATAAGCAACTTAAAATCCCCAGTGGTTCAGTAAAGCATCCAGCATGTTAAATGTATCGAAATATGGACCTTAGAATTAAACACATTATAGGATATTCGGGAATATTTTGAAGCTCACCAGCTTGGTTACACATTTAGGATATTAAAATATCCAATCGTTGTGCAAAGTGATAGTCTAAGAACCATCCCATGTATTATTCATGGAGTGAAATAGCTCCAAAGGTTTACTCCCTCAAGGCCATACTTTCTATTTGTGAATGTAATCTTTAAAAACCATAAATGGCGTGATCAAGGTATATAACACAAAAGGCCGTGCTCTATTTGCCCTGGAGAAATACGTATGGCAAAGTCCTTACATTAATTTTGAGCTGCCAGAAGACCTTGGGCAACACGCATCAAAACTCTGCTTCAGTCTATCTTTCAGTCATTGCCACTAGGCAGCTACTAAGGCATGATGTAGCAAACGTGTAGGAAAAGCCAACATGTAGAAACTCCAACATGTAGCATGCAAAAAAAAAAAAAAAAAAAAAATGGTAAGTGGGGAGCCGAGAAATCAACATGTTGTTCCGTCAAATTGCCCCTTCTACGACCTGCTGTCAATCATTTAATGAATCTTGACCTTATTTCTATTATGCATTATTGGGTAGCGCCATGTGTGGCGGTACAAAAATAATCTTTCGCATTAATAGCGACCCACTTTCCATTTTGTGTTAATCCCACCATCATCCCATAAGGGAACAACATATAATAGATCGTCCACAGAGATCAATTGGTTTATGTGACCCAAACAAAGAGAGCACCAAGCATACTACTATCGGGATTAATCCATCCCCCTTCTACCGCCCCCTTCCCCCCTTTCCTGAAGGGTTTTCGAGGAAAATGCTTGGCAGTAATAAGTATATTGGTAAACTGTACAATGAGATGATATAACACAATTCAATACTATACTTGAGGACACAACTGAGTACGCATATCTATGACCTCTTAAGGATATGAAGTTAGCAAGCTCAAGGAGGTCGTGTCCAATAGCACATGCAACAGCTGGTCTGACAAAACTATTGGACATACCGTGCCCGAATATGATGGAATGCTGGACAGGTCTGAAGGACATGGCATTCATCCTCAATGGCCCCCTGTTAGTAACATTGACAGATCGTGTCCTCGCGTGCCTCCCAAGTCCATCTGCATGTCTCAATAAGGAGATGATATGCACCCGTACAAATAGAAGCTATCAGTCTGCATTTCTTCATGGGCAAATGGGTACGCATGTAGTGGTGTGGGCATCCTAGAGTCTGCTAAGGAAGCAAGCATCACTGTATTGTTTCAACTGATCGTGATTCTTCTACATCTGTACCTGCACGCACCTGTGTGCCTATACATTCCATGGGGAGAACCACTGAGATTGCTTGTACTTCCAGCACTACAATGCTATGAAATAAACGTCATTCCACTATATTTTATTGCTATCCATTATGTACATACATGCTTAAAAATGTACAACCTTTAGATCGCTCATTTCTCTGGGTGAGCTGGAATATGCATACAATAGGTAAAAGTCAAAAGAGATATTCACAGAACATTCAGCAAAAACAAAGGTTTCTATTGGCCCATGTAGATATTCTTAAAAATATGCTCCCATTCACCACATAATTGAAGGCTTTTCATTAAGATAGATAGATATATTTTTAATGTCCAAGGGAACCCAGCTGGGCTATGGGACGGATCTATACATAGTGCGAGAGGGCAACCTAACAAGTGCTAGCGCACAAAGGGTTGCCCTTTAGTTTGAGCTAGTTTGAGGTACATTATAGGGACATGCAACTTTGAGATTATTAAAATATAAAAAGAAGGATTGATATTTTGTTTTAGGGTTTCCCGGGAAGCTTGGATTTAGGGTGGGATTTTAGCCTCGTTTCGGCGGACGTCGGAGCAAAACCCTAGCGCCGGACCCAGCCAAGATGGTATTTTTCGTCTTCCATTCTCATTTCCTGGTTATGACTGCCAGTGTGGTTTCATTCTATTAGGATCGCTTTCAATATGATTCAATCTTCTTTATTTTTTTGTAGCCTTTCAAAAGGTTTGTTGAAATCGGAAGGGTTGCCCTGGTAAATTATGGGCCAGATTATGGGAAGCTGGTAGTTATAGTCGATGTCATTGATCAGAACAGGGTAATCTTCTCATTCAGATCTCATAATTTGTTCGCGAAGTTATCATGCAAGTATTGATTTTATAACATCTTTTGCCATGAACAGGCACTTATTGATTACCCAGACATTGTAAGGACCTCTTGCAACTTTAAGCGGCTTTCCTTGACTGATATTAAGATCGACATTCCCAAAACGCCAAAGAAGTCGGAGCTTAAAGCAGCAATCGAAACTGCAGGTTTGTGTGCCTAGTTTGTTTTTAGGAGCTGAGGCCGTTTTTGTGTAGAATTAGTTATGTGCACACCTATAGATGGTTTTTACTCTGTTAAGTTTAATGTTTTGTTTCTTAAATTTATAGATGTTCAGAACAGATGGGAAAAGAGTTCTTGGGGCCGTAAGCTCATTGTTCAGAAGAAGAGGGCATCCCTAAATGATTTTGACCGTTTTAAGCTCATGGTAGCAAAAGTCAAGGTAGGAATATCTTGTTAACATAATCAATGTATTTATATCTGTTTACTGAATGATTGTTCCACAACCTTTGCAGAGGGCTTCTGTTATTCGTCGTGAGCTGTCCAAATTAAGGAAGGCACGAGCTTAGATCTTGAAACATGCAACCACTATGCTTTGCTCCATTTGTGACATTGATAGGCTACATTGATAGCCTGATTTTCTCAATGCAATTTAGTTTTGTATACGAGCTATCTGTTGGATTGTCAAATTTTTACCGGCAAGGTTGTTTCATCCTCGCATATTGCACATTATCTAATCTGCCGTGGATGGATGTGGGGGCTGGTCTGTTATGTCTAGCTTTGTAGCTTTTTACTCTAATTTTACTATGGAATGTCGAGTTATCAGTGATCCTAAATATTGTGAACAAATGCCTTCCATAATTTGTGCTACTTGGTTCATGGACACGAAACTTCTTCAGCTCTGGTGTTATAAACGAATATTACTCACTGGTTGCAAAATCCCCAAGTTAACATATGTCATAGTTTAGCGAGTGACCAAGTACATCATAGGGTCCATTTTTGTGAAAAAATACTTGTTGAAGTGACTGCCATTGTAGCAAATCTAGCAACCAAGATTAAGAACAAGTGATATCAACTATAGTGCAAGTGCAGGACTTACCAAGCTGCATGATTTTGATCTTCCAACGACAAATATGATTTAGTGTTAGACTATATTTCATGATCTGTCTTTTCTTTGCCATCGTCATTTTGCTGAATTGAAGAGCTGCAAGACCATAGTAAAGTTATTTATGATTGTCCTTCACATCTGTAAATCTGTATCAGTGAGATTATTGCCTATGTGTCCATTTTTTTGGCTCATATTTCTGTTAACATCTGCCCAAGGGATTTATACCTCAGAGCGCTCCCTGGCATATGTTTGTACATCTATACTTTCTAAACTAGCAAAATATGGTGGCTGCAACCATTGGGCCCAATTTAAACCACGTGCTGAAATTCATTTTTGAGGGGATAATTTCAGCAACAAATTCAAAACAAGTGAAGAGCATCGGCGAATAAGCAGGCTGAAAATCTTGATTCCAGTAGGCACGGCAATAATCATTGTAGCCGCGGTAAAGTAAGCACGTGTATCAACGTCTAAACCTACAGTAAACATATGATGAACCCAAACGATAAATCCAAGAACTCCAATACTGATCATGGCATACACCATGCCTAGATAGGTAATCTTTTTTAGAACTCAAGCCTTCATTTCACATTCATGGACAATGAAGAGGAAGGCTGCAACAGCAACCTCCCCGCACACAAAGATGTGAAGAACGAGTTGCCTTGTCAAGCCTTTGCATAGTATTGCTCAATGCAGTCCCATGTTCTCTGATTGACATCATTGTCTCCTTTGCAAAGAGATCCATGTGAACATGGACATCTCCTCATGTTCCAATGCAACATACTAACTCAAGTTCTCCCTGACCCCCTATTAGCCATGTCTCCACCCAAAACATAGCAATTGGCATTGCCGGCCTACAATCGATGTATTTTCAGAGGAAATCCGTTGATGCAATGAAAGATTGATATGTCTCTAGTGCAGAAAATAGGGAGTTGGGAACTCAACATAGCTACAAAATCAAAATCCTAAACCCCTGTAATCCAAACAACCCGTATCAGAAACCCAATAAGCAGAAATGGAGAGGTTTCCTCCTCCTGCTCCAGAAGGAACCAGTTGAAAGAACCCTAAAGTATAAGTGCTCGTTACTTGCATGAGAAGGAAAGGGCAAAAACGAATTGGGAAAAAGAAAAGGGGGGCAAACCATAGAGAATGCAACATTAAAATATGTGAATACAATGTGCACTCTAGATGTACACTTCAGTATATCCACTCGAATACACCTCAAAATCATAGCAAAACTATATTAAAAGCTAGATATTTATATTAGAGGTGTCTTCGAGCTTTGAGAGCTGTTGAATGGGCATATTCATGAGTTATGCATCATCTCCGAGTGTGGGGCATAGATAGTGATCCTCATGTATGGGTTATGCCTTACAAGTTGGGGTACACCATATAGTGAGATTGGCAAAATATTATATGAATTGAACCAAATATAGCTGATGGTGTTAATTCAAAAACTACATTATATAATTGTTGTTGTTGTTGTTGTTGTTGTTGTTGTTGTTCTTGTTGTTGTTTTTTTTTTTTTTTTTTTTTTGTGGGGAGGGGGATGTGTGTGTGTGGCTTGAGGGGCTCTTGCTACCCTAGGTCACCCTTGTACGAGCATTCATTCAAGAAAAGCGGACTTAAGCGAAGTTTCACAAGAACGTAAAGGATAATGGGGTGTGTGTATGTTTTTTTTTTGGGTTGGGGGTTGGGGGTTGTGGGGGGGGATTGTTTCGGGCCCTTCGAAAGGGTGTTGTACATAGAGAAAGCAAAAAACATATAATGGTTAAAGGTATCTAAGGATCGAACTTGGCTACTCCGATGGCCTTCAAAAAATTACGTAGCTAGTAATGCATGTTGCCCCCCACGCTTGCAACAATATCTGTCAACCAAGTGTCATAGGCTTGATATAAAAATCATTATACATGTTGATGTTTATCATAGCTAAAATTGTCTGCAATCGGGCTTACACCTTCTTCATGTAATCAAATACCACATTTGTGAATCTGAAGTACCACTTGGATTTTTACACATTTACTGTAAAAGATTTCCATGTAGTTAATCTTTGAAAGTGCTTGCACATGTGCATGCAATGCTTTGTTCTTAAATGTAGCCAAGTAGTACAACAAAATCTTTGAAGAAAACATCTTCTAAAATGTCAGAAGTTGCAGAGTGTCAACATTCGTCCAACAATGTCTGTGACGACCATATAGGTATTCGTATCATACCAACATTATACTCATATGTATAAAGGATGGTCGTCACACGGATACAAAAGGGTAGTTGCATGGAACAATATTTAAACTTGCAACCTTCTAGTTGCAAGTCACACACCTTTGCCAAGTGCGTTACCAATACTAGTTGAAGATATTCCGTCACGTCTTTCTCATATGTGGGGCTGTTTCCAGGAGGTTCTAGAATACCCTAGAACCTACATGCATGTGTGACACTTGGCATGATCTCATCCATTGGAGTGGCGCGATCCTAACCGTTGGCCTAGATATATAAGAAGTCACCTCCTTCTTGTCGAACCATTCTAGTGCAACGTCAGCCTTGAGCCTTCTAGACACCTATCTCGTGTTCCTGCTTGCTTTTGGGCCATTGTACTCTTGATTCTTCTTCATATATTAGATTCTTCACCGAACTTGGCATATTTCCTCCGTATTTCTTGTATATTTTTCAAGTATTTTCCTTGTTTTCGTGTAGGTTCATGACAGTTTGTACCGGAATCCCTTACCGGTTCTTGCCTGCTCTGATCCTAAGCAATCCTTTTATCCATATTTGGTGGTTATTATCTCTATGGAGGAGATTTCATGCTTATTACAGCAGGTTCAACAGCTTGTTCAAGTATGCCAGCAGTTGCAGTCAGATAATAAGGAGCTCAGAGAATAGGTTGCTTCACATGAATCTCCGACCAGCTCTGGATTGAGGCCATCAAAGCCTAAAATTAGCTTGCCCGAGAAGTTTGACGACTCTCGGTCCAAGCTTCGTGGTTTTTTGAATCAGATCAAACTTGTGATCCAGCTCCATCCTCATAGATATTCCATGGCCCAGAAACAAGTTGGATTGATTGGTTCCCTCCTCGCAGGACCAACTCTAAGTTGGTTTGCTCCTTTGTTGGAGAAAGGAGCCCCCGAATTGCAGGATTTTGCTGCCTCCACTGTAGAGCTCGAGGCATGCTTTGAAGACACCAATCATCAGTGCGCAACAGTCATAAAACTCTGCAATCTCAAACAAGGCTCTTGTCCAGCATCAGTATATACATCAGAATTTTGCCAAATTGCTGTAGATACAGCCTGGGATGATGTTGCACTTCGAGATTGCTTTCAAGGGGTTTTACATGAGGATGTCAAAGATATGTTGTTATCTATGGAGGACCCTCAGACTCTAGAAGAAGCCATTAGAATTGCAGTCCGTTGTGATAATCGGCTTTTCGAACGTAGGAAAGAGAGACATAGTCATGTCTTTCTAATCTCACAAGCATCTGTTGCTACGTCTGCCCCAGTCCATTTGTAGAATCCAGCAGGTCCGGGCCCGAGCCTATACAGATTGATCGGGCGGTTCGAGGACCCTTGTCTGCTGCCGAGAAACAGCGTCGAAGAGAGGCTAATCTTTGTCTCTAATGTAGAGAAGCTGGTCATATTGCACGTAGATGCCCTGTGAAGCGCCCAAATCAGTCGAAAAACTCTAGGGGCCAGTCTGAGTCGGAAACCTCTAGAAGTCAGTCCGCGCAATATCGTAGGCTCCTGATTCTGTCCTTGTTGTTCCTATTTCTTCTCCACGCCCTGATTCGGCTCTTGTCTCTGGTCCAGTTCATGTCTCAGATTCTGACCATGGTCTAGATAATGTCCCAGCTCCAGTTCTTGCTCCAGTTCCTGCTCTAGTTCTTGTTCCAATTGTTCCTGCTCCTGCTCCTACTCCTACTCTTGCTTCTACTCCAGCTCCTGCTCCTGCTCCTGTAGAGGCTCTTCACGCCCTCAGCTCCGTATCTCGAAGATCTCTCTTCACAACTTTATTAGATCTGATAGGCGAGATCCCAGTTCAACATTTGCAATCCAAGTTCATCCTTTGACTAGCTCTGCTTCAGTTATATCTGCTCCTGTCCTTCTTGATAAGTACAAGGATTTTGACGACGTCTTTGATAAGGTCAAAGCCAGTAAGATTCCGGAGCATCGTCCCTATGACTGCCCCATTGATCTTCAGCCAGAGACAATCCTGCCATATGGCCTTATCTATGGCTTGTCGCCAACAGAATTGGAGACTTTGAGGACCTGTATCGAGGAGAATTTTGCGACTAGATTTATCCCACATTCTCTTTCACCCGCGGGAGCTGCTATCTTCATTGTTTCCAAGAAGGACGGTTCTTTGCGGTTAGTTGTGGATTACCCGGCCTCAACAAGATCACTTGAGTTACTTGAGTGATTACTTGACTTACTTGAGTGATTGCAGAGTTACTTGAGTGATTACAAGGTGCACGATACTTTACCAAAATCGATCTTCGAGGTGCTTATAATCTTATTGGGATCAGGAAAGGTGATGAGTGGAAGACAACCTTTCGAACTCTGTATGGTCATTTCGAGTATAGCATTATGTCTTTTGGCCTTACCAATGATCCAACGGTCTTCTAGCACATGACTAACACTATTTTTTGGGAGTTTTTGGATTTTGTGATCATCTATCTGGATAATATTATGGTTTATTCGAAAATCGTGATAGACTTATGTATATTCCGGAGGGTGCTCCCAGACTTCAAGTTCTGCAGTCCTGTCATGATTCTCCTCTCATTGGCCAGTTTGGGATTGCCAAGACTCTGGAATTCATTGCTCGAGATTATGGGTAGCCAGGTCTCCGCCGCACTGTTGAGACTTTTGTACATTCATATGATACTTGCTGTTATGTAAAAGCTCCCAAGCACCATCCACATGGACTTATTCAGCCTTTACCACTCCAGCCGGTCCTTGGAAGAGCATTTCAGTGGATTTCATTGTCGCGCTTCCATCCTTCCAGGGCCGTAACACCATCTTTATTGTCTTTCACTGTTTTTCCAAGATGGCGCATTTCATTCACAAGTAAAGAAAATAGATTTTTCTCTAGTTATTCTAACCCTTGTAGGATAACCTCTATAGGGTAAATAGGAAAGCATGGACAAAAATACTGGTGGAATAGGATTGAGATGTGGAACATGGGCATGCCCAAACAGAGGGTAAGCACTACAAGAAGCAGGAGTTGACATGGTACACTGAAACAAGGTACTTTGAAACATGGAGGCTGGATTTGACATGGTCTCCCATCTTTCTATTTCAATAGACAAATAATGGTTAAATAATGTGCAAGGACAAGGCACGAAGTAGGAAGTGGCAGTAGGGGTAAGTAGGGAGACCAAGAATAGCATGATGAATATAAATCAGGAAGCATAAAGAGCCCCTTGGGCCTCTGGGAAGTGTGCAAATTTCACTTTGAAATTTTATTTGGGGCATTGGGCAAGGGACTAGTGCTCAGTTGCAGAAAATACATGGTAAGAACGTTGCATGTGGTTATCGTTGCAAATAGGAAATAAATCAAGGCGGTATTGACTAAGGGGGGGAGGTGGACATGCAAATAGAAGTAATGATTTATGATTTTTATTTTTTATGGCATTTTGAAATTACGGAGGCATGAACATAGCAAAATCATGCTTATGTCCTAATGGTGGATGAGTAAATAAACAAGCTATTGTCTTAAGTTATTTGCATAATGAACCATGTTGTAGATTGTATTTGTTGTAAATGGACTTGGGAAAGGATCGAGATGCTTAATCTTATGGTGGACGAGATGTAAATATATGTTGGTTATACTCTCAGGTATTGGCAAAATGACATGTCGGCTGTCTCATTGGATCACTGTGCAACACTTCTATCTCTCTTGAAGCCACAACTGTTCTCTTGCGTCAAGAGGTGGTTCGACTCCATGGCTTACTAGATACCATTGTCAATGACCTCGGCCCCCAGTTTGTTGCCGGTTTTTGGAAACGCCTTTTGCAACTCTTGCATGTAGAACGTTAGCTCTCCTTCGGACATCACTCAGAGACCAATACGCAAGTGGAGCACATTAATCAAACACTTGAGCAGTATTTACGATGCTTCATCAATTATCAGTAGGATGACTGGGTTGATTGGCTACCCCCGGCGAAATTTACTTACAATAATTCTGTCCATGCTTCCACGGGCCAGACACCGTTCTTTATTCATTTCGGCATGCATCTCCGGTGGTCTTTCATGGCTCCTGGATATGACTCAGTCAATCCCAGTGCTGAAGACAGGCTCGCGAAGCTCCGCATGATCTTCAGCACCATCTCCTCTAGGCCAAAGCACGTTATCGTTATCATGCAGATCAGTACCACCAAGATACTCCTGCTTTTGCAGTTGGTGATCTTGTTTGGCTCTTGCATCGGGATTTGCCGACGTCTCGTCCTTGTAACAAGCTTGACTACCGGCGCTTGGGTCCCTATCGGATCATTGAACGAGTTGATGATGCTACTTTTTGTCTGGAGCTTCTGCCGGCAGTTCGACTTCACCCAGTGTTCCATGTGTCTTTGTTGGAACCCTATATGGCGAATCCATTTCTAGATCGAGTACCTTCACCTCCAGTACTAGTCGAGATGGATGATCATGAGGAATTTGAAGTTTGAGAAATTTTGGACTCCTCGTTGCCATCATAGGAGGGGGGAAGTTGGTGTGACGATCATATGGGTATTCGTATCATACAAACATTATATTCGTATATACAAAGGATGGTCGTCACACGGATACAAAAAGGTAGTTGCACAAAACAAGATTTGAACTTGCAACCTTCTAATTACAAGGCATACACATTTGCCAAATGCACTATCAAAACTTGTTGAAGATATTCCCTCGTGTCTTTCTCATATGCGGGGCTATTTCTAAAAGGTTTTAGAATAACCTAGAATCTACATGCATGCGCGTCACTTGGCGTGATCTCATCATCTTGGAGCAGGAAGGATTTCTGGGATCTCCGGTGCCCAGCCTTCTCAAAATCGTCTTCATCGCCTAATGAGAGAAATGGATTGATCTGGCTGGAAAAGCCCCAGCCGTGGCTCACATATATATACATGAACAAAACTGAAAAGGTATGTGTCGATTCATGTGGATTGCCCTGCTGGCAGATCCACGTCATTGATCCAGGATGCTTGATCATCCTTTGTTCAACACACAATCTGTGATTTAATTATGGCCTAGAATATAGTGTTGGCAAAAAGGGCTCTGTTTCTATCTGTTTTTCCGCTTCAAGAAACGAGCTTGTGCACCTAAGTGGTAGCGGCATCATAAGAAGGAGCAGCAATTCTGATTTGAGAATGCAGAGCAAGAAGCAAATGAAATACTTCAAGGCTGGGAAAACAGTGGCAACATGTAGAGACTGGGTGGGATTTGGCTGTGGCCCTTTTTCACCCGCCTTCCCGAACCCTGGCTATGGCAGACACCTTCTGCTCCTCAAGGACTCTAAAGTCCGATAACGGCAAGCCACAGATTTCTGCCTGTTTATCTTGTTTATCTGCTTTATCAGCCGATCCATTGCGAAGAACTCCCTCTGCCAGTGATTGCCAAGCTAAGAACGGGAAGAAAAAAAGACCTTGCTTCCCCCTCGGCAGCTTGCAAACAAGGGATCAGGCTCTATTTCTGAGGTGGGTGAGGCAGGGGAAACATCATGGCCTGTAAATGTCTAGGTATTCAACACTCTTACTTAAGCCATAGATTTCCAGAGCAGTATCGAAGTTCGGATGCCGTAATTTCAAGAATTCTTTACAATGCTGACTCCTGAAGCCGATCTATTTATCTGTGTTGCGGGGCTAAGATTTAATCTACCTTATACATAGTACCTAGAGCATGGTGATGATTCTCTGGAATGCTGGCCAAGGAACTCTCTGCTACAATCCGAAGCATGTCAAAGCTCTACTAAATAGTCTGTTGTTTATCATAGTCTGTTCCCTTACTGTCATGAAGAAGGGTTTCTTCTTTTTTAAACTTCGTTCTCGACTCCTGCAGCTTACTTGGACAAGATCGTACTTCCAATCTTCTAAAACTGTGCATCGAATCCATGGGCCGCTTGGACACTGTGTAGGTTGGAGCTGAGCAGATAGGCTAGCTTGGAGCTGAGCAGGAGGTAAGGCTTGAGGATAATCTATGGTGAGATCATTTTCTCATATGCAGGAAGAATTTCGCAGGTGTATCAATGGCAAACATCAAGACGCAGGGCAGGGCCTGCCCAGCCCATTGTGGCCTGCCCATTCTCCACCCCTTAACACACTGCCCCTCAAGTTTATAGTGATCCAACGGCTCAGATCAATCTTGATCAGTGTGTTACTGGAGCTATAACACACTGCTACTCCATAACACCCTAGGATGTTATGAAATGGACGGATCCAGATCGATTTTGATAATGATCGGATGGCCCAAAACTCCTGGCAAAGTGTTAAGGCGATAACGCCACGTTTTCGGTGTTATTTCAAAAAAAAATTTTGGGCCATCAAATGGTTTCATGTGCAGCTTACGCCAAGACACCCCGCCATTTTGATGGCCCCTCAAATTTTTTTTTTTTTAACACCCTCGCCCAGTATGCTATCTACTCCTTCCCTCGTGGCCCAACTGCCCTCCTCTTCCAACTTCCCCTTCCCCAACTTCTCCTCTCTAGCCCCTCCCTCTTAGTCTGAGTTCCCTAACTTTCCCCATTGCCCCCAACTTCCCCTCTTTCAACCCCGCTTCTCCCAACCTCTCCCTTTCTCAACTTCTTCCCTTCTCTCCCCCCCTTCTCCCCTTCCTTTCTCAATTGGTTGTTCAGCTCATTGTTCGTAAAAATTGTGGAAAAATATCATGAACCAATTCTTGATGATGTAATAATCTAGTAGTGATTCAACGAAAAATTATAAATTCCTGAAACTACATGAGGCCCATGTGTCCCTGTTTAATGTAATGCGACTTCACTGCCATTAGAAGATTTAACCTCTTCTAATCCATCTTTGATATTTTGTAATAATGAATGTTTCACCACTGCTTCTGAAGATGTCTTACAAGACTCTGGAAACCAATACATGTCTTTGAATAGGTGATAGAGAATTAGCTTCATTTCTCAAGCACGTAACAACCTTTTCTACTTTTTTTTCCTGATTTCGTTTTGTCGTAAACCTGGAATATAATTTGGCCGTCTCGTTCTTGAATATCATTTTTGTCATTTCGTTCAGAGTATTTTGTTCGGCCATTTTCTACTTCCCTTTGTCAATATCACCATCCTCATTTTGGACATCATCCGAATTATTTTGTTCATACTTTGATTCTCTTGTGCCATGCTCTACTGCTATAGATACTGATATATATGCAAAGACCTGGCAAGAATTTGAAATTCTTTTCTTGGTTTTACATTCTTAAAGTGTAGATTGGAGGGAATTTGCTTACTTGGTTGATAGATTGGAGGGAATTTGCTTGCTTGGAGATTGGATTGGAGGGAGTCTATTGGCTATACTCTACATTTCGCAACAACCTTTAGCCACTTCATGTCATGATGACAAACAACCAAAATGTATTCCTTTTTGGGTTGTCCCTAGGGGGGCAAACCCTTGTTTATGTGGGTTTATGGCATATCCTAGGTATATGCGAGAATATACCTAGAATATGCTGATGACTGCTCCAAACCTACTATTCGAAACTCTCGGTCACCTGCGTTCTGGATCCAGGATGCTCCAACCGAGTAACTGGCAGGGCAGACCGAAGAGGATATGATTTGCAGGCAATCCTCTGACCAGAGGCCATCGCTTTTCTCGAGGGTTTAGTATAGTTGGGATTTTAGCCTCTGCCGTTCTGAAGCTTCCATCGAGACTGTTGTTGCCATACCCAGTACCATTTTAAGGACAGAGGTAGGTCTTTTTTTCAATGGCATTTTCTTTTCCTTTGCGTATACACGGCCTTTCTTTGATTTGTTTGATCTAATAAGGAAAAACATGGAGCTATATAGTTTCGTAGAATGTGTGGTGGAAACGGGTCTGTAGAAAGAATGAAACGTGCTGGATTGTGGCAACGAAATGGCTGGCTTGTTTTGTTCTTGCTGTAAACATTATACCTGGACAATCTGAGACACTATATAGTGCTCTCTTCCAATTTCTTAGGGCTCCAGTCCCCAGCTTTTTGACCCAATTTTAAACAGCCATGTGGGCCAGGTCCCGCCATATAATGCTTATGAGCAAATATTCTGAAGCGCGTGATTGGAAGGAGGGCTTGCGATAAGAGTAGGTCTGATCCTGGCATCAAGATGTTAGGCGCTGTTTTGGTTAGGCGCTATTTTGGGCGGCTGCTCTCATAAAAAACTCTGCTCGAAATCCTTTCCTCCGGAACAGAAGGTCGCTGCTGGTCGTTGCTGCCGTTGCTGCCGGTCCCCTTGTGTAGAAGGGGACACTGGATCCGGTCCCTTTCATTGAGTTAGGTTTTAGTTTATGCTGTCGGTCCCCTTGTAGAAGGGGACACTGGATTCGGGTTGCAGGGGAAGGTTGAATCAGGGCAAGAATACACTCCCCTTGACCATGACTTTTCATGATTACTTAAAAGATATGGAAGGATTGCGGCTCTTGCAAAGAAGGGCGCAGCTTGCCATTATAAAGGCTCTCAATCGCTGGTCTTTTGTATATCCGGGTTCCATGCAATCACCCTCTTTATCTTCAATCAATGTTTTTCTATTATCTCATTGCAAAGAATCATCCATTCCCCGTCAGAAGCTCTCTCCTGCATGAAGCTTTACTTGCTCCTTTTTCATATAAAGCTTCAAAATGTTCAATGGGGTTACCAATGCCTTTAGCTTTGATCTGCTCTCGAGAAGCTAGTGCCTCTAATCCATCGTCCCAATATCGCCATTCCATCTCCAAGTTCTCCTCGTGATGATTCAACTAAATACTTTGTCATCTTCTACAACTTGGACCAAATGTTGTGGTCGGGCCGGAGGGATCTCCCCGTGATCTCTGGGCATTCCTTGTGGATCTAATCGGTCTTCCCCGATATTTTCTTCATTGGAGAGCAATCCGGACCTACTAGCAACACCTTAGCTTCCTCTATTGAGCTAAGAATTGCCTATCTCGGATCAGATCGCCCCCCAAAGGCAAAGTTCTTAATATATTCAGACCAACTTACTTCCTGATTTTGTTACTCTAGAACTTTATAGAGTTTAATGTGTTCTGCTCATGGAGTATCTATTGCTCTCTTCTGATTCCAGCCCTCAAATCTCAGAAGCTGCATTTTCAGAGTCCCCCCAGCCTTTCTCATCATCTTCAGTATCTCACCAGGACTCGTCACTCCCGCAAGGCCCTCTTTTTATCGTCAGATCAGCCTTCTTAGTTAATACTGAATTTATCTGGTGGGGCTTTGTCCAAGGCCCCGTTGATCAGCTCTGGGCCTCGATCATTGATAATAGATTTCTCTTCCCCGACCAGTTCAACTGCACAGGCGGGCTTGCTATCAGAGGGGACCCATTTCAAATCAGAAGGCAAGTGAGACAGCTTGTTTTTGGAGACCAAGATGTTGAACCAACTCAGTCTGTCCTTGTTACATGCACTTGGCAAGCCAGCCTCTACTGGCTTGAGTTTTATGGATAAGGCCCTGTCTTTGTCCGAGGATATGGAGGACAAAGTTTCCCTTTCTCTTCATATCCCTGAGGTGGCGAATAGGATTCGCCACCTTGATAACCTTGGTCTTATTGCTAAGGTAATCAGAGGTAATCCATCTCTTCAGGAAATTAAAAAAGCTTTGGAGCGGGCATCTCGAGGCCGTGTTCCGCCTGTGGTCCAAATTCTTGGTAATCAGATTTTCTTGTCACCTTCCCAAGTGAAAGGGAAGCGCACCCTCATTTTCAAGAAGGGCGCCATCACATGCCTTCATGGGCGATCCTTTTTCAAATGGAGGCCAAATTTTAATGCTAAGAGCCCCGATGCCCTTTTCTTCCCAACTGGTTGTCTCTTTCTAACCTCGCCAGAGTTCCGACGAAAAAGGCCTTCAAGATCATCTCTTCTCGCTCTAGGCGAGTTTGTTTGCATGGGCGGCTCTCCCAACGAGCCCCCTAAAAATGCAGGTCTCCGCCAACATCTTCAATCCGCTTCCTCAAGCACTTTGTTTTTCAAAGGTTTTAACAAAGTGAGCTCATTGAGTTTAAACTACTAGTTTCTGGCTTGCCCGTGCCTTGTTCTACCTGCGGTTCCCTGGTGCATGCTGGGGAAGTTTGCCCACCTGTTATGGCCGAGACAGTAAGTGCAGAGGTAGAGAAAGGCAAGACAATGGATGAAGAAGGCTTTATCTTGGTAAGAGCCCGTAATAAACCGAAAACACCGGGTTCGGTATCAAAGGCCGCCAAGTTTGAAGGTCGCTGAAGATCCCAAGGTCATATCTGGCCGTGTCGAGGAACAACAGCCCTCTTGTGCCCCGACCCTCTTTACGCTTCAAATGATAAGAGCGAGGCTCTATTACAGTCCCATCTCCCCCACTGAAGCTGGCCCTTCCTCCCCCCGAGAAGTGACTATCCTTCAGTTGCTCGGATCATAGATGCTGCCCCAAAGAAGACAAATTTCTATTTCTACGCGCTCTCCTTTGGCCGAGACTCTCTCACTGCTAGCCATATATCTGTTGCTGATGTTCCCCCTTCCCCTAAGCAACTACTTCTTCAAGGCGTCCAGCTTTTGCAAGCCCGATTTGAGGCTGCCTCTACAAGTTCGATTGGTAATGGGAAGGTCCTCTCCACTTCCGATGGTTGCAGACCTCTAAACTTGGAGGTTGAAGTTGCTGCCTCTGAAGATCAGAGCGACAAGCCTCTAGATGAGGCCCGTCTAAAGAAGGTAAAAAAACCTAATGGGAAGAAAATCTGCAATCGTGAATTCGAATCTGCCATTGCAAAGGTACTCTTGGATCACTCCATAGATGATACCTCCAAGAAAAAGGGATGATCTGGGCTGCTGTGTAAGCAGATCTCGAGTTCGGCTGATCTCCATGGTGTTTAAAAATCAGAGGTTAGTTCTTCTCCTGCTCGAGGCTTCTAGCTGCACCATAGTTCTCTGCACCATAGTTCTCTGTTTTGTATGTTGTATCAGAAAAGACAATAGTACTACAAAAGGCAAATATCTCTGTTTATCATACTGTACAAGAAAAGGTAAATGTATCAGAATTGGTAAATGTAGCAGAAAAGGCAACAATTACGGCTTTGTACCCGGGACACAGGATGTAGATTGAAGCTCGGATCTACACACAATGTTAAGGATCGAGCCCATTTTCAGCCCGTAATGACTATTTTGTATTTGGATAATGTTCTACATATCGGCAGTTTAATGGAACTCTTTATGATCTATAGTTTAACTTTTGACACAAAGGATCTGGTTATGAATTTAAGGAAGGAATTAAGTGCTCTTTGTTATTGCCAATCCCAAGAATCTAAGACAACTAACAGGGGTATGGGAAATATATGGCAACTCCTAATTATTTGGTGCTACATTCATGGTATGGGACTGGCCAACTTCTCCCTGCTCTCACTCGTAAAAACAGGGGATCATATTCCATGTTTCAAAACATGTGGACAAGCTTAGAGGGTCAGTTCTGGAAGTTAGTGGGGGCCACTTTATAATATCAGTTATGTTGGGAGGGTTCAGTTAAAAATAATTTGGATGGGGGTCAACTATTGAAGTCGATGGGGGGGCATGGCATGGCATATTATCCGGGCTAAGTCCACCTTGGAACCCCAATACCTGGTCATTTGTACAATATTGGGCTAGTACCAGTGGTACTTGGGCTACTTACACACATTCCAGGTTAGGATCATTGTGGTACAAATGTTTAACTAAGAAGTGGTGTGATCAAGTGGGAGTGGGATGTTTATACATTGGAGTATTACGAAGGGGTATGGGTATCCTTCCATGTATCCCTTCTAATAAGGAAAGGGAAAGACAAATTAAAGCTTTGGTGATGAGGAAAGGACAAATTAAACCTTTCCATTACCCTGGAGGTATCTACCTCGATACAAGAAGTCATAGCAAGAACCTATATAGGGCCACATTTTTGACGTATGTGACTAGAAATTGTGTTGGTCAGGAGGGGGTGGCAGCTATTAATTATAGGGTATTGCAAACTAAACACCTAAGGGGTGCAAGGGGTGGTGAGCCACTCATTTTAAGTATGGGTGCAATAACACACCTAGAAAGTGCAAGGGATGGGGGGCCACTTATAAAGATATGCTGGTGGGGGGGAGCGACGCAGAAAAGGGATGGTCATATATCCTCTGCCCTCTGTCAGAGGGACACTATAACCCCAAAATCTGCTCTACGTGTAGTTTTTTGCTGTCTTTTTTGCAAAAAAACAACACTTAAAAGTCATGCATAGTAATGTTCCGAAAATGCTAGAAATAATGCGTAGTTTTCTAGTGTGGTTTTTCACACACAAAAAACATGTAGTTTTTATGCGTGGTTTTTTTACAAAAAACAACGCATATTTATGTGTATTTTTTTACTGTGGTTTTCAAAGAAAAACAATGCGTAGATTTATGTGTGGTTTTTGCTCAAAAATGAAAACAACGCATAGTTTTTTGATGTGGTATTCACCTAAAAACAATGCATAGCCCTTATAGTTTTTAAATGTGGTATTCACCTAATAACAATGCATAGCCATTATATGGAAGATTTTGTAGCATAGTTTCCTTAAATTGTCCACATGTTATTTTCGTTTTTGTAGTGCAACTACGCATTGTGTTTTTGTACAATAACATATGTTTTTTTCTACTGTAGTTTTAAACAATGTGTTGACTAAAACAAAAACAACAATTATAAGAAACTTAAGGATGGCATTGTTTTTCATTGTTCATGAGGAAAAGGAATTAAATTGCAATAGTAACAGAAATTCATTGTCTAATGAGCATACATTTCCACTTCAAATTTCAAAGCATACAATCACATTGTTCACCGAAGTATCGTCTTAATTTTAAATAACAGATTCCAAACTTTACAATCTTAAACAGATCAATGCATTCTGCACTATATTATGCATTGTATAAATGTAGCAAAGAACAATATAATGTAATCAGCAATATATTGCAAATTAAAATCAATTCCAAGTTACAATCAGCTTTATGCTTTATGCTTTCATATCTCCAATGACAGAAACAAGTTAAAACAAGGGGCTTCAATATCTGCATTGCCAAAAACAAGCAGATCAGTGGAAAATATGTTAGCAAAAGTAAAAATATGCTTTGAAAAAAAAGATGGTAGAACAGGAGATACCAGAAGGGCATCTTTGTTCTTCAAGAATCTGCTCCTCTGCAACTTATATTCTGCACTTTCTCGGCTGGCATTTCATTCTGTAGAGCAGCACTGCAAGGCATGAAATTAGCAACAACACAAAAGCAAAGCAAAACCAATATAAAAATTCAGAGCGTACCGTGGTAGTGGTCGGCCAGTGAAGGAGTTGCAGAGAAAGCAATGGCATCCTGGTCGGCCAGTGAAGTGGTCGCCTCTTCTCATTCTTCCTTTTAACAAAACAGGTGAGGCATTCAAATGCTGATGATCCTGAGATTGAAGACAACATCAGCTCCAACGAATCCGAAAATAACACAAATGGAGCTTCAAGTAGGGTCGACTGCCGGATTTGCACAGCTGGAGCTTCAAGTTGGGTCGGAAGCCCTCATTGCTTTCTCTTTTTCTGCATTTCTTGAAGGACAAGCAAAGCCCAGCTCCTTGGGAATCAAATCCTGGCCGAAATGCTGCCAGCCTATTTTTAGGGTAAAACTAGAATGGAAAACGCCATAGCCCATCTGCCGGATCTGCCATCACCATAGCCTGGCGGATCTGCCATCGCCATAGCCATCCGGATCTGCCATCGCCATGGCCAGCCGGAACTATCATTGCCATAGCCTGCTCTGCTATCGCATAGCGCCATAGCCTGCAACTGGAGAAAGAAACACAAGATGCCCAATGGCCGGATAATCTCGGATTTCAATCTCAGCCCTTCATTTTAGTAGCCAGTAATATCATAGGACTAGGATCAACATCTAGACCATTCATCTTTGAGTCAATCTGAACCGCTAAATAAAGACCAATAAGATCAAAGGACTCGGATCAAGATCTGTGCCGTTTATCTCGGCCTTTGACAAAAAATCACGCGTATATAAAATATTATTTTATTTTCCACGCCTAGAAAATTCATTATTTTATGGGAAAATTATAAAAATACCCCTGTATTTTCACAAATTGTTAAAATGCCCCTGTTTGCTAATAATACCCATGTTTGCCCCTGAGACAATTTTTAAAATGCCCCTGTCTAAGTGCAACCTTATCGTCTAAGTGCAACCTTTTGTATTTTTTTTAAGTTTTAACCATTATTAAACCATTGAATTATCACGTATAAACAATGGATACACCAAAATGTACAAATACATGCACATGCCAGTGGTCCGATCAAGCCCAAGCCTAAACCTAATAAGCTCCAAGTGAACGAAGCACATGCAGCTAAATCATATGCAGCCATAACCCAACAGCAAGAAACCAGCAGCTAGCTGCTGCCACTGTACAAATTTGAAAAGGCAAGCCAACATGCCACCTAGGCTCAAACATGCCAATGTGGCTCAAACATACCAAGATGGCTCCAACATGCCACCTAGGCTCCAACATGCCAAGGTGGCTCAAACATGCCAAGGTGGCCACCTAGGCTCCAACATGCCACTTAGGCTCAAACACGCCATCTAGGCTCAACATGTCAAGGTGGCTCAAACACGCCATCTAGGCTCAAACACGCCACCTAGGCTCAAACACGCCATCTAGGCTCCAACATGCCAAGGTGGCTCAAACATGCCACCTAGGCTCCAACATGCCTAGGTGGCTTAACCATGCCACCTAGGCTCCAACGTGCCAAGGTGGCTCAAACATGCCACTTAGGCTCCAAGATGAAAAGGTGGCTCAAACATGCCACCCAGGCTCCAACATGTCAAGGTGGCTCAAACATGCCAATGGGCTCCAAAATGCCACCTAGGCTCCAACATGCCGGGTGGCTCAAACATGCCACCTAGGCTCCAACACGCCACCTAGGCTCCAACATGCCAAGCCGGCTCAACCATGCCAATGGGTTCCAAAATGCCAAGATGGCTCAAACACACCACCTAGGCTCCAACATGCCAGTTAAATCAAACATGCCATCTAGGCTCCAACATGCCAACGCATTGAATTAAACATGCCAGGTAACCAACATGCCAAGGTGGCACAAACATGCCACCAAGGCTCCAACATGCCAAGGTGGCTCAACAATGTCACATGAAAACATGCCACCTTGGCATGTTGGTTTCCAGGTGGCATGTTGGAAGATTGCTTGGAGCCACCTTGGCATGTTTGAGCCTAGGTGGCATGTTGAGCCCGCATGGCATGTTTGAGCCAGCATGTTGAGCCCATGTGGCATGTTTGAGCCACCTTGGCATGTTGGAGCCTAGGTGGGCGTTTTGAGCACCTTGGCATGTTTGAGCCACCTGGCATGTTGGAGCCTAGGTGGCATGTTTGAGCCTAGGTGGCATGTTGGAGCCCACGGGCATGTTTGAGCTTACTGGTATGTTTGAGCCTAGGTGGCATGTTGGAGACTAGGGTGGCATGTTTATCTTGGCATGTTGGAGCCAAGGTGGCATGTTGGACCCCGTGGCATGTTTGAGCCACGCTGGCATGTTGGAGCCTGGTGGCATGTTGGGCCCGCGTGGCATGTTTGAGCCCGCGTTGGCATGTTGGAGCCTAGGTGGCATGTTGGAACCACGTGGCATGTTTGAGCTTAGGTGGCATGTTGGAGCCTAGGTGGCATGTTTGAGCAAACCTTGGCATGTTGGAGCCAAGGTCGCTCCAACATGCCAACAGGGCTCAAACATGCCACCTAGGCTCGAACATGACAAGGTGGCTCAAACATGCCACGTGGCTCCAACATGCCACGTGGGCTCCAACATGCCAAGGTGGCTCAAACATGCCACGTGGACTCCAACATGCCATGTGGGCTCCAACATGCCAAGGTGGCTCAAACATGCCACCTAGGCTCAAACATGCCAAGGTGGCTCCAACATGCCACACGGGCTCCAACATGCCACCTAGGCTCCAACATGCCAAGGTGGCTCAAGCATGCCATCTAGGCACTCCAAATAGTGACATGGCATGCCAAGTAAGCAAGGGCAAGTTTTGACTAGGCCAAAAACGAAAAGATGTCCATCTTTGGTCTTTTCATTGGGTGATGTTGGCAAATTTTGGGTGACATGGCTAGATGGTGGTGACATGGACATGATGACTAGGACTTTATGCAAGAAATATGATAACCTTTGGAATTTTTGGTAGAGGAGTTTGGCAATGGATAGAATAGAGGGATCTTGCGCTGACACCCTTCCCCAAATCGAACTAGGCCAGGACTTTGCGCGGCTTCCTCACCAGACGGAATAGGCCAGACCCCAGGGGACGAAGCTCAGAAAGGTTGCCAAGGGAGCCTTTCCTGCCAGCGCTCCTTCGGGCAGGCAAATGCCAATGCCCCCCTTCCCGGAGCTCGATTTCTCTACCCGACCATTGAATCCACCATTCAAGTAACCTGCTTCGAGCAGGTTCAAAAAAATCCAAGATCCGTCCGGGAAAACTTATCAAACCGTGAAGCGTCCTGTGCTCCACCATGTAGAAACCCAAGTGTTTTGTCGTTCGAGCAGTACAAAGACTCCGGAATGGAGATTCGACTTCGCCATGTCGTCCGGAATGGTGACATTACCCTAGGGACCAAGTTATACGGTCATTTTTGGCAACGAAAGAAACATGAACCCTCTACATGACAATATTCTGCAGCCATCTCTTACGCCAATTGACTAGGAACGTATTGGACATGAGCTAGTTTGGCACTTCTTGGAGAAAGAGTGGTCTTCTGCTCACGAAACTTGGTCCCGAGGGTAATCTCGACGTTTTGAATCCATTGGCAGAGTCAGTTTACAATTTCGGAGTGGGAGAGTTGCCTGTCCGTGGCCAAGGGCCTTTGGGAGAGGATCTTTGGGGTGAACTGCTTCCGGAAGGTTTTAAGGGTCCATCTTCTGGCCTCAACACCCTCCCTCTACGTGATGATATTGTGCAAGATCCTGGTCGAATCTGATTAGGATATGGCCTCCGAAACGTAAACCCTGTGTGTTGCTAGGTTATTGAAGGGTTTACATTTTGGAGGCCGAGTTTTTGTCGGTTGCACGTGGGACATGGCCAAGAAGCTGCAATTGAAAACACGAAGCAATAGGAATTGACGGAATGGGGTTTGGATTTATCCTCCTCCCATAATGGCAAATAGAAGCCAAGAGCGCCTTTTGCAGTAGCAAAATTGTTCGGGATCATTCGGGATGGCCAATAGATCCAAACCCCATTCCTTCAGTTCTTATTGCTTCATGTTTTTAACTGCAGCTTCTTGACCATGTCCCAAGTGCAACCGACTCAATCGCGACCTCCATAACGTGAAACCCTTCAATAACCTAGCAAACCACGGGGTTTTATGTTTCGAGGCCATATCCTAGTCGATTCGACCAGAATCTTGCACAATGTGATCAATGTGAGAGGAGGGTGTTGATGCCGAAGATGGACCCTTAAACCTTCCGTAAGGGTCGCCCCCAAAGGTCCTCTCCCAAGGCTCCTTGGCCACCGATGGGCAACTCTCCCACTAAAAGAACTATAAACCGACCGCCAATGGACTCAAAAATATCGACATTACCCTCGAGACCAAGTTTCGTGGGCGAAGACCACCCTTTCTCCAAGAAGCCCAAAGGTAGCTCATGTCCAACACGTTAAGAAGCCAATTGGCCTAAGAGGTGGCTGCTAATACCGCCATGTAGAGGTTCGTGTTTCTTTTGTTGCCAAAAATGACCGTATAACTTGGTTCCTAGGGTAAATTTATTATTTCGATGACATGGCTAAGTCAAATCTCCATTCTCGGTGCCTTTTGTACCGCCTCGAACGACAAAACACTTGGATTTCTACACGGCGGACCGTGACGCGCTCATGGGTTTGATAAGTTCTTTCAAAGGGATCTTGGATTTTTTTGAATTTACTTGAAGCGTGTTACTTGAACGGTGGATTCAACAATGGATAGGGAAACGGAAACCGAAAGCTCCGTATAGGGGGGGCATTTTTGCCCTCCCGCATCGCTGGCGTAAAAGGCTACCTCCGCAATCTTTTTGAGGTCCGCTCTCCCTCTGGGTCTCCCTCCGTGAGGAAGTCTGTCCAAAGTCCCGGCCCGGTTCGATTTGGGGAAAGGTGTCGGCGTTTAAGTTCTTCAAGATCCCTCTATTCTATCCCTTGCCAAACTCCTCTACCAAAAAATTCTAAAGGTTATCATATTTCTTGCATAAAGTCCTAGTCATCATGTCCACATCACCACCATCTAGCCATGTCAACCAAAATTTTCCAACATCACCCAATGAAAAGACTAAAGATGGACATCTTTTCATTTTTGGCCTAGTCAAAACTTGGCCTTGCTTAGTTGGCATGCCATGTCATCGCTTGGAGTGCCTAGGTGGCATGCCTGAGCCACCTTGGCATGTTGGAGCCTAGGTGGCATGTTGGAGCCGGCATGTTTCAACCACCTTGGCATGTTTGAGCCTAAGTGGCATATTTGGCACGTTGGAGCTAAGTGGCATGTTGGAGTCTAGGTGGCATGTTGGAGCCCACGTGGCATATGTTGGAGCCTAGGTGGCATCTTTGAGCCACCTTGGCATGTTTGTGCCTAGGTGGCATGTTGGAGCCACCTTGGCATGTTGGAGCCTAGGTGGCATGTTAGAGCCACCTTGACAAGTTGGATCCCGCATGGCATGTTTGATCCACCTTGGCATGTTTGAGCCACCTTGGCATGTCGGAGCCTAGGTGTCATGTTTGATCCACCTTGGCATGTTTGAGTCACCTTGGCATGTTGGAGTCTATGTGGCATGTTTGAGCCACCTTGGCGTGTTGAAGCCTAGTTGCCATGTTGGAGCCACCTTGGCATGTTGAAGCCTAGTTGCCATGTTGGAGCCACCTTGGCATGTTTGAGCCTAGGTAGCATGTTTGAAGTGTAGTGAAGTGTGTCAAGCATATATAACTCTTGTATGCTGCCATTTTGTGGCAGTAATGGCATGTGGACAACTTGGTCATATATGGATTTTTAGAAAACCTTAAAAAACCACACCTCAAAAAAACACTACCTTAAAAAACAACACCTTTAAAAAAACATCCCTTCAATAGAATAGAATAGAACCAAAAAACCATACTGCTTGAGAAAACAACAGATCCTTAAAAAAAAGACTACACCTCCTTAAGAAATCACCCATTATTAAAAAAAAAAACTACATATCCTTAAGAAAAACTATAGCATATCCTTGGAAAACCACACCCCCATATAACTACGTGTAGGTTTTTTTCAAATCTTCAAAAAAACAACTCGTATTTTGTTTTTACTGTTGTTTTCAGCCGTGGACCAAATGTTGGGGTGTGTGTGGGACCGACTGAGACCACTGGGGAAATACATTCCCATATATATAGGTCGTATTTATGTTGGTTCAGATGGCCCATGTGCAAGGAATTTTTTGTATGATTACAGTGGCACTGCCGTCTTGTCAGAGAGGTTATTATACTATATACTATGAAAATTGTATCCTGGAACCTCCGAGGTATTAAAGGCGTTTTGAAACGTGGTAGAGTGCTTGCCGCCATACGCTCTATGATGGCAGATGTTATTCTCTTACAGGAACATAGACTTCCTGACTTCGAAGCAAGTTCTATAGGCAAATGGATAGGAGGCAACTACTCCTCCTTTAGCTGTGCAGCCAGGGGAACTAAAGGTGGCACCTGTATCCTCTGGAGAGGCCTTGTTCAGAAGTCCTACTATGCTGCTGGGGATGGTCGATGGCAGGTGGTGACCTTTGAATCTAATGAGTGCCAATGGGGGGTCATCAATGTATATGCGTCAAATAAGCCTGCAGAAAGGGCCGCGATGTGGAAAGAAATTGAAAGCTGGATAGGTCACCAAGGGGATGTCACCGAAAACTGGATTTTAGGGGGAGATCTGAACATGACCGATGTGTGGGACCAAAAAATTGGGTTGCATAGAAATCTATCAGGAGATGAGGATACTTCTTGGAACTCTTTGCTTGATAGTGTGGGATTTAATTTGATTCCGCCCTCCAATGCTACCTTCTCATGGTCGAATAAGCAGAAGGGCCAAGACCGAGTATATTGTCTATTAGACAGATTTTATATGGCCAATAAAACAGCATGCTTCATGGATAAGTGTTATGTTGAGGGGGAACTTGCCTTCTCCCACTCTGATCATGTTCCCCAAAGCTTATTTCTTGAAAACATGCCTTCTCTTGTTTAGAGGAAATATCCCTTTCAAATTCAATACCTCGTGGCTAGGAAAGGAGGCATTTTGCAAGCCTTTTAGGGTATTTATTTCCTCTCTCTCTAATGATCTTAATCCTCTAAGCATGAAAGCCTGGGTGGAGAAGCTCAGCCTAATGAAGGCCTGGGCTAAAGTGTGGGGAAAGAGCAGAGCCAAGGAGTTCAAAAAGGAAGATGGATATATACAATCAGTTGAGAATAGTTAAGCAGGACTTATTATCCGATCCACACAACATTGCCAAACAGAACATTGAGGCAGAGCTGGAAGGGAAAGCAAAGGCAATTGAGGAGGAGGAGGCTAGAGGAGCGGCTGTTCGCTCTAAAACTAAGTGGTATGCCGAACTTGACCATGAGAACTCCAAATGTTTTTTTAGAATGGCGGGTGCTAGGTTAGCTGATAATAGTATCTCATCGATTAAGGATGGCAATTCAAATGTATTGGAGGAACCACGGGAGATCGATCATTTATTAGGGAAAGCTTTGAGAGTCAATTTAAGGAAGATCCTATACCTTCCTCTTACCATGCTTTCAGTTGGCATCTTTGGCTAACTAAAGTGGATTGGGGAGAAGGTTACCCGAAAAAGAAAATCAGTTATGTTACTACGTAACATAGAGGGGATGAGATATACAAAACCTTATGCTCCCTTGCGGCCAGGGAAATCTCCCGGGCCGATGGTTTTCCTCCGTAATTCTTTGTTGAATTTTGGGATGTGCTTGGGCGGACTTCATCGAAGCGTTTGTGGAGCATGGATGTCATGCTCTCTACACCCATCATTAGCAGCGGGGGTTTATCACTCTTGTTCAAGGTCCCAAGACCTCAAAGCCTAGGGGAATGGAGGCCTATCGCACTCACCAATGTCATCTATAAGGTAATCATGAAGGCTATTGCTAACCGCTTGAAACCAATTGCGAGCAGGGGTAATTGGGCATGAGCAATCAGCTTTCTTGCCGTGCATACATATTGGATAACTATCTTGCGGCGGGGAAGGCCCCGCATTGGTGCCAACCTCCAAACAAAATTGTGTAATGATTAAGATGGACTTTAGAAAGGCATATGACTCTCTCAGATGGGAAGGGTTGCGCTCAGTCATGTCCCATATGGGTTTTGAGCTCCACTTTATTCAGTTGGCTTTGGGGATGAATAACTTAGCTTCAAGGCCGGTCCCGTTAATGGACAACCGTCTGGCCTGTTTAAACTCAAGAAGGGGATTAGACAGGGCTGCCCCCTCGCTCCCTACTTATTCCTCATCATGGCCAACCTATTGACAAGAATGGTTCAGCTAAAGATGTTAGGGGGAGATCTGGAAGGGCTTACCTTTCCTGGAGGTACAGAAAAGCTAACAATTATGCAATATGCAGATGATACCTTCATGTTCCTCAGATATGATGACAACAGTTTCCACTCTTTTCGAGATATTCTTACGTCCTTTGAGGTTATATCTGGTATCGGCCTTAATGCCAATAAGTGTGTAGTTCTCTGGGCTTCAGATAGTCCCATTGATCCTCGGGCCGGGGGTCTGGGTTTTCCGGTAGTGGCAGCTGGAGAATCTGTTAAGCTCCTGGGTCTTCCCCTGGTGCTTTCTGACAACCTCAAAGGCCTCTGGACCCCCATAATGGATAAACTCGTAAAGAAGGTAGGCCTATGGTCCACAAAGACCTTGGCAACATCCGGCCGGTGTGATGTATAATGCAAGGCTAGCCCTCTCATATTTATTACTCATCAGCGATGATTGCCCAGAAAGGGGTTTACAATCAAATGCAAACTATCATCAGGAAATTCATTTGGGGTGGCATGGCTAAGGTGGCCTGGGAGGAACTGTGTCGGGACAAAAGGGAAGGGGGATTGGGCTGCAAAGACCCTTCACTGTGCACGTGCCCCGGGCGGCTAAATTTGTTTGGAGAGTACTACAAGGTGAGTCATCCGCTTTATCACCGCTTTAAAATTTGTATCCTATTGGTTGAAGCAAGGTAAGCTCTTGGGAAAGCCAGCTCTCCCCAGAGATGAATTGGGAGCATTCTACTTTAGTTTCAAAGTAGCCCCTGGTACATCTCCTGTGATGAGAAAGATTCTCCAAGCGTGGCTGGATGTGCAACACCTTTTTGTTCCTATGGATCCTCCTAGGGAAGCAGGTGGCTTCAGTTTATTCTGGAATACTAGGATATGGGGGAGGGAGGGTCTTCCTCTGGCCCCTCTCTCACCCCATCTTCATTAAATGGAAGAGTTGTGGAATCACTAGGTTGCAACATCTGTGGATGAATGGGAGATGGGTCTGTTGGACTACATTCAAGAGTAAAGTCCAGAACCCAGGCGAAGGTGACCGTAAGGTGCTACGAGAGATATTAGGCAAAGTCACCAACCTAACTGGAACAGTGGGGCCTTGTGAGGAATGGCGGGTTGATGGACATGCACAGTATAGTGTGGCAAGAATCTATCGAGGACTATGTGTAGATACTCCTCTGATAGCTGAGGCAAGGCTTGGGGTGAGCAATGGAGTTGCCAAAGCTGTTTTAGCCAACTCCTGGAAGTCGCTTTGTTCAAGAAAGATACAATTCTTTAGGTGGACAGCTTTACAAGGAGGGCTCAGTACAAAGGAAAGTTTATTCAATAAAGGTATTCTGGACAATGATAGATGTCCACTTGGTTGCCATACCACTGAATCTATTGGACACCTCCTCTTTTGCCCCCAGATCGCAGAGTTCTGGCACTGGGTTTGCCCCATCATTGGGCTGATGATACACCATCTGAGATGGCCAGATTTACTGATCACTGATAGGTGCAGTATCGAAGCCTCCTTGGTGAATATTGCGATATGGGTCATCTGGAAACACCGATGTGATGTGGCACTAGGTGGCCAAGGGATCTCCATAGTGAAGCTAAAGAACTCTTTCAACTCCATCACATCATAGCTATCACATCATAGGAAGCATGGAATTAACTACAACAAGGGTCTTGATAGACTCGGTTCCTTACAGGGGTTCTACTTTTATTTTAAGTGCCATTGGGATGATAATGAAGCAGGGAATGACATAGGCACAGGAATCCCATCTATTCAGATTTGAGAATGTTTTGAGGACCCAATAGTGGAACGGAGCTGCTTCCCTCTATAGTACCTGCTTTATGGTGAAGATGGGCGACTCCCTATAGTACCCCTAAAGTAGGGAAGACGAGACGATGCTCTCTGTAGTACACATGCTGTGGTCCCCACAACATCTGAGTGGGTCTCATTGTACATAATGCTTTATTTTAATACATATATCTAATCTTACCTCCAAAAAAAAAAAAAAAAAAAAAAAAAAAAAGGAGGGCTTGCAAGCAGGGCGCATGAAGGTATTCTTCTTGTTCCTGCTTCTGTTCATCTCAGTGCTTGCATATGTAAGTAGATCTTATCTGAAAAATTATGTGTTCATCCCAGGGAAATGGTACATTAGTAATGGAGCCGAACAAGTTCGACAAGAAGATAGAATCAGCATGTGCAAAAATGTATTTTCATTATTATAGCAGCTTTTTCATAAGCAAAACATGCTCCAAGGTTATGTACAGACAGGTTCATTGTAACTCATTGAAAGGCCATAATCTCATCATTGCTTGTAGTGCTACCAAGACATGTGATAATTTCCTAGGTTGGCCTTTTGCTATATTCCTTTTAAGATTTTCCTTACACAATGTGGCCAAACTTCTAAATGTATTTATTTAATATTGTAGAAGTAACTTCCATGAACTTATCCTAAATGTACATGTTTGATATTTTCTACATTTTTATCCATCCTCATGAAATATTTCACTACAATGTGGAGAAACAGTTAAAATCTACACAAACAACAACCACCCCACCTCCTCCACCTATTGGAACCATTGGACTCTTTGGTGGAACACATATCTTAAACTACAAACGTCCCCCAATGCAGAATAGAATAGAATAGACTATATTGCATATATATTTTAGAAACTCAATGAAGGATGTTTGAGCTGCGTATGCGCCAAATCTTCTAGAACAAGGAGAGTATGGTATGAGCAGCTACCACAATGCGGTGATTTCTTTTCATTGTTTATATCTGAATGCTAGTCATAGAAGGTTGAACCTAACCTTTTGCTAGTTCAATCTGTGGTTGCAAATGGCACCGCATAAATTGGCTTTGGGTTTGGCCTTAGATGTTGCTGCTGTTGGTCTTGTAGGGAGATTGTAAGGAGCCATGGAAATGTTTTAGGTAGATGGAGCCATGCAGCATACCATGGATGGAGTAGCATAATATATGCCAATGTAAGTGCTGGTCTGGTAATGCTAGATCCATGAGAGACATGCTAGATGCATTATGCAAGACTGAAGGTATTGTTGTTCTGTTATAGAACACACATTTATCCATATGATATAGCACCTCTATATATCCTTGTGAAGCCATACCCATATGTAACTCTACACAACTACAATGTAATGCAAAAGATACTATCATGTTTTGTTGAATCTTATTGCAGTTGCTAGAGCATGCAAATGAAGCTTCAGCTCTAAGGTGCACTTTAACTGGTTTTGGAATGCACAATAATTGGGAGCTGTATGATTTCTACAATGTAAGCACTGACTATTAATATGGCATTTATAAATGAGTATGTCCAAGTTGTTATGATTAGTAGATGGAATTTATAAATATTTACATGTGATTATCTTATCTGCTATGTTGTTGTGTAAGCAGAATAGAATGCCAGCCTCGTGGTGTATACTGCAGGATGAAGGCTAAGAAAAGGATAGACCCATTATTTGGAATGTTTAGGACTGAATATGCCACTAAGCTATACATAAATGTAGTGGTTCTGTCTATGGCCTCCAAGAAACTTCCACAGCTCCAAATGAATTTATTTGAGATTATCGTTGTTGACAGCAGCTGGTGAATCAAATAGAGATACAATATTTTACCACGATTTTCCTTATTTTGAACTTTACCTTTGTCTAGAAGCACCGGCTCAGGATGACACAAGGTGATTATGTTGTTACAGGTGGCAGTTAGTTCATGCAATGTGATAAAGAGTGATGCAGTTTTCAACAATATATGATGCTACACACTGACCCCAATTTTTGGTCCACAGTTGTTTTTTAGTTGTACGGAAGTGTTGTTTTATGCCAAAAACAACACCAAAATGACCCCAAAAGTCCACGTGGCCCGTTTATCCGGATTTGCACAAAGAGACAGTGGGTTTTTGGCAAAAAATTCCACTGTGGTTTTTCTGGCAGCTTTTTGTTTTTGATCAACGTGTCCTTTTTTTCACTATTGTTTTTCACGAACTTTTGTCAACGTGTGGTTTTTCTGGACCTGTTGTTTTTGAGGAGCCACGTTGTTTGTATTCCAAAAACACATGTAGGTTTGAATATTAATACGTGGAAAATTGAAAAGAATAGTTTTTTTTCCTTTTCAATGTGTGTTGTTTTGTTTTCTCCACTTGTAGTTCTTTAAGTTAACATTGTTTTCACAAAAGAAAATACGTAATATCTAAGAAATCCACATGTATTATTTTAGAATAATTGTTGTTTTCAAATGTTGTTTTACTACGACAATATGTAGTTATTAGATATACCTTTTTTTTCTATATGTATTATGTTTTTTCTTTACATGTTGGTTTTAAAAGTTATTATTGTTTTCTTAAAAACAATAATGGTTTTAAAGAAACCCACATATAGGGAACATTGTTTTCCTTGATTTGATATGTAGCTATTAAGAAGTAGACACGTTGTTTCTTAATATAGCTGTTGTCTCAATGAAATAAAATATATGTGGCTTTTATTTAAATTTAGAGAAACAACCTTGTTTGGTCCGCTCTCCGAACATCTCGTCTAACCAATCAAATATTGACACGTGGCACTCAATTTTTCAAAAAAAAAAAAATTATATATTAGCTATTGATAATTTCAATCTACTAAAAGGAAAAAGACATCATGGGAATGTCTACTAAACTCAAGTTTGCCTTTAAGTTTTGATCTTAATTGATTCCATATTTAAACTCAAGCTTGCCTTGAAACACAGATTATATTTTCACAAATTTATATATTGTATAAACTCAATTTTGCTTTATTCAAATTCTTGCCATGGAGCTGATTTGATACATAGTAAATGATATGCATATTCTTCTTTTCATGGCAATCGCCGCCTTTGCAAACCTGTCTTTTCCAAGTTTCCTTTCATTATGCCAAAATATTCTCAAGAAAAAAGAAAGATCCCTTTAACAACCTTTTTGACAAGTTCGCATGTTTCTTTACAAATGGAGGGCTGCCAAAATGCATTTTCTGCAGTTTCTAATCCTCTCTTCTCGCATAATAAAACACCGTGACAGTCACCTCCTTCATAGAAAAAGCCAGTGCCAATGCTCTTCCTGCAAAACAAACACAATAGAATATTGAGTGCTCAATTGATCTTATTTTGAAGTAGACAGAACAATCGTATGCTCATTGCCAAATTTTGACGGGAACCTTTTATTCAAAAATTGGTTTAAAAAGACAACAATGTTCAAAAAATGGTTTAGAAAGACAACAATGTTGGTCCTTTTCCAGTTTCAAAGGCATATCAAAACAATTAGCTTGCGTGTATTCTTACTACGCTTCTAGTTTCATATTCATAGAAAACAGACTGGCCTATGTAGTTTCTAGAAATACATCATGGGCATATGCAATCGGGGAGGAAATAGAGAGTAGAATAAGATTTACCGATCCACGAGCCCCCTCCCTGTGACAAGAGCTGCCAAGCCTTCTTCGATCCTCATTCCAGCCTACTGCTTGGATTAAGTCATCTTTAAGGATCCGCAACGGAAGCTCCGGATGGGCGGACTAGGTCATCTCGTGATTGAAAGAACAGATTAGATTTTTTTACAAGATCAAGAGAGCAGACCTGAATATGCTTTTTTTGGAGTTACCTTGGAGTCCAAGCCACATCTTCTCGCAGTCCTCTACCACCATAGCCGACCTCCAAACTCGTAACAATTAATTATTCGTAATCTAGGTCAGTCCGATTGTCTTGTCCGGATTTATTGCAGCTCATGTCCATTTGACTACCCTTCGCATCCGTCCGGCGCGCCAGAGCCATTTCCTCGCTCCCATCGATGGATCTATGTAATGACCTTGATGTTCTTGATATTTTCCCCGCCTTTTTACGTGCCATTTTATACCAGCTTGATGCAAATGATGAGCACCCACATCAAGAAGAAGCTTTGCCATCGCCAAGCAAAGGAGCTCACGGATTCGCCAATGCCAAGGGGCGCCATTGCCAAGGGGGACAGAGGGAAAAAACAGGAGGAAAGCAGAGGGAGAGAGGAAAAACAGGGAGGAGCTCTGGCCGATTCACCATCGCCAAGGGGCCATAGCCAAGGGGTAGAGAGGAAAAAAAGGGGAGGAAAGCACAGGAGAGAGGAAAAACATAGGAAGGAGTCACGGATTCGCCATCGCCAAGCGCGCCATAGTCAAGGGGGAGAGAGAAAAACACAGAGAGGAAAGCATAGGGCGGAGGGAAACACATGGCGCAAGGCCAATCACATTAGAGGACTTGGATCAACATCTTAGCCGTTCATCGTGCTGTCAATCTCGACCATCAATTTCAAGGGCCAATATCTAACATAATAAAATGGGGATGAAGATCTCAACCGTCCATCTTGACGGTTTAATAAAATACTACTTGCATTTGCATGCATATTTTTAAATATATATAATAAATTTTATCCCCCTTTTTTTTCCTACTACAGGGGGCTATTGTTTCTCCTATTGTGCCCCACTTTTTTCTCTCTTGCCTTTTTTATATACAACTCCCTACCCCTACCCTTGAGGTATGGCCATTGCCCATATATTTCTTCTGGATGTCGAGTAGCGATCGCGCTTTGAAAACTATTTCTAGTCGATCCTTTAGGTGGATCCGCTGCAATTGCCTCGCAATCGGGTGCTTGGCAATGCACACGAAGTTGGTTTAGCTTGATCCGCTTTTACCGGCCAGTTTTCCCTGTGTTCTTAAGAAAGCAAAAACATTCTCGAAATTTTAAATGATAAAAGGAAAAGGTTATATGCACACCAAATAAAACCCGCAATAGCAAAGGTCGAGATTGTAAGAGCTTCAACAACTCTCGTATGTTTTATATCGAGAGGCCCCCCGCATGGTAGCACACTCCCGTGATAGCATAGGCGAAGTACAAAACCGAAGTTGCCGAAAGTGTTTAGAACTATTTCCATCCTAAAGTAAATGTAAAATGTAATAGATGCGTAACAAAAATTCTGAGAAGATTATATGGTTCAAAAATAATAGCTTGCGTGGAAAGAATTACTCCTCCCTCACATTGGAAGCCCGACCAATCGCTTGCCGGATCTGCCAATCCTATGAAAACTAGCATTAAAACCGGAGATAATATCGAAGTTCCAGAACCCGCAGTTTTAACATAAGTAGAGGCAAAAAACATCTCGGATCTCAAAAATAGAACCAAGGCAGGGGCAAGCACCGCTTATAGGCGCATGCCCACGTGGCATGTTGGAGCCCACATGGCATGTTTGAGCCACGTTGGCATGTTTGAGCCTAGGTGGCATGTTAAAGCCAAGGTGGCATGTTGGAGACTAGATGACATGTTTGAGCCATCTTGGCATGTTGGAGCCTAGGTGGCGGCTTGAGCCATCTTGGCATGTTTGAGCCTAGGTGGCATGTTGGAGCCCCAGATGTTTGAGCCACCTTGGCATGTTGGAGCCCAGGTGGCATGTTGGATAAGTGGCATGTTGGAGCCAAGGTGGCATGTTTTGAGCCTAGGTGGCTTGTTTGAGCCATCTTGGCATGTTTGAGCCACCTTGGCATGTTTGAGACTATGTGGCATGTTGGAGCACATGTGGCATGTTTGAGCCTAAGTGGCATGTTGGAGCCTAGGTGGCATGTTTGAGCCAACTTGGCATGTTTGAGCCACATTGGCATGTTAGAGCCTAGTGGCATGTTTGGGCCCATGTGGCATGTTTGAGCCACCTTGGCATGTTGGAGCCTAGGTGGCATGTTCTCGAAGTCTAGGTGGCATGTTGGAGCCTAGGGTGTCATGTTTGAGCCACCTTGGCATGTTTGAGCCTAGGTGGCATGTTTGAGCCACCTTGGCATGTTGGAGCCTAGGTGGCATGTTGGTGCCTGCGTGTCATGTTTGAGCCACCTTGGCATGTTTGAGCCTAGGTGGCATGTTGGAGCCCTTGTGGTATACTTGAGCCACCTCGACATGTTTGAACCACCTTGGCATGTTGGAGTCTATTTGGCATGTTGGAGCCCATGTGGCATGTTTGAGCCACCTTGGCATGTTTGAGCCTAGGTGGCATGTCGGAATCTAGGTGGCATGTTTGAGACTAGGTGTTTGAGACTAGGTGGCACCACGCAGTTCCAACATGCAACCTAGGGGTTCCAACATGCCAAGGTGGTTTCCAACATGCCACCTAGGCACCAACATGCCACCTAGGCTCAAACATGCCATGGTGGCTCAAACATGCCAAGGTGGCTCAAACATGCAACGCGGGCTCCAACATGCCAAGTTGGCTCAAACATGCTATGTGGGCTCCAACATGCCAAGGTGGCTCGTGCATGCCAAGGTGGCTCGGACGCCACCCAGGTCCCGGCTATGACAAGGTGGCTCAAACATGCCACGTGGGCTCCAACATGCCACCTAGGTTCCAACATGCCAAGGTGGCTCAAACATGCCACGCACTCTAACATGCCACGGGCTCTAACATGCCAAGGTGGCTCAAACATGCCACCCAAGCTCTAACATGCCACCTAGGCTCAAACATGTCAATGTGGGCTCCATATGCCACGTAGGCTCCAACATGCCACCTAGGTTCCAACATGCAAAGGTGGCTCTGCATGCCACCTAGGCTCAAGCATGCCACCTAGGCACTCCAAGTGGTGACATGGCATGTCAAGTAAGCAAGGCCAAGTTTTGACTAGGCCAAAATGAAAAGATGTCCATCTTTGGTCTTTTCATTGGGTGTTGTTGGCAAATTTTGGGTGACATATGGCTAGATGGTGGTGACGTGACTAGGACTTTATGCAAGAAATATGATAACCTTTGAAATTTTTGTAGAGGAGTTTGGCAAGGATAGAATAGAAGGATCTTGAGAACTCACAAGCCCCTTTCCAAAGAAGGGGAGTCCGGATCAAAGATGTTGCGCAGGGGGATCGACCCCATCTCCCGCATGGTTCCCGTGAGCATACACGAGAACTCCATGCAAAGTTTCGGATGTGTGAGTCTCCGCCTTGACGCTGAGATGTAAACCCTAGCAAACCCTAGGGTTTGATAGGGTTTACATTCGGGATGCTCCGGCGACCCGTAGGGCCCGTGATCCGACGTGGAATACCCGTCTGTGGATTACCCTCATGGCACCGGGAGACAGAGCCAAATTTCCTAAGTCAAAGATACCTTTCGGAGACTCCTTCACAAGCCCCTTTCCAAAGAAGGGGAGTTCCGAAAGCATGTTGTGGGGATTTGACCATCTCCCGCATGGTCCCCGAGCATACACAAGAGAATCCATGCAAAGTTTTGGATGTGTTAGTCTCCGCCTTGACGCTGAGATGTAAACCCTAGCAAACCCTAGGGTTTGATAGGGTTTACATTCTGGGATGCTCCGGCGACCCGTAGGGCCCGTGATCCGACGTGGAATACCCGTGCTAGATTACCCTCATGGCACCGGGAGACAGAGCCAAATTTCCCGACATACCTTTTCGTGAGACTCCCCTTCACAAGCCCCTTTCCAAAGAAGGGAGTCCGAAAAAGCATGTCGCTAGGGGATTTGACCCCATCTCCCGCATGGTCCCCGTGAGCATACACGTAGAACTCCATGCAAAGTTTCGATGTGTTAGTCTCCTCGCCTTGACGCCGAGATGTAAACCCTACCAAACCCTTGGTAGGATTTACATTCCGGGATGCTCCTCGATCAAGAGGGCCGGGAACTTGTCCCCTAGGGTAATTTCGCATTCCGATGACATGGAGAGGTCGGATCACCAATCCGGGCCTCCTCCATGCCCCAAAATAAAAAACGGGTCTAAACTCCCGCCGGGGCCAACGGTGGCCATCCCAATCAAAAATCGAGGGTCTAAAGCTCACCCGTAAATACCGGGATTTTCCTGCGGGGGCCACTTGGCAAGCCAGCTGGCTGAAAACCATGATTTTTCCCCGCCCCATGCATTAATCATGAATTTTCGGATCATAAACACAAAGAAAAGCAATGATAAAAATCCGGCCTCGAAAAAGGTGAAATTTTGGCAGATGTGCAGCATGACGCCGCACACGCAAGAGAAAAAATGCACCGGCAATAGAAGCACAAGCAGCAGGCATGAGACGAAGCTTCCCAGCCAACCCCTTCCCGGAGGCCACCGGTCGGTGAACGCCCCATCGGGCGCTGGAGCTAGCTTTGCTTCTCCGTGGTCACATGTATACCACCTAGCAGTCCTAGTGCTGCTATTCTCACTTCGATCTTCTACCGTGGCCTCGGTGACCCCAAGTATCTTGTTCTCGCAGCTAGTCCAAGCCAATGAGGACGGGGCCGACCCCCACTCGAATCGAGAACCGGCTCGGCCAATGGACCTAGGAGGTGGCATGTTGGAGCCTAGATGGCATGTTTGAGCCACCTAGGAATGTTTGAGCCTAGGTGGCATGTTGGAGCCCACGTGGCATATTTGAGCCACCTTGGCAAGTTGGAGCATAGGTGGTATGTTGGAGCCACATGGCATGTTTGAGCACGCTGGAGCCTAGGTGGCATGTTTGAGCCATTTTGTCATGTTGCGACCTTAGGTGGCATGTTTGAGCCACCTTGGCATGTTTGAGCCTAGGTGGCATGTTGAGCCACCTTCGCATGTGGGAACCACCTTGGCATGTTTGAGCCTAGGTGGCATGTTTGAGCCACCTTGGCATGTTGGAGCCCACGCGGCATGTTTGAGCCACCTTGGCATGTTTGAGCACGCTTGGAGCCTAGGTGGCATGTTTGAGCCACCTTGGCATGTTGGAGCCACCTTGGCATGTTGGAGCCTAGGTGGCATGTTGGAGACCACGTGGCATGTTTGAGCCACCTTGCCATGTTAGAGCCTAGGTGGCATGTTGGAGCCTATGTGGCATGATTGAGCCACCTTGGCATGTTGGAGCCCACGTGGCATATTTGAGCCACCTTGGCAAGTTGGAGCATAGGGTGGCATGTTAGAGCCCGCGGGCATGTTTGAGCATGTTGGAGCCTAGGTGGCATGTTGGAGCCACCTTGGCACGTGGCATGTTGGAGCCCACGGGCATGTTTGAGCCTAGGTGGCATGTTAGAGCCACGGTGGCATGTTGGAGCCTAGGTTGCATGTTTGAGCCAACTTGGCATATTTAAGCCCAGGTGGCATGTTGTGAGCCACCTTGGCATGTTGGAGGCTAGGTGGCATGGTGGAGCCCACGTGGCATGTTTGAGCCACCTTGGCATGTTTGAGCCTAGGTGGCATGTTGGAGCCTAGGTGGCATGTTTGAGCCCACCTTGGATGTTTGAGCCACCGGGCATGTTTGAGCCTAGGTGGCATGTTGGGAGCCCAGGTGGCATGTTGAAGCCACCTTGGCATGTTGGAGCCTAAGTGAGCCGGCATGGCATGTTTGAGCCTATGTGGTGACAGTTTGAGCCACCTAGGAATGTTGGAGCCTAGGTGGCATGTTGGAGCCCACGTGGCATATTTGAGCCACCTTGGCAAGTTGGAGCATAGGTGGCATGTTGGAGCCCAAGGGGCATGTTTGAGCAACGCTGGAGCCTAGGTGGCATGTTTGAGCCATTTTGTCATGTTGGAGCCTAGGTGGCATGTTGGAGCCACCTTGGCATGTTTGAGCCTAGGTGGCATGTTAGAGCCACCTTGGCATGTTGGTGCCCACGCTATGCAAAAATAGGTGTTAAGTAATTGAAGTAGTTGAAGTAACTTGTGTTACATGGAATACTAGTATAAGAACATGTGATCGCACGCACATCACATGTAGCAAATCAAGTACTGTCCCACCACTATAAAGACCAAGATATGGAAGGATAGGACATGTAGAGAATCAAGTACTCTTTCCTACTTCTATAAAGACATGTGAGAATAGAAGTATTACACATGTCGTAATTCATGTATTCTTTCCTACAATGCCTTAGCAAATAAAGTACTGGCCCTACTACTATAAAGACATGTGACATGGAAGCATATGACATGTAGAGAATCAAGTATTCTTTCCGACTTCTATAAAGACATGTGACAATAGAAGTATTACACATGTCGTAATTCATGTATTCTTTCCTACAATGCCTTAGCAAATAAAGTACTTGGTCCTACTACTATAAAGACATGTGAATGGAAGTATAGGACATATAGAGAATCAAATATTCTTTCCTACATCTATAAAGACATGTGACAATAGAATTATTAGACATGTAGAAATTCAAGTACTCTTTCCTACAGTGGATTGTATTATAAAATGACATGTCACAATAGAAGAAACTACAAAACAACAGTGGATGTTTTAGTCCACTGAAAAAAGAACACCATTATCGAACAAAACCATACCTTCACAAATCCACATGTAGGATTCTTTGAAAACAGGACATGTAGACCTACCAAAACTGATGTTTTCAACAGTGGACCAAAAATCGGGGTGAGTGTGCTAGGAAGTTGACAAATGTTGGGAGTTCTGAATTTGATATTTTAGAGTCAATTAAGAATGCATAACACTTGAGTAACAAGGTGGTTTAACCTATGATCTTGCTAGAAAAAATGTAGAATTATTCTCCATCGTTCTTTACTATCACCTCTACCAAAAATAGTTACAAGCCGGAGGAAGTTGACAATGTTGTGAGTTTTGAACTTGATATTTTAGAGTCAATTAAGAATGCATGACACTAGAGTAACATGGTGGTTTAGCCTATGATATTGCTAGAAAAAATGTAGAATTATTCTCCATTCGTTCTTTACTATCACCTCTACCAAAAATAGTACAAGCCGGACGACGTCGAGATATTAATATGTATGCATTGAAAGGCAATTATAGCACAATTTTTGGTCAAGATTCATACATTTTGGTAGGGTCTGTTCTTAAAGATCGTTATAGATGTAAGGAATCTTCCATTACGTCCTTATCCCTTTAGAACAAATTTCCCTCCATCATTATCCTAAAGCTTAAAATTTATGCATATAACCTCTTAACATTCCACTCCTTTTAAACTTTGGACATCTGCCCTTTGCCCCAAGCATGCTTTACTGCTAGTTCTCATTGCATTCACTTAGATTCAACCTTCTTGTCATATTTGTCATAGTTCTTCATCTAGAGATCAAGTTCTAGTTTGTATTCTATATGTATTTGTGGTAACATTCATTTTCTTGTACCATTTTTTGGTCAAGAGCTTCAATCATGTTATTCCATTTGAAACATAAGAGCCGCGAATAAGCTGTATTACTCATAAGTTGAAAGCTCAAGTTATATTGTGATTGTTCCCCTAAGGATAGCAGTCCTGCAAACTGTATTTTTATCTGGCTGATTTTCCTACTAATACAAAAGAGAAGGCACTAGAGGCTTCTTTTAAAACCATCTTTCACTTCTACTAATATGTTGTTAGGGTGTGTGCTAACTTATCCTTGCTGTAGGCCAAATATATCATTAAAGAGCTTGTAGATGAGGTCTATATAATGTCAGAATGCATGCTCAGTCTATTCCGTCACACTGCATGCTCAGGTTGTTCTGTCGCATCTTTTGCCTCTTGCTAGTAACTTTAACTTCCCCTTCCTAATTTCATTAATCATTCTTAGAATTTTAGCTATACCTTCAAAAGTCTAAAATTATTAGCATTTACATATTCTATCAAAAGTTCAAATTTATTAGCATTTACATATTTAATCACCCAAAAAAACACTTGACATGAAATAACGAAATAGAAACTATAAAAACACTCTCTCAGACCACTGAAGGGCAACCCCTCGTGCGCAACACCTTGTTTAAATATATACGACAAGCATGTGGCCTCTTACCATATATTCAAAATTACATAAAAATGTTTTCTAGTGCAAACTAGTGCACAAATTTAGAACTAATGTATGACACCCTAGTGTGCTTTTACCCTTGTCTGGAATGCACGATTTTATGGATGAAAATAAGGGAAGGAATGAATAGAGGTGAAGCATCTTGCTGCAACGCAGTCAAAATGGATGCCTTTATACCTAATCTTAATAAAGTCGAAACAGATTCGATCACATTGCATGCATTTGCATGCAATACAACTTGGCAAAAAAAAACCTCTTGCAAAACATTTGGCCGGTGATCCTATACGCAACACAAAAGGTAAAACATTTGGCTGAGCCTACGCACAACACAAGCTAAAAGAACATGAACATATATGCAACGTGGTGCAAAAATTTTGCCCATACGCATATGGACACAACTATATAAAATTTTGATCTACCACATTTTTCGGAACTAAGCTCAATTTTTGGCTATCTTTTTTTGCTACTTTCCAATGTATATTGACTCTAATCATTCAGTTATAAAATGTAAATTTTCCTTAAAATATATATGAGTATAAATTCCCTATGCTATGCATACGCAAAGACCTCAAATCAAAATTCGTGTGTTATATACACATAGATAAATACCTTGAAAAATCACCATGTTATACAAAGACCTAGTAAATACTAGATACAAATGTTAGAACTAGACACAGACCTAATAAATATAAGATGTTGGGATGCTATTCCGAGTATTTAGGTATTGTATTTATGATCAAGAGTTTGGTGTCAAAGGGGCAGATGATCTTACAAAGCCGCACACTAGCTTTGAACCCTGGCCTTCAAATAGGCTTCTACACATAGTTGAAAACTTATTTGCGCACACCCATTAATTCGCCATTATATGCACAATCCAGAAATAATAAATAGTACATCACACATAATATAGTTGCAGAATCGTACAAAAAATTTACCTTAAAGTTGTACACATATGATTTTGCACCACTAAAAAATATTAGAGGTAATTCTCCTTACAATCTGACCTGTAAAGTTTGTTATTTTTGTTTATCATGCATCTTTCCCTTCACTCTTCCTATTTGATCGCATCTAATAGTTTGTCTGAAGCTTGCCTTACTGCTAGTTGTGAACTTATGTCATTGCAATGCACTCATGCAAAGACGTTACATATATGGACGTGACAATTTTTATGCATCTAATTTTTAGCACGTTTGCACAAACGCAAGTGGACACTTTGAAGCAATTTCAGAGTGTCCACGTTGCTGCCAACTAAGACTTTTGTGCACGTGGATACATCTACAGCCGTTGGATTTCATCTAGGGCTGTGAAAATTCAAGAAAATTCCAGGTGGGTTGGGTTGTCCGTTACCGTCGGCCATGGCTAGGTTTTCCGCTGAGGAATGCTTGAACGGGGCATAAAGCATTCCTCATCATCTCCGGTGGAAGGAGTTCGAGGATCTCATAAGACAGGCAAGTTGGAATGTTAGCGTTTGGGTTAGGTATGCTCATTGAGAAGAAACTCAGAAAGATTTTGCTAGGGCTTGTTCGGTTTGGGAGAGAGCTTTGAAGATTGACGACACAAACCGCACTTTATGGCTGTTTGTGCCTTTGCCTTAGCATTTTGTTCTGTTGGAGACCGATAATGTCACCCAAGTTCTGTTCTTCGGCCACACAAGTTATACACTTCTTTTCCACAACGGAGGTCCAAGCTTGTTCATATCGATTTAGCAAACACAAGTCTGTCGCTTCAGGTTCGAATTTTATCTTGATCATAAGCTTATGACAATATGCGATATGTGAAGCACTGCTCTTCCTGCATTATTTTTTGCCTAGTGATGGTGCTTTCAAATTGCTGCTTTTTCAACGAACATTGAATTTGAATAGGGATGTACTTGTAGTGATAATGACTTTGTTCAGATTGCGTCTGACTTTTCGTGTATCGTTTCTTTATATATGTGCATAATTCCTCTCATTACGGGTCATGCGGTGGCGATAGTGAAGTGAATGCATGTCTAAAACTTCGTGGATTGGATCCAAGCTATACCATGTGGAGGGCAGCCGGGGATAGTGCTGCTGCTCGGACCAAGAAAAGAGACTAAGCTTAGAGTATCGTGTTCTCATGGGCTCTCTACTATCCATTCGGGCGGCTCGGTAAAATGCTCTAGCTTCGGATGGATCCCTTGATTTCCCGGACATGGTGGGTTTGAATTTTAAAGCCATGACAATTCCACGGTCATGTTGTTCCGCGGTCATGTTGCTACCGGCTCACCACTTCAACAACATCGTCAAATTGCCCCCCCACTCTTTTAGAGCCAAGTGTTTCTACAATAGATCTTTGCATTACATAGCGTGGTCCAATTTCCATGGCTTGCAAATCCGCTTCGCAAGTAGTGCCATATGAATCACACCGAATGTTCACGAAGCACTTTCGGGACTAGGTCCTTTCATGAATTGTAATGCAGTAAATGTAATATCCAATGTAGAAAGAATGGAGCTCGAGGAGGGTGGCAAACACCATTATGCAGTGTTAATAGAGCAACTACAAACAGAAGCTGCACGTGAATATAAGGACTTGATGCTTGAGATGTGCAAGAAGAAATTGGCACCCAATTTACCTTTTGTAAAATCACTAAATGCTAGGTGGTTTAAACCACTTTGTGATGCCATTCAGGCAGAGTTGGATGCTGTGGAAGAAAGCACATGCAAAACAAATGCTGGTCGGTATTTGAGACAAACAAGGCTTTCTGCAGATGTGCTTGCAGTTGTTACCATGCATCGTTTGATGGCGTTGATAATGAATGATGTTGAGGGTGGATCTGTTCGTCTTGTACAAGCGGCATTGCAAATAGGTGATGCGGTTGAACAAGAAGTAAGTAGTTTATGCACTCAAATGCACACACAATAAGTTTGATGAGCATTTTGTTTGTGGCAAGTGATAATGCGCACAGTTGCACTCTTTATTTTGAGTTTTGAAACAACCCATTTACACCTTAGAATATGCACCAACCATCATCCAATTAAATTGGGATTATGTCAACTCCAAAATCACGCCAACCTGTTGTTGTCTTCTAGGGGGTTTTTGTTTTTTTTAATCTTTTTTTTTGGACTTCAAAAATAACATAAGGTTGCGATTCACGTGTGACGTTTCATATGTGAATTGAAATATGCAAAAATGAAGAGCAAGTTGCTAACATAGATGAGACCAAAATTGAAGAGCATTTAGATGATAATATTAGGTTTGATAATAACAGATTGCATTATTTGCGAGGCAATTCCCATTCCAGACTCGAAATTATCGATACATGGCACAAATATCATACAAAAATATCATATATTCCAATAAAACATTAAGGGATCAATCCATGTTTTTCCAATGTATTTAACAAGGTGTGGTTCCATGTCGGCCGCTTCTATCCATTAAGGTATGAATCTAACACTTCACCCACCGTCATCCCCATAGCCAAATTATGCATAATAGACACAAACTTCACGAAAAATCATCCGCCGCAAAGTTTTTGGATCGTAAGATGGTGGATTCGTACTGCGTTTGATTGTAGAAGCATTTGAGAGCATCATCATCCACTATGATTATATCATCCTTATTCTCGATACCAAGTTCGTCCATCATGTTACTCAAGTGTTTGATGAAGATAGGCTTGCCTGTTGGATCCTTGGGATTAGTGAACTTCACACATTTGTTACGATCCTCGGTGATGTTCCGGCCACAAGATACTCACGGTCCCAACGCATATCTTTATCTTTACCACACGCGCACACACCACCCCCCCGACGCGGTATGTAGACGTGTAGCCAGAGTCCCCTAGGGGCAACTTGCAAGGTATGTGCATTTGTCATTAATGTGCACATTTACCAATGTGCACATTTATTAAGGTGCACACCTTTCCATGTGGGCACATTTCGCCACCTAGCCATTAAAGGCAAGTGGGCCCATTCCCAATTATTCCACATGCCAAAAGGGGATAATTGGAAACCCTAGCCCTACCTTTGTCTATTTAGGAGGGGAAACCCTAACTTGCCCATTTTTCGTTCCTAGGGTTTTAGAGCTCTGTTTTGGCTGCCCCAAGAGCCAAAACCGCCTCCCAGAAGTTGTGTAAGCGAATTGCACCATTAATTCTCCTTGATTCGGGCGATTCGGCCAGGATGGTGGAACTTCAGTCGAGGAGCAACTCAAGGATCGGTATGTAGTCGAATTAATAGTCTAAACCTTCTTCCAAATCCTTATATCAAGGGTTTAGCCTATTACATCGCCCTTAGCATCTATCTAGATCTCTAGATACCAGACACTAACTAAAGAACCTAATTCTATGATATAGAATAGATCTAGTTCTTTAGTTCTTCTGTGATGTATATGGATGATGTATCTCTATGAACTCCTTGTATTGGGAAGGGGGGTAGAGACCTAAAGCTTGGTAGTAGATGCTCCTAGATTAGCCTCTCTAGCACACTGTAGATTCGGCCTATGTACAAGAACCACACCTGGTTGTGGGTGAAGGGGCCAGATTGGCTAAGAAGGAGGTTCGTGTTCAGACTCTTGAACGATCCCTCTGGTGTGTAAGGCCTACCGGGGATCATTGTGACTAGGTCTAATGGCTTACCACTGAGTGTGGGTAGGGCATGGGCTCGACACCCGTGACTTTCCGGGGTTCGGGCCGAATAAGGGCAAAGGGCCCTCTAGTCACCTTGAGTCGGATGTAGATCTCCGGAGGGAGTGATCCCCACCGCCCCATCGAACCGGAAGATGCAACCCAGGAATAGCCCTTTTGGCTATGCATCCGGCGGGCTACAGTCAGGTCCCAACACTCTTCAACCTACTCTGCAAAATGTGCACAGGAGGGGCGGATGGAGTGGACAACCCTATGCCATGTTCATATGCCAGCCAAATCCATTGCCATGAATTAAATGCCCGCAATGAACTCGAGACCCAAGCCGCCGGGTCATCCCCTCGAAGTCCGAGCCTTGGATAGGACCCTTATGTATGATCTTTTGATCATTGTCTATGCAGATGTTGGTGCACCACCCTTCGAGGTGGATATGTGATTATGTTGTATACTGACATGTATGTTTACGCTTCCGCAGCTAGGTAGGCCCTGAGGGAGACGGGGTAAAATGACCCCTTCACTCTTCCCACTGGAACCCGTCACGGTTGCAGTGTCATGTGGAGGGCCCTATATCGGCATGGAGCTGGTATGGGGGATGAACTCCTGTTTGTATACGGTGAGTTATGCGAGTAGGGGACGTCACAGTGGTATCAGAGCCATGTTCTTGGAGACCAAGAGCAAAGCACTGGCCATGCTCCCAGTAGTACTAACTTGATAGGATCCTTAAACCTCAAAAAATGGGAAAATGTTTTCTCATTTTTGGTAGTATATGCTAAGCTAGCAACAAGTTAAGTGCATGAGAACATAAAAAGACTAAAATTGGTGAGCCAACCTTCAAAAAAGTAGGATGGTCTCACACGTCGCGCCAGGACAGATAATGGAATTGTCATTTTCGGGCTGGGCGCAACGTGTGAGACATTCAGCTTGAAACACACTAAAAAAAGTTATAAATCACAGAAAAATAACTTGATAATTCTAAATTTGAGCTAAGAAGTGGTAGAATTGGCATGTTATATGCTTAGAAAGTATAAAATTTAGCAGCGGGACCCACCATGTCTCACACGTCGCGCCAGGACAGAAAATAAACTTTTCATTATCGGTCTGGGCGCAACGTGTGAGACCATGCTTGAATTTAGGTGTTCTAGGCGTTCCAGATGACCCAAAAAAAGGTAGTTTGAAATTTGACCTAAAATCGACCCCTATAAATAGATCTAGGCCCCTACATTTCCGCGTCCCTTCCTTAAGAAATCTGCTCTCGTTTGCCAAGGCGATCAAAGATAGCTCGGATCGGGCGAACCGGCTTAATATGGCTCCTGACAAAGCAGATCATGAAGCCCCCCAAGCGCAATCTTTCTAGCTTAGTGACCCCACCGATACGTAGAGGATACCGCAAGAACGCCTTTTTCAGGCAAGGCGAAGTCTTTCATCAAGTGAGGAGGCGTAACACCAAAGCCGGGCGATCCCGCCAAGAAGAGGAGGATGCACACTCGGACGCGGGAACAGAGGTCATAGGGGAGGAGCAGCCTTGACAAGTCATGCACCGCATCCTGGAAGAAATCGCCGAGGAGGAAAGGAGGAGCAAGGAGGAACGGAGCGTAAGGGACAAAATGACCGGGCCGAGGGAACAACCGGGGCTTAAATTCGGTCAGGCAGAAAGCCGAGGGAGGGAGAGGAGCAAAGGGCGTACCGGGCTTAGGGCCCCGCCGAAGAAGAAGACCCCGCTGCTCATCGCTAGTATGAAGCCAAAGAGTCACGAGGAGTGGACAAAAAGACGGAGGACGGTAACCAACCACGCCCGGTGAGCCGAAGAGGAAGAGGGCCAAAGGCATTAAAGCGGGCAAGAGAACAATTGTGAAGGTTGGTAAGCGAGCCGGGCGGGTCCCACATCAATGAGCCATCGGCCCGAGCAGACCCCGCCTTCTCACGCGACGACTCCAAACGAAGATTACGCCCCCAACACCGAGGGGCAAGCTCTTCAAAACCCCTGGCCGTGGAGAAGGAAGTACCGAAAGCGTGGCACCGAAAGCGGGGCAGCGGGCAGCCCCCGAAGCCCCCACCTTTCCCGACGTGGGATAGGGTTAAAGCCCCGCGGCTACAACGGGAGGCGTACATGATAGAACCCGTCAAGGTCTATCAGAAGAAGATCAGGGAGCACAACGCCTACATGGCAAAGTGGGAGGCATACAACGCTTACTACCAGGAGCACGGGGGTGAGAACAATTGAAGGTGGACACCGACAAAAAGCCGGACCTCAAGCCGCCGCCACACGCCCAAGCCTCCCAGCACACCAGGAAAGAAGCAGACCAACAGCAAGCAGAAGGAGCAGAGGCCTCAAGGAAATCCGGCACTTCCAGCGAAGTTACGGACTCTTGATCCCCCGGGCACCGTTTCAACGCTTGGTCCGAGAGGTTATGCAAGAGTATAACACAGACATGCGGGTGACCGACGAAATGTTCTTTGTGCCTCTGAAGGCAGAGCAAAAAACCGGTGCAAAGACTTTGAAGATTGACGGCGACTGCCGCAGTTCACGCGAAGAGGGTCACACTCATGAGACAGGATATGCATCTGGCTAGACACATCAAGGGAGAACGCCCTTGAACTTCTTGTAAATAATGGAAATTTTTGTTAATATAAAGAATTTTCAAGTAAATAAAATGTTTAATCTTGCTTAATTAGGTTAAGACATTGAATTCTGGTTTTTGTTTTAGTAAAATTGGACTTTTTGAGCAAAATTGAGACGATGTCTCACACGTCGCGCCAGGACAGAAAATGAACTTTTCATTTTCGGGCTGGGCGCAACGTGTGAGACCATGCCCAAAACAGCTCCAAATTGACCAAATAAGGGATCAATTCTGCCTAACTCGACGAGTCCAGTAGAATTAGACCCTTAGATCACCCAAATTGACCAAGTTTAGCCCATTTAGAGCCCATGTCTCACACGTCGCGCCAGGGCAGAAAATGAACTTTTCATTTGCTTATCGGCGAGCAGCAACGTGAGACCTCGGCAAGATTTTGTCACCATGCCACATCCAAATGATCTCCAGTTTGTTGCAATAGGTTCATTAGTTGATCTTAGCATGCTCAAACCCTAAAAGTAGTCTTCAAATTCTCAACTGTACCTCTTAATAGATCAAAATCGCCCAATCCCAGTAAATTCTAGGTCATCCAAAAATTAGGGTTTTTCCCTTTTCTATAAATAGGTCCTCCATTTCTCATTTATCACCCTACAAGTTTGTTCTCCACTGCTTAGGCGATCTTCCAGCTCCCTGAGGCGCTTCTGCATCTGTTTGCTAGTCTCTTCTTCGCTAGATCAATGGCCACTGCTGACTTCAGGCGATGGTACAACGCCAGTACCCATGCTGCCGAAGCCGATGTCAACGACATCTTCCGAGTCTTTGGGAAAGAAATAGATGTCCAAGCCACTCTGAATGCAACCCCAGCATATAGACAAGTTTTAGCAGAGTTCCAAGCTAGGGTAGGACCCTCCCTCGCCCAAATCCCCTTGCATAGGCTATTTTGTTCCCGCCCATCCCTTCAAGCAGCCTTGGGTGATGTCCCGAACATCGCCAAATACTTAACTAATAAGGCACAGAGGCTGCCAGACTACATGATCCTGGCAGTTGACAGGACCAAGTATTTCTCCTATACCGCCGCCCTAGCTATTTTCCTATCCCACCGCAGTGCGAAAACCCAATGGGGGCAACCTCTATCCCTCCCATGGAGGTGGACCCCATAGCAGCCCAAGCCGAGAAGAGCGGATGTTTTTGGCACCAGTAGGAGCAAGAAGGAAGAGAAGAAGAAGAGGAGTCGACCTACGGCGAGTACACCTGAGCTCCCGACTCGAGGGAAGAACCATGGCGACAAGCGGAGGAGGAGCTGGCCAACATCGGCGGAGCAGCCAGACCCTCGTGAGTCGCCTCCACCACTTGGGATAGGCATCACAAGCCTAGCCCCCATCATCATCAACGGAGAGGAGTATCTACTCCTCAGTGACATACAGAATCTTCCCGAATGCAGGGAGAGGGAGCTCCGGCTGCACCAACTTCTGGCAAGCAACCAGATTTGATCGACTTCATCGTCCGGGGGAGCCTCGAGACTTCCCGCTTCAAGTGCGAGAAGCCGACACCTACGGGGAGTCGACTTTTTCGACATCCGTGCCCTCTGGCCCGGCATAAGACGTTGGTTATGGCGTGGAGAACTGCCATCCGAAGAAGAGTTCCTCGCCATTCAGGAACGGATGGGGATCAGAGGCAAGACCACCAGCATCTTGATGCTGAGCCCCTCGACACCACCTCCAGCAAGAGGAGCAGGAATCGACATCAGGCGAGTCGACTCCACAATTGCAAACTACCGAGAGCTGACTGAGGTAGAGGTCGATGAGTACGCTGGATGGCATAGAGCTGGAGGCCAAGCAAGTGGGGAATCATCTGCAACACACAACGACATTCGAGGTATTACCCGCCTCGCCGGGCCGATGGGAGAATAGCGGTGATACATCGCAAATTCAGCCCACGAGGAGAAGAAGGAGTGTTCAGCTTATTGCACTCTCAGGCTTCGGCAGGCATGCTCGAATAGCAGCAAATGTCGACTATGCTGTCCTAGTGAAGAGAGCAATGGCACTTGACCTCTTCGACTTCGCCGCCCCTCTTGACCAGGGGAAGATTGGCAGAATCCATGACCTACACCTCCACCCAGCTAGGATGGAAGAGTTGGTGGCTTGCCTTGGTGGCGGGACGCCGACCAATGTCCTTAGGAACTTGGGACACTCCATAGGAACGGCCCAAGTTAAGAAGTTCCTTGAGGACAACCCATCTTACCGGCGATTCCAAGATTAGTAGACTCTTGATCCCGGAGATTTTTGTACTAAAATATTATATAATATAAATATAATTTCTTTTGCACTTTAAATGTTTTGTTGATGTATTTTGTTCCCCAACTATACCAACAAATATAAATAATGCAAGAGAACAAGTAAAACTAACCATATAGCCATGAATTACTTGTGTATGCAGCTAGAGGCCTAGGCTCAGGGGAACGACAACGCCGAGACCATGTGGAAGAACAGAGTCCGCCCAGGCCACCCCCGACAAGGAACCTGTTTGAGGAATTTGGACCCATGACCCCAGAAGAGGAAATATCACAGATGAGGACAGACCTTGAGCAGATAAAGGCTTTGCTGGCCGCACAAGCAGGAGCGGGTTCGGTGGGCAACGCTCAGTTGCCTCAAGCATCAGCTCGGAAAATAGGAAGGGACAAGAAGAGGAGCAAGAGAAGGAGGTCCTCCAGCTCGGAATCCTCCGACTCAAGCTCGGACTCAGACTCCGACTCCGAGGAAGAGGAAGAGCAGGCCCAGGACCTTAGAAATGCAAGGCAGAGGGTCACTGCAGATGGAAGGCAGAGGGACACCACAGATGACGACAAAGGGACACAAGAGCCTCTGACTACCGGAAGAAGGTAGACTCGCGACTGGGAAATGTTTGAAGGCGGGGAAGCTCGAGCAATTCTCGGCGAACAACAGGTCTGCATGGAGGCAGAGGCTTGGCCGATGAGATGGCCGAATATGGCAACGCTTTATGGTATGAAGGACAAGGATAAAGGCGTGGTGGCAACGGCCAACCCGAAAAGGAGCAAAGACGCATTTGGTGGAAAGGGTATGCAAAGGCACATGGCTTGAGAGGGGATGCTTGCGGTTGAAAAAGTTTGCTAAAGCCTTCAAAGCGCCACTCGTCCCAAGAGAGCATAAGTCCAAAGATGATCACGGCGGTTTTACGTGATTGCAGCAAGGCAACAAATCAGTCGAAAATATCTGAGAGGAATTCATGAGGCTAAGAGTCGTATGTGCCAAAGTTGGGTGAAAAGCACGTAGTGGAGAGCTATATTGAGGGGGCTGAATGAGGGAGATCCGCAAGCTTGTAAGGGCAATAAACCCTAAGACGATTATCGAAGCGAGTCCAAGGCAATAAGTTTGCAAGGAGCAGGGGCCTCGAGAATAGCGGGCAGGGGCGACCAGTGATACCGGGACAAAGGCAAGGCAATGGGGAGTTATAGCCCTAGGGCAGCCAGCCCGTGGCCAGCTAGAGCCCCATATGGTGGCAACCCGGGGAAGCGGCAGGAGAAGAAGCGGGTGTCCTTCAAGGACAAGCGGGGAGGGGTCAAACTACTCCAAAGCGGTCTTATCCCTTTTGCGGTGTTGCCCAAGGAAAAGAGGCGAGGAGTGCATAGAAAAGCGGCTTTTGCTTCGGTGCTTCCCAGCCGAGGCCATAGGACGAATGGCTGCCCCTACGCCATGAGTGCAAGGCGCTAGCGGAGTTGGGAGATTGGGACACTCTATCTGACGACGACGGCGAGGCAGCCCGCGACTACATCCAGGGTGTTGCCGCAATAGACACAGAACAAGCAGAGAGCCAGTATAAGGTAATTTCCATAGTAGGGAAGGCCAGAGCCAAGTGCTTCATAGTCCTAATAGACTCAGGAAGTAGCCATAACTTTGCATCCCCCAGAATGGTTCAAATGTTGAAGTTGAAACCACTGAAGTCAAAGCCGAGGCCCGTTCTCTTAGCAAGTGGAGCAGTAAGGCAGAGGGCAGGCAAGAGAATTAATTTCGACATCGACTTGCCAGGGATTAATATCCAGATGGGGGCAGAAGTAATGGGCATTGGCAAGTATGACCTGATCATAGGAATGGAGTATCTTGGACCAGCAGGGGCCATCATCGATTGTGGGAAGCAGAAGGTGACCTTCCCAACGCCCGACGGCAAGATCATTGAGATCACAGGTAAAGAAGTTGTTCCCGTCATGCAGTGTATGGGTAAAAGCACGTTAGGGTGTCATACATTAGGGGGCAATTCATGTAAACTTTTGAACGGGTTGCTGAATTTTAAATGTACTTATTTCATGTGCTTGCTGTTGGGCATTCTCTGGCTATTGGAAGGCCGGTCCACCCTATTGGCTGATCAACTACTTCTGCAAAGGGTGGTCTCCCCCAAGGATTATGTAGTAAACCTTGGACTGCAAGTAGATTTAGCAAATTGCTTCGAGTATCTGAATCACTGATTCTCTCAACCATTTCCCAAAGCTCAGGAAGCATGGTATTCGACCTTGGATTAGTCCCCCGGCCAGCATATTGGGAACTTAGATTTGTTTCTTCTATATCAGTTGGTTGAAGATCTACTTCAGCTGGTTGAAGAATTTGACACTTGTTTTGTAGATCATTCCTTACACCTACAATGCATACAAAATTATTAGTATATCATGTGAAAGCTTAATCATTACCTAAGTTATGTACATACATGTATTGCAAAAGCTCTACAACATACAACATCTAAGCATAATTGTATTACCTAAGTTAGATACATACGAAGATGTGCCGTGTCCTCGACTTGTTTGCTATCGATGTATCAGCACACTCATCTTGTACCCCACCTTCATCATCTTCACTAGATTCTTCTATTATTGTGAATCTCTTCACTGTGATGCTAGGCTTCTTAATTAGCAAGCAACCTCTATTGCAAAAGCTCCATAAACTATCAATGTCTTCACCATATTGAGATTTTATGCATTTCACTACTGTGTCATTGTATGCACGAGAAGTATCAAATTGATGCTCTTGGACATAAGTGGTAAAGTCATTTGCATTCTTCAAGCCTACAAACCAAATCAAATAGCCAACACAAATCTTTGTCTTCACCCGATTAGCACAGGATGCCATCTTGGTATGCGGCAAGAGCAACCCTCATTGAAGATACATTTGAAAGGAAGGTCATTAATCATAACACATCTATTTCCGTGATTCGGATACTTGAGGGGTGGAATATCCAAAGGGAAAAGAAATATGTCTCGTCCCATCATTGGCCTCTAAGAAGAGGGTCCAACATCTATTGCCACCATAAATGAATTTAAATCTTGGTATGCCTTGCTCATACAACTTGTCTACAATGGTCAGCCGAACATCCAAGGGAAGATCGACCAAACGACCAAATCCCAATGGTTGGAACACCAGTACAACAATGATTTCGACAATGGACGACAAAAGAAGACTCCATCAGGTAATTGGATTGGCACTTGAGTGCCAATATAGTCAATGGGTGCTGATTTACAATAGTAACCCAAAATGCCTTGGAGATCAAATATAATAAGCCCTGTAAGTAATCCAGGGCAGTTAGGTTAGCCATACATCTAACCCCCCAAGCCTAAGGATAAGACAGAAAAGTCTACACTAATTCTAGTTTTTAACCCTTGATAGAAATTAAAGCGTTGCAAACAATTTCTTATTCAAATAAATTTCAAAGTACAATAGTCAATTAGCTTTAAATTCCATAAGTTGGAATGAGTTTAACTACCACTCTTCTGCCCAGGCCCAGTGACAACTTGTTTTGTCTCATCTCTTCTTCTCAAACCATATTCAATCATGGCTTTTATTAATACATTTCTTCTGCCAAGTGCAAAATCCTTGTCGAACCATGTTGATGAAAAACCAACAAACACAAGAATTAAGATCCGCTATAATAAAACATCCCAAAAGATTTCGTGAAATATAAGAACAACTCACCATGCTTTTAGAATTCACTTGGGCATCCACAAAAGCTTGCATAAAGGCCATCACATAAAGACCGCGAAACACATTATCTCGTTGTTATGGAACCTGCCGAATAGTTTCCTTATTCACCGCATTCTTCACATATAATTCAACTCTACGTGAGCTAGAGTTGGTTAGATATGTGATGACATCCTTATGAAGCCCCACACACACAAATGAGAACATGCAACTAAGATTTAAGCAAGCAAAGCGTGGTACATATCTTGAAAGAAAATGCTCACATATTTAGGAGTTTGCTGTCCACTTGTTATACCACCATGGAGTTCAACACAATAATTGCGGAGAAGCCATTGAGGTGGTACTGCAATTTTTTGCAGACTCTAAAACAAAAATCACCAAAACATGATGGGCAGGGTCCTCAACTTGAACTGGAACCATAATATACTGGCATTTACTAACAACGCCTTGTAGCCCTTTCTCAACCGCACTTTGCTTTGATCCCCCATACTATTAGCATCCGGGGCTAATCTTTTAAATGCTGCCCGATAAGTCAAAAAGTTTTCTGAAGGAAGAAAAAGAAGACATCTAAGCCATTTGGATGTCAATGTGCTGCTCACATACCTTCCTAATATGTCTAAATGTCAGTTAGACATGTGCCTATCTTTAAACAATGTCTCCACACAATATTTCGTGACCTTAATCAGAGGTTCAGCTTGGAACGGATAGAATGGAACCATTGTCTGAAGGTTATCCATGTCACTGGAAACCAAGCATCAATGGTAACTAGCATAAAACACATATTTACTAATCCAATTACACTTACGGTTGCTCAACCGATGTCCGGCTTCTAGTTCTCTTAGCTGGTCAGCGACACCTTTGTATCTTTTCTTTTTCTTGACTCTTTCGTTCACATCACTATCTCAGATCTGTTCTATCCTCGAGATTCCTCCTTCTCTTGCTTCACCACAACCACCTGCTTCATATCTGTAACCACATTCTCCACTAAAATTTCTTCAGTACCAGTTGTATATGTTCCTGTCTTACATGATTCTTCAATCTTTTCGATTGTAGTTCCAACTAAGGCCATAGATCCACTAGTTTCCTCTGTTTTCTCAATAATAAAATGTATGAACATGCAATAACTAAATGCAATAAGTAGTTTTTGACTTACCACTTGAAAACAAACATTTCAAGTTCGGTTACGATGATGTGGCATTGGCTTTAGAATTGGTACCTTCGCACCTTGTCTGCGCAAATCGTTTTCTTTGGAGTGTCAAGACCCTCTACAATAATATCTTTTTCTTTAGAGTGTCGAGGCGGCTTCATTGTTCTCCTCGGCCACGATTCCAAAGTTACAAGATAACTCATTGTCAACAACAGCATAAACATCAAGAAAATGTAGAAATTAAACTAATATGGACACACACCTGTGTTGCCACATTCAGCCCTTTGCTTCAGGAGCTCAATTTATTGTGCATATGAAGCTACAATTGTAGCTTTGCTTGTGACAACTGTGATCATTATTATTAAAAATGAGCTCAATTTACTTCCTTATAAAATCCAGCAAATTCATTTAAAACTAATTACTTACTTGATGTTCCTTTTCCTCCTCTCTCATGCTCTGCTACAAATGTGTTCAATGTGTTCAGAGGTGACCTAGATGTGGACGGGGTTGACTTATCATGCTTCCCTCCATAATAATCATCTACACAACTTGAAAAATCAAGTGTCTTTGCAGGAGGATCTACTCTGTTCTTGCCGGCATCTGCATACGAGGTGAAATTGAAATACATATGAAAATACCATAACCACATATCACATACCTTTCTCTGGCTTCTTTATACTACCCATGTCACCTGCAAGAATGAAAGCATTACCAATAATAACTAGATGACTGAAAAGAAATGTACAATCGGAAAAAGCAATGTACAATCCAATTCCAAATGTATTCCATGTATCGTATTTGCGTAACTATGTACAGTTTTATGTACCCACATCCAAATGTAGAAAGCTTCCTAGAAAAAAGAATTCATAAATGCATTCCATGTAGCTGTACTAGATATATTAGATATATGTATTTGGAGCCAACTGTAGAAAAGCTTACTGGAAAATTGTAATTGCATTAAAATGTATCATAGAGTACAACATGTATCAAAATGTCCCCCAGTAGAAGACCACATGTTATACAAAAAGTACACACACCTGAGTTACCTACTTATCCTATTTTCTTAGTACATAAAAGGGACTCCTCAATAATATCCGGCAACACTTTGTACATCATGCACATTAATAATATGCATGTACTAACATGATGTTTACACCACCTAGAAAAGCAAAACGATCCAACCCTACAAATCTTCACTTCAACCTACATTTTAAAATCCAAATGTAATTAATATACTACGTAACAATTAATGCACAACCAATGCACAACTTCTAACTAATATCCATCTACCAATCTTACACCCGAACTAATAAAGAAAGACATGAAAGAAATCGATTATGCATGCTTACCTTTTCCAATCAGCCCCAATGCACGAGGTAGATTCACATCCCATGTGCAGCCTGGTATCATATGCTTGTTCCTTGTAGCAAGATAGGAGATACATAATAGGCGTGGGATGTACGCAAGATGCCAATACCACTTTGGGAGGAACCAAAACATTTGCTTTCGCAATTTGTGCGGGGATCAAAATCAGCATTTGGTCGCTTTCTGCAAATGAAACCAAAAGAAAGAGGAGGAGGTCGCAAAGCTAAGGACCGAGGAGTGATCTAAGAACTCCCTCAACTCCAAAATCTTTGTGTCCCCTCCTCAATTGCTCTCTTTTTTGAAGACCTTAAATTGAGTTCAGAATCTAGCTGCCTCAACTCAGATGCTTTTGCTTCCACTTCCTTGCTAAGCTCAGCTAGATCCTGCCCGTTTGCTCTTCTCTTCGCAATTGTATCCTCCACCTTCCATTTTATGTGCTCAAACTTCATAGCACTACCGTCACTTCCATCCATCTGCTGTTGAAATGCCTCCAACTCTGACATCAGATTCAAGTAATTAGTCTCGGCCTCATGGACTAGCTTAGAGTATACTGCCCTTTCCCCTTCCCTATGCTTCAAAGTCTCGTATAGTCTGCGCTCGTCTCCTGTAAATTCTGCATCTCCTTACATATGCTTTCCTTCAAAGAGGATCGCTCTCAAAAAATACATTCAAACTGCCCGGATCCTCTTTTTGTAGAAAGTATCATAGGACTTGTGGCCCTTGGCATTCTTTGGACTTGATCATACAACTTCACCAAAACCTCGATTCTTTTTGACCTTGCTTTTAGGCGTGGTCGCTTTTTTTAACATCATCCCAATCAACCGATTCACCTTTTTAAGTGTAAGGCAAATGCTCTAGCAAAATCTGAGGGGGAACATAGTGATTCTGTACATCTTTCCTACCGAATGCAAACTCATACCACTTAAAAAATTCTGCCTGGTCTTCCAACTTCACCAGCTCATCCTTGTACCCGTACCTGGTAGGTTCCTTAGATCCCCAAACTTCTGTCACTAAAGAGTTGTACTCTGCAAATTTTTCCTTGAATTTCATATTCGCGAGATCCCTTGCAGAAAATACTGTGTCCTCCTTGCTGCACCCGGGACTTCCGGACTTCAAATGTGTCCTCGCTTTGGAAGCCACAGGAGATTTTTGGACTGATGCAGAGGCAGCACTCTTCTTTGGTGTCTTTGCCATTGTCTATACCTGCAATGCAACAAGAAATATCTTTTAATTGTCCTAAAGGTGCAACAATCTGAGCTTGCACATGTAAACAAAAACCTAAAGTAATAAATTAAAAGCAGAAAGAAAAAAACTAGGGAAGAAGACGATTGTACCTTTGATTTGTTGAGAATGGCCAAGCGACTTCGGAAGAGCGTGCTTTAGTCGCTTGCAAGAGATCGAGGTGCCGGATCGCAGGGTAAAAGTAGAGAGATCAAATGACAAAGAAACAAGAACGGGGAAGAAAGAATTGGAGGGAATTTTCGATATGCCTATTTTCGGTCGAAAAAAAAACCAAAATTCACGGTAATTATTATACATTTCTAAAAATGTATATGTATTAAAATGACCCAATATTTTATCACCCTAACGTGCTTTTACCCGTATGTCTTCTAAACGAATGCTCAAGTGCATAAAGAGTGAACAGGTAGCTTATATCTTCAAGCTTGAGATCCAAGAGCCTGAGCCAGAAGAAGGTAAAGAGGATAAGGGGCTGAGCAAGTTACCTAAGCAGGTAGCTAACTTGATCACGAAGTTCCATGATCTCTTTCCAGATGAGATCAAGCAGCTTCCTCCTTATAGGGGAGTCGAGTGCGAGATAGCACTCGAACCGGGAACAAAGCCGACAAGTAAGTCTCCATACAGAATGACGACGCAGGAGTTGACGGAGCTAAAGAAGCAATTGCAGGAGTTGCTCGACCTAGGCTTCATTAGACCTAGCGTCTCGCCGTTTGGAGCACCTATTCTTTTTGTCAAGAAGAAGGATGGTAGTTTGAGGATGTGCATAGACTATAGGCAGCTGAATAAGCACACCATCAAGAACAAGTATGCGCTTCCCAGATTAGATGACTTGATGGATCAGTTCCAAGGTGCAAAGGTCTTCTCCAAAATCGACTTAAGGTCAGGTTATCATCAGATTCGGATAAAGGAAGAAGATATCCATAAAACTGCCTTCAGAACGCGGTATGGGCATTATGAGTTCAGGGTAATGCCTTTCGGCTTATCGAACGCCCCCGCGACGTTCATGAGGCTCATGAACGACATCTTCAGGGAGTTCTTAGACACCTTTGTGATTATATTCTTTGATGACATTTTGGTGTATAGCAGATCCCTTGAAGAGCACGTACAACACTTAAAGAGAGTGCTGGAGAAATTGAAGAGGCACCAGTTGTACGCCAAGTTGTCGAAGTGCCACTTCGCAACGGAGAAGGTGGAATACCTAGGTCATGTGATCTTAGCAGAAGGAATCTCGATGGATCCCGCCAAGATTGAAGCAGTGGTTCAGTGACCGGCACCGAAGAATGTGCATGAGGTCAGAAGTTTCCTCGGCCTAGCAGGGTACTACAGGAAGTTCGTGAAGAACTTTGCCAAGATAGCGGCCCCGCTAATAGACTTGACGAGGGCAGAGAAGGTGAAAGATTGGGCAGAGCATTGGCACAAGAAAGCCCAAGCTGGGTTTGAATTGTTGAAGGAAGCGTTAACAACCGCCCCAGTCTTAACCCTGTCAGACCCAGAGAAAGATAAGCTCGTAGCCACAGATGCAAGTAAGATAGGTACAGGTGCAGTGCTCATGCAAGAAGAGCGTGTGGTAGCGTATGACTCCAGGAAGATGAACGATGCCGAAACGCGCTACCCGACGCACGATCAGGAATTGCTTGCGGTTGTCAGGGCATTAAGAATTTGGAGGCACTATCTTTTGGGGAGGAAGTTCCAATTGGATACAGACCATCAGAGTCTCCAGTATGTATTCACGCAACCACACCTTAACCTGAGGCAGAGAAGGTGGATGGAGTTCCTTGAAGAGTATGACTTTGATATAGTCTACAAGCCAGGGAAGCTCAATGTGGTAGCGGATACGCTTTCAAGGCATCCCCTGACAACTAGAGTGCATTGCAATGCAATTTCGACGCTCTCCAGCGACTTTGGTAGGAAGATTGAAGAGTCCTTGCCAACGGATGTGGATTTCAGGGAAGTATGGGCAAGCCTCTCTAGGGAGGCTAGAACAGATAAAGAGCGGGAAGCCTTTAAATATTATAAGAAGGAAGGCAACCTGTTATACCATAAGAACAAGTTGTGCGTGCCTTATCATCGTGTAAGGAAATTGATCCTCCATGACACGCTGCAACAGCCCAATAGCTGGCCATGCGGGATTCATGAAAACATATTTCAAAGTCTTGCAGACTATTATTGGCCAGGGAATGAAGAAGCAAGTAGCTCGCTACATCGGGGGAATGTCGGCTATGTCGTCGTGACGAAGAAGCGCAGCAGCTTCGAATTCCAGGGGCATTAGAGCCATTAGCGGTGCCAAACGCTAAGTGGGAGGTGATCAGCATGGATTTCATCACAGGGCTTCCAAGGACAGTAAGAGGGAAGGATGCCTTGATGGTAGTGGTCGACAAGTTGTCGAAGATGGCACATTTTGTGCCTTGCAGGACCACATACACGGCTATGGATACAGCGAAGCTCTTCACCAAAGAGATCTTCAGGCTTCATGGCATGCCAAGGGAGATTATCTCCGACAGGGATCCAAAGTTTATGAGTGCCTTTTGGCAAGACCTCTTTGCGACCATTCAGACGAAGCTATCCATGAGCACGGCGTATCATCCTCAGACGGATGGCCAAACGGAGCGGACCAACAGGATTCTAGAGGACATGCTACGGAACTATATCTGGAATAAGCAAGGTATGTGGGAAGAATTTATTCACTTGGTGGAGTTTGCCTACAATAGCACCAAGCAAGAATCATCCCAAATGTCGACGTTTATGATTAATTACGGCTATCAATGCCTAACTCCAGACACTTGGCACAATCCCGTGTCAAAAGTAGAGGTTTCGCAGCAGATGTTGTCCGACATGCAGCAGCTCGTGGAAGAAGTTCGAGGATATCTTCTAGCAGCAAGGAGCTGACAGAAGAGCATCGCCGACAAGCATCGAACAGTCAGAGAGTTCCAAGTTGGAGATGATGTATGGCTCAAGATCAAGGTGAAGCAGGCGAAGCTCAGGATCGGAAATTGCAAGAAGCTTGCTCCAAGGTGGGCTGGACCTTTCAGAATAGTCAAGAGAGTAGGTAATCAATCCTACAAGCTAGACTTGCCAGCACACCTAAAGATTCATAAGGTCTTCCACGTGAGTTTGTTGAAGAAGCACACTCCAAATCCAGACGAAGTCTTGGACACTCCAACGTTGTTGGAAATGACGGAGGAGTAGCTGGAAATAGTTCCAGAGTTGATTCTTGATAAAGCCTTCAAGAAAACAAGGAGGTCGGAATTCCTCCAGTACTTGGTCAAGTGGAAGCACTTGCCAGTGGAAGACGCCACATGGGTACTTAAGATAGATCTAGTAAAGCAGTACCCACAGTTCATGGAGCAATGGGATGGCAAGGTCATCTCCGAAGAAATCGGCTCAGGCATGTCGATTTGTGTAGATTAATTCTATGTGTAGTTAAGATTAATCTACGCATGCAACCTATGCTAGGTATGGGTCGCATGCGTTGTTACCAATGATGAGACCACCACGGTGATCTCTAGGGCGTGGTGTAATGTCGATGTAGGCATGACCGCGTTTCCGCTTGGACGAGTGGAAGGTAGATTAGAAAGTCTACTTCTGTTCCACGGAAGTAGACGACCTCGAGAGAAAGGAGGTCATTGAGGAATGCATTGATAGGAAAGGCACCTTTAGCCCCATATATGCTTTGATAGGAGGAATCTATCCTTCACGCCCCATATACGGGAAGGATATCCTCCACACTAGGCAACTAGAGGTGTAGGCATGAGCGGCATATAGGCATGATAGGACGCTGTCTCCACGGCCAAGATGGAAGAATCATCCTCTTCCTACGCCAGGAGATTAGCCATGCATTCATGTAGATAGGTGGGGTGGTCACCATATAACCAAAATTTTATTAATAAATAAATGGTACTAACGTAGTGTCGACCTGCAGGCCAATAGAGCGTTCCGGAGGGCAAGGAGGTCGAGCTACGAAGACTTGCAACACAAATTTTGTTGGAATGTTGCAAGGAATGAAGAGTACCTCGAACGTTGATTTAAAATTTTGATAAACTAAATTGTCGTGATAAGTGAAGTATTGAGTAACTTGTTGTAATGATGTTATGAACTGATAAGTTATTTCATAATATAATGGCGTAATAATGTTCTAAAAATATTACCTTAAGGTAATCTTAATAAATGTGTAAGTATTATAGTAGTATATCGTATGTATCAGGTTGATTGCAGGTTAGGAAGATCCCAAGGTGGGGAGACCCACGATGCTGCGGACAACATCATTTCAAGGTGGGGAGAATGTGACGTTCCAGCACAGTATACGGTCCCAAGACGTATACTGTACTGCCTCGTCACGCGTACACGCCACCCCGACTGACGTGTACGCCGACGTGTAGCCAGGCTAGTAGCCCCTAGGGGGCAACTTGCAAGGTATGTGCATTTGTCATTAATGTGCACATTTACCAATGTGCACATTTATTAAGGTGCACACCTTTCCATGTGGGCACATTTTGCCACCTAGCCATTAAAGGCAAGTGGGCCCATTCCCAATTATCCCACATGCCAAAAGGGGATAATTGGAAACCCTAGCCCTACCCTTGTCTATTTAGGAGAGGAAACCCTAACTTGCCCATTTTTCGTTCCTAGGGTTTTAGAGCTCTGTTTTGGCTGCCCCAAGAGCCAAAACCGCCTCCCAGAAGCTGTGTAAGCGAATTGCACCATTAGTTCTCCTTGATTCGGGCAGTTCAGCAGGATGGTGGAACTCAGGTCAGGAGGAGCAACTCAAGGATCAGGTATGTAGTTGAATTAATAGTCTAAACCTTCTTCCAGTCCTTATATCAGTAGGTTTAGCCTATTACATCGCCCTTAGCAGCTATCTAGATCTCTAGATACCAGACACTAACTAAAGAACCTAATTCTATGATATAGAATAGATCTAGTTCTTTAGTTCTTCTGTGATGTATATGGATGATGTATCTCTATGAACTCCTTGTATTGGGAAGGGGGGTAGAGACCTAAAGCTTGGTAGTAGATGCTCCTAGATTAGCCTCTCTAGCACACTGTAGATTCGGCCTGTGTACAAGAACCACACCTGGTTGTGGGTGAAGGGGCCAGACTGGCTAAGAAGGAGGTTCGTGTTCGGACTCTTGAACGATCCCTCTGGTGTGTAAGGCCTACCGGGGATCATTGTGACTAGGTCTAATGGCTTACCACTGTGTGTGGGTAAGGCATGGGCTCGACACCCGTGAAGTGGTGTACACTTTCTAGTGGGTTCAGTCGAATAAGGGCAGTGGCCCTCTAGTCACCTTGAGTCAGCATGTAGATCTCTGGAGGGAGTGATCCCTACCTGCCCCATCGGAACTGGGAAGATGCAACCCAGGAATAGCCCTTTTGGCTATGCATCCGTGCTGGCTGATCTGGTCGAGTCCCAACACTCTTCAACCTACTCTACAAAGTGTGCACAGGAGGGGCGGATGGAGTGGACAACCCTATGCCATGTTCATATGCCAGCCAAATCCATTGCCATGAATTCTGTCTGCAATGAACTCTGGAGACCCAAGCCGTCAGTCATCCCCTCGAGTCTGAGCCTTGGGTAGGACCCTTATGTATGATGCTGATCATTGTCTATGCAGATGTTGGTGCACCACCCTTCGAGGTGGATATGTGATTATGTTGTATACTGACATGTATGTTTACGCTTCCGCAGCTAGGTAGGCCCTGAGGGAGACGGGGTAAAATGACCCCTTCACTCTTCCCACTGAAACCCGTCACGGTTGCAGTGTCATGTGGAGGGCCCTGTATCGGCATGGAGCTGGTATGGGGGATGAACTCCTGTTTGTATACGGTGAGTGCACCGTATGCGAGTAGGGGACGTCACAATCCCAAAAGGTCAACCAATGTCTACGCATTTCCCCCAGTGCCTCCAAAGTATCCTTGATGTTCCTTAGTTCCATGGATGACCAAATACCAACTCGAAATAACCTGAATGCCTCATCTAGCATCTCCTTCAAGTGCGGCCGCGGATAGATCCACTTGATGTTTGATTCTACTGGTGTCTAATGAAACTGATCTCTAGCCACTTTATTTTTTGGAAAAGTCTTGCAAAGGACTCCGTTTAGGTCGAACACCACAACCTTCTTAGAAACGCTGAAACATCAAACATGTATCTGGTCAGCAAGATACAATAACACAAACAATACAAACGCGCCAAGCGTGATTTGAGTTAGTCTTAACCAAATCGCGCTCGGCGTGATTTAGTTTGACAACGAAAATAATCAAAAACACTTTGCGCGATTTAATTCAAAGGTAATACAAATTAAATCACGCACGACGCGATTTAAGTGGGCAAGGCCATACCTATCATCTTCCGGTTTATTTTGCCGCCGTCGGGCGTCATTCTCCCCGCCACCCTTAGTCTTCGGTGCTCTTCCATCATTTGTTAGAATTGTTATTTTCAATTAGTTCCGCTGCGTCCTTCACAACTGACATTATTTTACTATTGATTTGGCAAACCTGTGAATCAATAGAGTCGCCTTGGTGGCCTTCAGTTTTGGTTGCCCTGTCAATTAGTTCATTGTTAACCTGTGAATCTACTCTATTGTTGCTTGCATCACCCTGAAGGGAGGCATAGATATTCCCTAAGTTCGCCGCGATCACATTACTTTGAGCAGCCAGTTTAGCAGCTATTTGTTCATTGCTTTCCTTATCAGGCTGCGGATTACTAGTTCCCTCACCAGAACCATCGTCCACTTTTGAATTGGACAAGTCTACGAGACTTTTGATTTCTGAAGATTTCAGATTGCCATAAGGGCCTTTAGAAGATTTGGCAAGCACATGCATGAGGAATGGTTCAAGAAAGTCTTTGGCCTGCTCATCACTCACAAAGCAGTGACATTTTCTAACACCCATAAGAGCCTCTCGGGCAATATAACCTCCAACATGAAGCTCCAAGCAGGTTGTATCAATTGGAGCAAATGCCTCGACGAGGTAAGCAGCCATAGACGGGGGAAATCCATTTTTATTTAAGGGGCCCTTCTCCTTAGTTTGTAGCTCGTACTTGATTTCCCCACTTAGGAGGGGTCCCGATCCTCATCCTCTTCCCGACTCATCCCTGTTACGACCGATCCCGATCCGTATGATAGAATATAGTTCTTAAGTCCGGATCATCTAGAAGAAAACATTCCCATGCAATTGCTATTGTCACCCTTGGCCTTAGCAATATCATATTCCTCGTCTGACAGCATGGCTATCATAATAAAGATCACATGTGCCATCTTCCCTTCTGTTCGCAGCTCGTTATCCTTAACATCATATATTAGGCATCCCTCCCTAATAACTTTGAGGCACTCCAGATCATGAGCAGCGTGGATAGTGCATGCATGTGACTCACGAAGGACAAACGATGACAATAGTGAAGGACCTCTCGGTTGTCAATCCTATGCAAATTTGGTAAAGAAAGGCTGCTGTAGTCGTCCTGGTTCATGCCCATATCTCCTCTCCCACCCCTGCTGTCCAACACAAAGAGTGATATATTTTTAAGGCAAGAAGTTGATTCTGGCAAGAGACCTTTGTAATGGAGACCGAATCTTGGGCCGGTGTCTTCTTCTCCAAAGAATCTTCTTCACAAGGGCCACTTTTCTTCTCAACTTCGGCCAACCTTAGGGGTAGAGTCTCCTTATGTTTTGTATTTTAGCCTTCCAATTCTTTAGGAAGTCCTTTGACGAGAATACAAACTTCTTGATGTCATCATTCTTGACCTTGTATTTGTCCGGTAATCCAATTTAGGATAATGCCACATCCCCGATAGCCTTTGTAACTTCGGCTCCCTACAAATGACTTCATTGTGCGTTACATCCTTCACATGGTCTGCAAAGACTCAATGAAGGACATCCTATCCTTAGTGAAAGCACTCTTCTTGTATAAGACTTCCTTCTTTAAGCACTGGTCTAAAACCCAAATGGTCTCAGCGTCGTCTAGCCCCTGAGTCTTTCTCATCTCTGTCACATTCAAGTCAAAGATGCTTACATCAACAGGAGGCACCCTACCCATAGTATCTGGCAGCTTCCCTTGTGCATAAGCGTCCCAGAATTCATTCCACTTTTGCCATACTGCCTCCTTACAAAACACAATCTTATACGAGTCTGTTGGGCCTGACCTGCTAGATGAGCTTTCAGAAGGATCTGCAATGTCATCACCACCTTTTTTCTTTGATTTTCTTGCAGTTTTCTTCTTCTCCTGTATAATTGTCTGCGGCGAGTCGCTCCGGCAGCAAAAGCCTCGGACTTTGACCATGCCATGCGGTGGGTAATGGGCAGCCATATTCCACCCACTTGTTGGCAATGGCGCGATTTGCTCCATTATGGTGCCAAAAGTGCGGGCATTGAATCGATGTCGAGACAAAAACAGCGGTAGCGATTTCAATAGAAAAGATCAACCTCAAAGCACGCTGGCGTGAAATGAATTAAATACCAATGCAATTCACGCCCGCGTGCTTCGAATCGGAATTCACGCCAAAGCTTTTCGAATCGGTTGAATTCACGCCAGGCGTGATTTCAAATGAAACCAAATCACGCCAGGCGTGCTTTCAATCAAATCAATTCACGCCCGAGCGTGCTTTAACATTCACGCTGGCGTGGGTTGGTTTGATTTGAAAGCACGCTGGCGTGATTTGGTTTCATTTGAAATCACGCTGGCGTGAATTGGTTTCATTGAATGAACGCTGGCGTGAATATTAAAGTGCTAACATCCTAATGCAGGTCAATTACCTTTTGTATAGAAATGTCTTCCCCATTTCATTCAAAGTTGCACTAATCTCGACCAAATCTGCGGTGAAGTATTAGCATCCAAGAGACGACACCTCCTATATCGCATAGTGATTGTAGAACACGCTTTGACTGTTTGTTCCTGCCACGATGAGGGCCTTTTGTGCCTCAACGAATGCTTCCCGCCGATGATGGCCAATTTAATGTTTTCATTTAACATTATCTCCTCGAAGTTAGATCCCACACACCGGGCTTGTTCGAGATCATATCCCAAAGGTAACACATCCGGCCGGCATAGGCATTTGACTGGATTACTAATCATGCTCTGAACAATCTCCATGGCATGTCTTTGGATCATATCTTACCTAACATAAATGGAGCTTGGTGAACGGATCAGGGACTTCACATGGATCTGAAAAGTTTCCTTAAAACCCAATGGATAATGGTCAGAGTATTTATTCAGCTTGTTCATGGCCTCTAGCTGCGCCACCCTGTCCTGTTCATTCTCAAAAACAGAAGCCTCCATGCCTTCGACAACTGCAGGTTGAACATCCTTCCCTAGATCTAGGACCCTCTTAGAAGCTTTCAAGTCAGCTAATTCCCTAGCTTGCTGCAAATAGTGACTTGGTGTCGGTTTAGTGAACATGCCTCTACGCACAGCTGTAACCCCTTGGCAAATAGATATTGGCGTAACTGCTACATTGGTTGGCCAACCATACTTAAAACATGTCTCACCGTTCACATCTGTCCTCATGAATGTATCCTTGTATGCAGTAGCTCTACAGTGAGTAAGTCTGAGCAGATCTTTCTTTTGCTTATGTGTAATCTCCAAGAGCAATTTGCAGTTGGTGTCATCCTCTTCCTCACAAGAGATTAGGATCCCTTGTTTGGTCATCTTGTCTGCTTCCTTTTTCCTCGAGAAGAGAGTTAAGTCGAGCTTGCCATGGGGCCTAGATTGTTGTTGGAGTGCTTGTATGCAATTCTTTACAATAGAACAATTGGTGGAAGCAAGAGCCACTTTTCAAGAGTACACTGTTGATGAGAGGAGGACCTACATGTACACAATCTTCGAGCATGCACTTCAGGATGAAAGAAACCCAAACAGAAAAAGATACCCTTTGCTAGACAAATGGATATGTGCAAAAGCATGGCAGATTATCCATGCAATTCCAACTTCTTCATGGCATAATTGGCAAAAAAAACAGGCAGAGGGGAACAGGATTGCTTTACATGGAAATAATGGTTTGTTGAGACCAACAGCTAGGACCTTGACTACCAGGGAGATATTTGAAAAATATATTGATTTCAATGCAGAGTCTATGCCACACAAAAGCAGAAGGGATGAAAAGGGAAGAGCAGTTGTTGAGAAAAAGTTGCCATCACAATTGTACTCAAAAGAGTATTTTGGAAGAAGTGAATTCCCTACTTCGAGAATTGGGAATTCTTCCAATATCCCAATCTAGCTTTAGTAGGTTATGGAAGAAGCATTTCAATCATGTCACCATAGCAACTTCAAACAACTTTGCAAAGTGCAATTTATGTGCTAAGTTGAAGGAGACTCTTGATAAGACTGTGCAACCTAGTCAAAGGGCTAGGATAAGGGAGCATATGAAGGACCATATGACTGACCAACTATCATGTAGATCATGTTATTGGATGTGGAGGACTTTATCTGCATTGGAACCCAATAACTATTTATGTATTATACATGACAAGATGGAACAGAAAAGACTTGTCTTCCACAATTCAAGTACATACCAAAGTCATGTGGAAGATCATACCCTTCTGATCTCAATGATCTGGGGCAATCTTGCATGGGCAGACTCAAACCTACTATGGCCATTTTAGTTTGGAGTTGTGGAGTGATGGTCCAGATTTTCATATTGGGAGTATCATGAGGTGTTTGAGAAACTATGAAAATGGATACAATGGTCACCTCCAGGACCCTACAGACTAGCCGGGCACTACATAGAGCATTGTTAGATGGAAACCCTAATAATATTGAAAAGTTCAAATAAGGCAAGGTTTAGGAAGCATGGGTCTAATGAACATGTTGGAGCTTCAACTTCACGTGCTAGACCTCAAGATCTACCCAAAAGGTTTCTCTTGCAACTTGATAATTGTGTTGGCCAAAATAAGAACAGGTGGATGTTTTCTTTCCTATCCTACTTAACAAAATTGTGGGGATATTTGAAAAGAGTTAATTTAGGGTTTCTTATGCCCTGGGCATACCCATGAGGATGTGGATGCATTATTTGGCAAATATAGTTGTATCTTGAAGTAGCGAGATAAAAGGACCAACTTTCCTAGGCTAATGGAAATCTTGCATGAATGCACCACTCCAAACCCTATAACTTCTCTCATAGAAGAAGTGCCCGATTGGAAGAGCTTTGTGGATGGTTATACATTGGAACTTGAAGGTCATTCCAGGCCTCTGCAGTTCACTTTTTGGGTGAGAGATGGGATTCCAATCTTCCAATGGAAGATGAGACCTTCAGAGGATGAGTGGAGAGAAGGGGAGGAAATATGGCGTAGAGATGAGAATGGCAAGCCTATGATACCTCCAGGTCAACCAAAAGCTCTAAAACCTACTGAAGAAGTGAAGCAATTGGGATTGACTAAGGAAGGAATCGGGACTATATAAAGCATTGGCAAACCAATCCGGATGACACCAACCGTGCCTTGGTGGCTTACCGGAAGAAGGTGATTAACCTTGTTGGGGAGATAGACACATCCTCGGATGAATTGAAAGAAGGGTGGTTGCCTAAAACTAGGTGGAAGACCTTAGCAGGTGCTGAGGATGTTGATGACAATGTAAGTAGCATTCGTAAGCAATATGCTCCTCCTCCTTCGACAAACACTATGTTGGTCCTAAGAACAATAGGCCAAAGTTTCTAGGCATGGATGCTTATGAACCTTCCACCGACTTGGAATGCCACCAATTTGTGGTAGTAAAGCCGACAGATTTAGATACATATCCGGTGTGGTTGGGGTTCACTATCTACGATATTTGCAAAGAAGAAGGTAATATTAACTTCAACCATGTAATGGGCGGAATGGTGGTGTCCAAAGCATCGGTTGACCAACGTGTCGGATAAAGAAAGGTACTCCAGATTGTTGGATAAAGAGATGGAGGAGAAATCGAAAGTGATCCCGATCTTTGGCTAGACTATGAAAATGTTTTGTACTCATGGACTCCAAACACTATTCCAGCTAGAAATGCGAGAATTACAATACCTCAGGATGTCAGGAAGAAGGCTATGATATCATTGGGGGTGCTTGAAGAAAGTTGAATAACTATGTAAATTTTTGTTATCACGTTTTTATGATATGGTGCTATATTGTGAAATATTGACTATTTTGTAAATAACATGATATTACGTTTTCATAATTTTGAGGTGAAATGTGTGAATTTGAATATGCTACTAAAAACATGCAATATGAAATTTGTCCCAAAATTAAGACATAATCCCAATTTAATTGAATGATGGTTCACCCATGGTATGGGGCTCATGTCCAATGTAAGATATGGCTGAATTATTGAGGCATCTTGTTTAGGAGAGGATTCATAAACTATTGCATAAAGATGAGTTGGAAGATCCGGAAGATTGTAATAAACAATTACAGAAACAATTGAAGGATGCTATAAGCAAAAAGAAACCAAAAAGATCTTAAAAAAGGTGGGGCCATATGTACCTTGGAATACCTCAATTCAAGCTCAGGTAATGATTATGATTTTTGGAACTGAATTACATGACTTTTCTGTTTTTGTCTTCCTCACATTTGTTTTTTGGTTGCTCAGGTTGGTAGTCGTTTGATAGAGCTTATGATAGGGACGTGTTTTATACACCCTCCGGCAGATCAATCGCCAGACATTATAGACTTAAAACCTGCATTTAAGCACATTATTCAGACTTCTATTCCGAAGAGGGGCGTAAGGAACCTAGCCTTTCATTGAATAAGAGTGTCATGCCTTGTTAATCGTGATGCCATTTTCTCGGCTAAAACTTTGAAATGTGGGTTGATCCAATGTGATCCACCGATTAGACAAGAAATTGAAAAATCGGTGAGTACCCAATGTTGTATCTTGTACATATATGCTTGAATTGGCTTTTCGTTTTTTGTTTGAAAGCAAGAATCTCTAATATATTTATTGTTTGACCAGGTTAAGTACATAATCATGCCATATATGCCCATGTTAGTACCACCTAGGCCATGGAAAGGGTAAGCAACCTGAAAGTGTGTATCCTAATTGATCTTTCACAAGGTTTTACACCTTTGCGATGTTAAGAACACTATGGCTATTTTACCTTTGTTTTCGTGTACAATAATGGAGGACATTTATATTTGCGTTCTACTATTATGCGCACTCATGGAGCAAGGCAATGAGAAAAGAAGTCGTCCGAACAACTCCAAGGAAAAATTTCCTACAAGTATTTCAAGTAAGAATAAATTGTTAATTAGATCATTGTTGCAGATACGATGTTATGTCTTATGCATTATACTGGTGACTTAAGGCACTTGATACACTTGGCAATACATCCTGGAAAATAAACACTCCAGTTCTAGATGTTGTGGAGAAAATCTGGAGTGAAGGAGGCCTCTTGGGTGATTTGGTGGATCATGATAATGTACATTACTCGACCTTTAGTGTTTGTACCAGCTATTTAGGAACATTATACGAATGAAACCGCCTATTTTAGTAAGTACTAATAAGTGACGTTACTCGTTTTAGGTTGAGCCTCCCCTAGGCCTGAGACAGATGTTAGTATTAGAGGCAAATTCAACCAGCAATTTCAACAATGTATCTAAGAGATACAATGATTTTAACTTCTCCTTCAAATACAATCAAACATACAAGGCCAATATCAAATTCAAATAACAATGGTCATAAGACTAAATAACCATTGAACTTATGATTTCCTCAGGTACTGTAGCAATGGGAATACCGAAAGCACTGTAGCAACATAAAGGTGAGGTTGCAATTTTACCAGCCGATCATGCGAATCCGATCCCCAGTATATGAAATTCACCTTAGTTCAATTATGTTAAGCTCGTTTCCGACGGTTTAGGATGCATGGATTTAGTTATGATGGAAAGGTTACATGCAAGTTCGATTTCTAAAGAACTTGTTGCTGCTTTCACATTTCGTATTGCCACGATATATTCTTGTCTCAATTCATGGAAAAGGAAAGGATACTTCTAACAACATCCTTCTTTTAAACATGGTCAGTAATTATCTCCTCACACCCCAATCTTGGACTTTACTTCTCCTCTATATATGTTGACTGCTTTAACAGTTTCCTGGTTTTCATTGCAGCCTACTATGGACAGATAAGGGGACAATAATAGGTCAGTTTGCACAGTTAGAAAGAAATGCAAGACAACTTTGGCAGCAACGCTCTTATGAGAATCAGTTAAATGTATACTGTAGGATGAAGGATAAGCAAAGATAATATTCTATTTAGTTGGTCCAATAAGAGGTCACAGGGTCTGATGCGCTTCCTTTTAGCAGATCTCTGCTATCGAAGCTGCAATAGCCTAACTTTAACCGAACTATTTATTCAGACATTTTTGTTCTTGTTCCACTCATGCAGTAGAGATCAAACAACTTGATGACAAAGGAAATTATTAATCAATACTGCAGACCTAACTATACACTAGTTCTTCTCTGCTCTCTTGCTATATTCAAGCCTCTGGGGAAAAAAAGACTAAGAGAGATCGATGTATTGCTTCCTGTAGTTTAGACTGATATCTATCAATTCATCTGATATTCTATGTTCTTACATTGGGTAGAGATTTTCTGTAAAGCAACACATGTAGGACCATGCCCGTTGAAGTGGCATGGCCTCAAGCATTATACACCTTTATTTTATATCCTACAACTCCTCATAGAACATTTCTAGGCGTTATAAAATGGACACCTACGATGGCTATGGTTTTGGATGAGAATCTCTATGAATAATCCAACGATTCATTACATGCACGTGGCACCATTGATATTTCCGTACTTGCATTTGTTAATGTTATAAAAGCAACACCCATTCCAAATCTTGCAATTTGCTATGCAAAGTAATCAAACGTGCTTTTGACTAGTTATTTATTATTTATTTCCTGGTTATTATGCCACCAATTATTTTTCCAAAGTATTCTATTGTTCGTGATGATACTCCATGATCGACACAACTCGAAGACAATGGTACCCTAAGGTAACTGTTGGATAGGCATATTCACCCCTTATTCCTTAATCTACACCATACACAAAGTTCCTCGTTTGTGGGGTATGGATGTACGGAATTTGTTATACTGTATAACAAGTTTTGCAAAATACTATAAGATTTCAGGCAATATACTATATGGTGTTGATTTTGTATGTGTAAATCATAGTTATAAGAGCTCTCGCTGCCCTACGTCACCCCCCGTGTGAATATGAACCCAAACCAAAGGGGGTTTAAGGGGGATTTTAATTTAAATGTGTTGGACCCAATGGTTTATGTTAATTAATGTTAATGGTAGTTATGTGTTGGTTGTTATACTAAAAAAATTTTTGGGCCCTTCGGGCCCTAACAAAAGCAAACATAGGAGAACTTTAAGGACCTATATATTAATTACTAAGAAGCTTGGATATTCTAGTTGAACACATGTATAAGAGGGCATGGTTCATGCTTCAACATGGATTAGTTCCAAGAGGAACATGCAATTTGTCCAAAGATAGCAAGAATATATTTAACTTTGAGCTATGAGTGTATGACAATAATAATCTGTGTCTTTCCAACGTGCAAATACGTGACCTTCACTTTCTAATGTCCATGCATATGTGCTCCATGTTGGCTAGTGTTGCTCCTAGCATTGTATACTGTAAAATGTAAAATAGATGCTATATTCGATATTTTTGGGGGATTTGAACCCACATACAAATCCTTGTGATATAAAATATCAATTTCATTGTGTTGATCATTTCTTTTTGCTTCCTGTAAATATCCAAGTTGGAGCGCCTGCAGTTGTTTAGTGGGTAAATGCTGTAATAATACATCAGATAGAATGTGAAACAACATATATATCAAATGGTAATAAAATAACCATGAATCAAATAACATAATAGATAAGAGACTTGCATTAAGGCCTCACAGCAGAGGCTGGCAGTGTTAGTTGCCATCAATGGATTGGACGGAGGCACTGGTAACGTTAATGAAAGAGATAATATTCTATGGGCAAAAGAAGGAAAAAAGATTTTTAGGCCTTAAGACTTTAGTGCACACATTGCAGAAACAACTAATAACTCGGCGACTAACGCAGCAATGCATGCAAGTTATTTAGGCTGCATGAAGCCAGACTAATGGAGCAATGCATGCAAGTTATTTAGGCTGCATGAAGGTTATTTTTGCAGGTTACAGGGATGATGACTGGATTGCATGGACAAAATACGCTGCTGGAAAGTTTTTCTAAGGAGCTTTTTATTAACTTTCACAGATGTGTTGCAGGTATTCAAACACGTTACTCATAATAAGATAAAACACCAGCTCAATCAAGGGAATAGAAGATAGGGTAATTCTATGCGCTACTCACGAGCACCAAAGACGAGTGGCAAAAACATAAGACTACAAGCTCACAAAAAGTGAAAAGGAAAAACTAACCAGAAAGCTTGACAAGCACACGCTGCACACGCGGATTTGCATAAACTGAAAGGTTAGCCAAAGAACTGGCTGAACTCCAATGTAGAATAGCAACATCAAATCCTGAGTTCTCATGCAACTTTTGTGCCAACCATAGCAGCTCCTGGGCTAACTTTTCTGCTGTTTGACCATCTTGTACTCTCTGAACAGCAGACGACATAACTAACTGGTTGCATTGCTGAGGAATAACATTAGAGATGGCATTTCGCATGCAAGCAATGATTGGCAAAAGCAACATGGAGAAAGATGGATAACTAAAAGACCCCTTAATCGCCCGCCAGGGCCATTCTCGAGCATCTACCTGCTGTTGTCTTTGCCATCCTTCTAAAGAGTTCTCCCATCAGAATACCAAATTGCCTTGCAAGCAGATGGATAATGATCGGTCAAAAAGCCCCCACCATTTTCTCGATCAAATATTCCAGTGAAACCCCATTCATCACCTGGAAGGGGACCAAGGTTACAAATTTCGACTATAAGCAGGTCCCCCGGCATTGCTGGACAGCCGGACTGGTCTGAAACCCTAATAGGACCAAACCTGCAAGTTTTATCTCAGAAAAATAGACATCAACTTTCGGCTTATGTATGGTCGAAAAACTTACCCTCGATAGATCAACATTCTTCACATCCTCGGCTGAATCATTATCGCTAATTTGGCCTCCAGTCCAATCAATGGTTTCTACACGAAAGAGCTCTCCTTCTTGAACTTCGGCAACATGTGGAATATGTGGATGCCATCTATTATGCAACGGGGTAGTCTGTTCTGTTCCCAAGGTTTTTTCTTTGGGTCTACAGATACCACAATCCTTGGTGTTCTTGGAGCCATTGATCTGACAAGCAAGACCACAAGAGCACAGACAGAAATATAGTCCTTGCAAAACCTGCTTCCAAGGCAAGCTTGTTCACGTGCTATCCAAGCAGCTAAACATGGTTTGCAAGCATCTCAGACCCATCAGACCAATTAACCCTGAATCAAACCAAATCCGGAACCCTAATCGCTTCAAAAACGTTTCTTTCCACAAACCTAATATTATCCTAATATTTGAAACCTAACCTCCCACAACCACACGATTTTCCCTCTTCTTTAAAATCAATGGCTAACAAATGGGTGCACTCTAGAAATACCGTTTAGTACGTCCATGTGAATACGCCCGTGAAATCATATGAAAACCATGCCAAAAAGCGTATAAAATCACAAAAAAAACCCCCTGTTATAATGCTAGATATACGGGGGCATATTCACACGGGGGGTTACTCCGGGCAACGAGAGCTGTCGGATGGGCATATTTGCCCTTTATTCCAACATCTGGGCCGTACATAGCGATCCCCGTTTGTGGGGTATGCATGTACAAGTTTTTATATACTGTATATTAGGGTTTACAAAATACTATAAGGTTTGAGATAATGTACTTAATGGTGTTAATTTTGTACATGTATTGTAAATTTTTTAGGACTCTCGCTGCCCTACGTAACCCCCCGTGTGAATATGCACCCAAACCAAAGGGGGTTTAAGGGGGGATTTAATTTAAAAATGTTGAATGTAATGGTTTATGTTAATTAAAAGTTTTTTGGCCCCTTCGGGGCCCTTTACAAAAACAAGAGAGTTGTATATCGCGATAACATGTAACATGATGATGTAAATAGAATAAGACAACAATAGGAACAGAGGTATGCATCACCATTATTTTAAGAAACACCATGACGATTTCAACAAATCATGTTAGACCCCCTGTTATTTTGCTACATATTCCATGATTGTATTTGCTTTCTTAAGCATCGGTGTATCCATCTGTGGTTGCCTCGAGAAAGTGCATCCCCTCTCTGGAGACAATGCTCCCACAGGCTTGTCAAACTGATGAAATGGAGCAGAACTTGAATCCTCGAGTTAAGATAATGGCACAATATATTTGAAAGAAGAAATGTACCTTCAATGGTCACAGAAGTTTAGAACACAAGCCCTGAGCCAATTCCTTAGATGCTTCCTTTAACTCTTAAAATAATCCAAGGGGAAAAAGTGGCTAGAAAATAAGTGCAATTTGTCTATCTATATCAAACTATCATGGCATCCTGCGCCTGAATCTTGAATAGATCAAATGACAATCACATGCTGGATCAAATAACATCGTGCTGGACTGCCACAGCCTTCTTATTACTTCAACATAAAATTCAGACACAAATCATGCCATGAATAAACATATCCGATTATGCTGTTGGATCAGAGCTAGTACCGGCTGCAAGCTGGAAGAGGAAAAGCAAACAAAATGCATGAGCAAATCTAAGAACAAAATGTAATATCTGGTGCTAAAATGTCTAGCAAATTTGTTATATAGAAGTTCAAAGAGTGGATATTTTCCTTATCATCAGCAAAATTTGATCTCAATCATATCACTCTACAAGTACGAAAAGAAAATTGTGTGCACAGAAACTTCTACAGTTTATAGAGCAAAAGAACCAACCTGAGAAAAATGGAGGGATGAATGACAGATCAACAAACACAACTTTGATAGCCCAGCTAGGCTATTTCTGGTATAAAATTCCAACCCACTTGTGACCAACGACATTCCCATCATTGGCTTGAGCCTTGAAGATTGGAGCTTGAACATGTACATCTTAGCCACTAGTATACGATTCTTTACAAGACTGATCCTTACGAAGACTTAACTGAGAATCAGACAGCGGCCTGTGGAGCTCATGTAGGTCATAAATAGCTAAAAAAATACCTATGAAAGTCTTTTCTGCCATGGCTTCACACCATAGACACGTTTTTGCCAGTACCCAATTTACTTAATAATCAACACCCAAGATCGTCTTTAAGCTCTAAACCAAGGGAGTCGGTCTTCAACTGCTTGAAAGTCGCGAAAGAACCCTTCTTTGCCGAGACCTAAAACCCAAAAATTTCAAGCTCAGAAGTACCAAAAAAGCAAGCTCGCCGCATTTAATTACTTGCTAAACAACACATGAAATCAAAATCCCAAAAGCTCATGTTTCCTTCGGACCCACTGATCGGACACTAGCTATCCCAGTATCTTGCGCATTGGGAACATAGCCGGAGGCTTCTTCTACTCGTGCCGCTTAAACGTCTTGCATAATGGCCCCAATCCTTTCGGTCCACCTCCTAAACAAAAGAAGGCAAATCAGTAGCAAACCAAGTCCAAACCAAAATTCGTGGACTTGTGTGCATGCCGTAATAAATTCAACCCCGCAAAATCCCCTCGGGTTTATTCCGAAGCCACCACACAAAAATCATGGAAGCCAATCCTAAACAGATCACGTAAGCGTCCTTAAAAAAAATTTTAAGCCCGAGAGAAAAGAGAGAAGGTTCAAAACCCTAATACAGAAATGCTCGAGCTTTGCATGCCTGAGGGAACGAAATAGGAAAATGAAGGGGGTAGACCATTACAACATGGATTTTTTTATAACAAAATACAACGCTCACTCTAGAAGTACTAATTAGTACAGCTCATTCAATACGATCGCCAAATCATATGAAAACCATGTTAAAAAGTGTATAAAAATACAAAAATAACCCCCTGTTATTTTGCTACATATTCTAGTAGAATCTCAATGGATCAAAGGGAGTTTTGATGGAATTTAGAAGAATGTAAGAAACTCAAGAAAGAAACCAAGGGAATTGATAGAATCACATGGAAAATTTGCCAACTGGATGGAATTTGAAGAAATCTAAAAAATAGAATGGAATGGAATGGAATTGAATGGAATACATTTCTAAAAGTTCACGAAGACGGGCATAGGCTATTAGAATCAAAGTGTTTGTATGGAAAAAAGACATTTATAAGTGACTGTTAAGGATGCATATATACATGGTTTCTGAGTGGCTTTATACAAGTAAAGATAAGATAAGACAAGGTTTTTTACGTCCACAAAAACCCCCATGGGGCCATGAGACAGTACGGAGTAGAGAGCCTAAGCCCAAAAGAAACTTGGGGACCCAATTTGTCACAAAAATGGCAAAAATTAAAAAAGACAACCACACAAATAACAATCATAGCAGAATCCTCAGGATGGAGAAGCAGCTAGAAGAAACTCAACCAGGGATTTAGAGGCCACTGGTCAAGAATAAGTGATATGCCTCCTTGATATACTACCCATTTTTTTTTAAGTCGCACCTGTCGAACATTACAGAGCTTATCACAGCGTCTAATCAACTAAACTGGGGAGAGGTCCTCCTGTACCGAATAGTGAGTGCCCTTAAGGTGACTCTCATGCTGTAGTACATGACCTGAGATGCCAAAAACCATACTAAAAGATGGCATGGACGATCGAGCAGGCGAGCACTTACTCTTTGAGTTGTGAAAGTTCCTGGGCTGCCAATGCGCATGACATCTTTAAAGAAATGTGTAGCTGCCTTGGTATCAGAATAAGAACTTGTCTTCTGGACCCCCACGATCCGCCTATTCAAGTGCTGGTCCTGCTCACTATGGTCTAAGTTTGGATTATGTGTGCTACTTGAAGCCCTTGTTTCTGACCCTTGCATCCCATCCAACATTGCTATTGGTGGCTCCTATAGATAATGCTAAACTTCTTCCTGAATTTGGACAAATCCACATGTTGATATGCCTAAGCTGCCACATCAGTCTGTACCATGGCATTTGCTCGTGGCGTATGTGCAGATATGTCTGGTGGGGTGGAAGTATTGTATTCCTTCATCAAGGCTTCTAGGACTTCAAGAACTTGTGCCCATAGTTGGGCCGACCCACCGACCTAGCCGACCTACCGACCTAGGTGGGAGAAAGCCGACCTAGGTGGGAATTTTTCGCCGACCTACCGACCTATTTTGCCAAAATCCAAGTTCCTTTATTCCTGCAGATAATGTACATACAACATGCAATACATCTCTATTTCTATATAAATAGTTAATATGAATATTCCATTTCTGTAAAACGCTATATTTATATTCAATGCATGGAACCTGGAAGTTTTGATTTGGAAATTATGATCTACTGCTGCATGCATATGCTTCATGACATTAAAAACAGTATGTGCTATTTGCTACGAATATTTCTGTAACATTACGAGCAGTTTTAAGACTCACGTTCTAGTTTGTCTTCAATGAATGATCTTAAGGAGTAAATCTGGCTTTTATGCTGTAATACCTTGCACTCTCACCTTAAATACGGCTGAAATAGTGCATTTGGACAGCACATGTATAACAATAGTAAAGAACATGGAATAGGAAAATATCTGTCCTAAAAACAGCACCCATGACTTTGCTCTAAATTTACATTCTTAACATCTTAAATGCACATCGTATTGGCAACATCTGGTTTTAGCAAGGCTGTTTGGAACATGCATTGATGCAAGGTTGGAATAAACTGATTATACTTCTATGAATAATATGTCAACCATTGAATAATCTGTCATTGAATAATCTGTCACTATTTATTTAGTGACCTGGGAAACTTCAAATAAGAACCTGGGATTAATTTAGTGCCATGCTTTGTAATCCGAAGACCATCATCTGCTATGCTAAATGCTTGGACAACACCTGTTACAGCCGCAGACGAACCACCTGAATGAAGTCCTGTCACAAGATTAAAGAATTTCGGTGGGTATTAAGAAATAAGAATACAAAGAGAAAACAAAGAAGACTTCAAAACAAAGAGCTTAATACCTGAAGGAGAAGCAAAATGACAGACTATCGATGCCTTGCTGCTCTGCTATGAACTTGGAGTCTGCCAGCCAAGCTCTGATCATTACTGCAGTAGATAAGAAATGACATAAGAATGATTGAACATAAGCATAAGAAAGAAGAATCACTGGGAGCAGAGTATTCAGCGATTGCATAGCTTAGAAACAAAAAAAAAACATGTGAACAAGCTTACCCGACCAAGATTCAGCTACGGTTGGGCCTGTTCTTGCATAAAACAGAGAGCTGGAATGCTCAGGCGCGGATTTGGCAGCGCCATTCTGCTCCAAAATCGACTATTCCGGCACTTTTTACGCCCACAGACTGCAACAATCGAAAGGGGGGAAATTTTTTTTTTTTGGCTTTTATGACCCAATCGACCCAAGGTCGGATTAGTCCGACTCCGACCTAGGTCGGAACAGCTCGGGATTTAGGGCCGACCTAGGTCGGCCCCAACTATTTGTGCCCAACTGTTCATGAGCAATTGCACAGAATCTCCCAAAACAGTGATTGAGGTCAAACCAACTCAAGCTTGGTGCAAAATGAGAGCGGGGCAGATTGTGAAAGAGGTTGTGGCATGTCTGAGGTCTTTGGGACTGTAGATACATTCGTGGAAAGAGAGGTGCCCTTCATCAAGGCTTCTAGAACTTCTAGAACCTATGCCCAACTGTATGGAAAATTGCATAGAATGTCTCGAAATAGTGATCGAGGACCAAACCAACTGAAGCTTGGCATGAAATGAGAGCGGGGTAGATTGTGAAAGAGGCTGTGGCATGTCTGAGGTCTCTGGAACTGTAGATGGATTCGCGAGAAGAGAGGTGCCCATAGGATCTAAGGCCGTACCTGTACTTAGATTAGCTAGTGCAGAGAGGGGTTTAGACTATGGTCTTTCGCGGCATTTTCCTGGCTTTCCTATTCATATATGGCTAGGGGATATGGGCAAGATCGACTTGGGGGAACAAACTGAACTGGATTTGGAGGGGGGAGGGGTGAAGGGAGAAGCTGATCTAGGGGGTACCTGGCCTGTGGGGTAAGGTGAACTTGGGAGTAACAAGTCATTCCGGGGGATCGATTGCACAATGAAAATCTAACGATGAAATAACTATAATTAGGATAAGCAACCTATGAATGGCTGGCTTGTGGAAGGCGAACTGTGGCAATCAAATACTAGGAGCAATAGAAAATCAAGACAAACGCTAGTATTTCCAGTTTGGGACTGGGCGATAGCTTGAGTGATTTGCAGAAGTGATGAATAGCCTAAGTCGGACGAACTGTGACCCATATGCATGCAGTAGAAAAGGTTGATGCAGAAGAATTTGATGCAAAAGCTCGATGCAGTTCCATTCGTTGCAGAAGTTCGTGGCAGAAGCAGTCGATGTAAAAGCTCGTTGCAGAAGAGTCTAGGCTGGGGCAAATGCTGAGATGAAGCTTTCTGCTTGAGAGGCTGGTGCCTATAGGCGGCGGCGATGGCCCCTACCGGATAAAGCAAATCTTTATTATGAACAAAATGGATGAACCCTATTTATGCAATAGTGCCTAGGCAAGCTATATTCCCCTCCACATGTTTCTCAAGTATTAAGTTGATGGTTATTGTTGTGACAACCCATACAGGTATTCGTATCATATGAGCATTAGATATATGTACAAAAGATGGTCGTCACATGGATGCAAAAGGGCAGTTGCAAGAGGAAGGGTTTGAATTCAAAACCTTCTAGTTGCGAGTCAAGCATCTTTGCCAAGTACACTACCAATACTTGTTGAAAGGATTACTTTGCATCTTTCTTCATGCATATCAGTGTCCAGGAGGTTCTGGAACATTGCAGAACTTTGTGCATATATCCCACATGCATTCGTGTAGAAAAGATACCCATTTTCTAGTATATAAAGGGGCCTTTGACATTAGCATGGATATTTCGGTTCAAACTGTCACGAGCCTACATGAAAACAAGGAAAATACACGAAGAATAACCAAACAATATGGAAGAAATATGCCAAGATCGGCAAAGAATTTGATATATGATGAAGAAACAAGAATACAATGGAGATGTTTTCTGGAAGGATCTCCTCATAAGGCCACAATGTGATCTTGATATAGTGGAAATGTTAAATTGCCAAAATCATTATTTACGAGCCAAAAACCATTAATGCTTATTTGCATAAACCACTATTTATAAGCTCAAAACTTTTTATGCTTATTTGCAAAACCATAATATGAGCCAAAATAAACCATATTTTTAGCATGTACGAGTTTTGGACACTATCCGTTGATCTTCAAATAGTGTCATAATTCATTAAGTGTTTTTAACAAAGCATTACCAGCATTAATAACTACTATGACACACAACACTTATGTTAAAATCATCTCATCCGTAGTTTTAACAATTTTGACAAAAAACTATAGCATGCAATTTTTTTATATCACAATAATTGTTGTATAAAAAACCACATCTATCATGGTTTCCATATAATTTTGTTTTTGCATGGCAGTTTACTTTGGAGGCCTTGTGCATGAACTAGTTATTTATAAAACGGGCCAATTAACTACCAATGATTTAAAAAAGTAAATTATGTACTACAAGTTCAATAATAACTAAAATTCCTACTAGCTAGAGTAGGAAAATTGAGAAAATTGTTTGTTAATTATCTCAACTTCATTCCCACATCTCAAAGAAGACCATGAATGCATGTGTTTCATGGAGAGTAACTTGGAACTTTAGTTTTTTTTTTAGCTTCAATGGTATACATAGAATGGATTGTACGTTGTTTAATCGAGGATACAACAAGAAGTTTAAATACATGATTGAGCTTAATAAGTCCAATAATAGCTAGGCATTTGTCTCCAGTTTCACATATCAAAATCACAATTGTACAAGTACATGTAAATTTTGTGTAACACATAAAATATGTTCACCAAATGTATACAATGCCGCTGGTTCCTAGGCTTTTTGGACAATGGTGTCGTAGTTGCGCAATAAGAATATAGATTAAGGAAGTCTTGACATCTGTTGTACATTGAGGGGGTATCCTAGGCTTCCAGCATATAGGCCATCAGAGATGATCTTATACATGGCTTGAGTAGGATGAATGCTATCCCAGAACACGTAATCACTAACGTTATTACACACATCCCACAATAAGCAAGGTGGAAGGCCTCCAAACCTTCCCCATCCACAGCATGCTTGATTCACGCGTTTGAATCCTAGAAAAAAACAAAAAAAAAACAAAGAACAAGGCTTGTCACTTTGAAGTTCTTTGCTTAGGTTGAACATATAATAGAATAGAATGGTTTTTATCGTCCACGGAGTTCATGAAATTCATACCATAGTAGTTGCCAGATATTGCATTAAACAATGGTGTGTAGGCATCACCATAAGAAATGTGGCTTCCTTGTAACTGAATAGAAAGCCTGTGAAGTGCAGACCTTAAAGCAGCATTGTATAACATAGTTTGATTATTTAGAGATTTCACGCAGGATCCATGGCTGCTGAGATATAATGCTAGAACAATTGGCACGCAACCTACAGGCCCAGCTGATACAAAAAAAATCTTCCTAGCTCCCAGATTGTAGAGGCGCTGTTCTAGATCATAATTTTAAATTTGTCAGTAATTCTTTGATTCAAGGAAAGCTTTCCTGTATGTAAATTTTTTGTTCTGGATTTTTTATGTTGAGGAGCTCACCGTAACACATTGAACTGCGTTTGTAATGAGCATATTGTTGAATTGATCCGCCGTATTTTCCCAGTTTAAAGGATTAATATTGTATAGGACAAGATCATTGTCTCCAGTGCTGATAAAGAAGATTGCAGAATTTGTCCATTTTCTTACTCCATCCGGTCCGATTATACTGCTCAGATTTTTCTGCACTTGTTCAAGATTGCTCACTTGTGCAGATAATGGTATAGATCCCTGTGAAAAAGGGAATTAAAAGAGGGAAAAGTGTGAATTTGTGTTTATGAGCGAGAAACCAAGGTACCACATTTATTTTCTCCTTCCAGACCTCACCGTGCTTTTCAAATAACCCGATCCGCCCACGGCAAAATTAACACCGTTAAGAAGAGCCGGGCCCTTTGCTTTTGCGCTATAAAATTTCACCGGAGGCTGAATGCCTAGCGCGCTGGCTACAATTTACAGACAAATCAGACAAAACCAGGTCTAACGAAAAAGGATCCAGAAGCACGCAGACCAATTCAGAAAGATAAGGACAAAGCAGAAAATGCTATAAGATTTCAAGAAAGAAAAGAAATCCGACATATAATTGTGGAACCTAACCTATAAAATCAGTAGGGATTTTTCCATTAGAATAGCGGCCAGTAGGTCCGGGCGGCTGGAAATCTTGGCCATATGGAGCATGATCTGCGCTAATAAGTCGGATACCACTGGCAGTAAGCTTTCGATTGCCGGTATCGACAGTAGAATCGCCGAAGATAAGAATTACTGGAGCGGCGGTAGAAAATCGGCAGTTAAAAGCCATAGCCATAGCCACAGCTACGGCAATGCAGAGGCTCGTCACCATAGCCAGGACCTCTGAAATGCTAAGTTTTTTTTCGAGGAAGCCAAAAGGATTGCTTGAAAAAAAAAAAGGCCTTGTTGGTTCTTTTGGACCGCCTGTTTGGCTTGGCCTTACAGATTCCACTACGACTACCGGCAATTTCAATAAATTCAGCAACTTCCAGGCCGCAATTTGCCCTTCAGTCCAGATAGATTCCACAGGGCCAAAACTATCCGCTGATGTGGCTGGCGGGTAGGGAAACATGGCTGACGTGGCTGGCGGGTAGGAAACGTGGTTTGGTATCATCACTCGGCAGTTAAACTGCCGGGCAAGAGAGGTCGTTGAGATTCCATTAGAGTGGGGGTCTTTTATTGACGTGGCATTAAAAGTCTCCATATTAAAATGGAGTGTTTGCACATGAGATTCCACGCTCATGCATGTCCTTTAAAAAAAAAAGCAGACCAAGAAAAGGATGTTAAGCTTTCCTCCTATGTGGCGATAAGAGATAGGTGGTTATATTTTCTATGTGGCGATAAGAGATAGGTGGTTATACCATGCTCTTACATTGCAGATTCAGGATTTTCAAGATAAAGGACAGGTCATGCTGGTAGGGGATTTTAATGCCAGGACACGAAATATGCAATGTATCAAATATACTTCCGAGGATAATCAGATGTTAGAAGAAGTCTATGATCCCCAATTTGACAGAAGCTCGCCTGACCAGAATAAAAACCAAATGGGTGCGCTACTGTTAGAGCTTGGCTCCATCTGCAATCTAAAAATACTCAATGGCATTTCGAAATATCCTTGCTCTAACAAGTCAACATGTTTTACTTGGCAAGGAGACAGTACGGTTGATTATCTGCTAGCGCAGTCCACAGAACGAGTTCCTTATCTCAAGCTGATTGACAAGCAACCAGAATCGGACCATGTGCCTGTCCTTTTTGCTCTGGATATGAGTTTGCGAAAATGCAAAGTGGAAAAGGAATTTGTCCCAAAAATCAAACTGGATTATGTGAAAAGAGACGCCTACCAACAAGCTTTGTCTGAATTGCTTGAAAAATTAAGGGAAGATAACTGCCCAAATGCTCAATCCTTATCACAAGTTATCCTGAATGCAGCCAGAAAAAGCTTTGGAGAAACCCGAGCTTGCCCACCCGGCTGGAAATCCAAGTCTTGGTGGGACCAAGAATGCTCGCAACTGAGAAGGTCATTGCCGTCAGGTCTGAAAATGAAACCTCAGTGGTACAAAAAAGCTCTAAAGAAGAAGAAGGCGGCATTTTACAAGACTCGACAGGCTGGCCTCAGTGCGCTTTTTGAAGAAAAGCCAAGAAGCTTTTGGTCTAAGTTGGCCATGCCCACCACAGGGCATAATTTGGAGACATCAAAGCTGCTAGAATTTGTCAAGGAATCGTATTATGCCCCACAGGCTTCAAGGATGAAAGGTTGCACCATTTTAGAAGATCTTTTCACTGAGGCAGAGGTTAAAGAGTACACTCGATCATTGGCAAATGGGAAGGCGGTCGATTTAGAAGGGCTTTTATTTGAATTGATAAAATGGGGAGGAGATGGGCTGATTCCATATCTCACGAAGGTTCTTAATGATGCAAAGAAAGGAGGGTCTCCCTAGACAATGGCAAACATGCGAGTAGTACCTATTTACAAAGCGGGAGATAGAGCGGGGATCACGAGGAGCTACGAACAATCTTAGTAGGCGACATTTTTCCAAAATCTTTGGAGGCATTCTCGAGAAAAAATTGCTGCATGGGCTGATTCTCGGATAAGAGGGCCATCACACAAGCAAGATTCCTGGAAGGATCATAGCACTTTACGACCACATTTTATCACTCAGGAGTCTTAATGGAGAGAGCTAAACGCGTCCCCGAAAATCGTTGCACATGGCTTTCATTGATTTTTTGAAGGCTTTTCGACTCAATCCCAGGCTTGAGCCTAGAAGAGAGGATGGAAGAGTTAGGCCTCCCGAGAGAATATCACGTGGAGCAATGGCCAAATTGTATGAAGAGGTAATTGCTAAACTTTCACGTAAGCTACGGATGAGATTCACGCGGACGATGGGCGGAAACAAGGCTGCCCTTATCTCCTACGCTCTTGGGCTTTACATTGACTCCCTAGAAGAATGGATGAGATCCAAAGAACAAGCTGGAACATTGCTTGGAAACTTTCTTATCCAACTCTTAATATATGCAGATGACGTGGTCCTTCTCTCAGAAACTTCACAAGGGTTACAAGCACATCTAGACAACCTGGCCCTCTTTTGCACAAACAAATGTATGAAGGTGAACTTATCCAAGTCTAAATGCATAGTAAGTGATGCGTTCTCAAAACCAGATTTCTTTTATCAGAATGAACAGTTGGAATTGGTTAATGTTTACAAATATCTAGGATTGGAATTCTGCTCAAATTACAGCTGGAAGGTTTGCATTGAAAAACGCATTGCAGGAGGCAAGCGTGCCCTGTACGGCATGTTGCAAAGATGCCATAAAGCTGGTTTAGCGGGGATGGAAGCTCAAAAAATGCTCTTTAGTGCCACTGGTGCAAACTGTAGTGCTATATGGCTGCCCAATTTGGGGCCATCTCTATCGGCGAGAATGTGGGAGAAGATAGAAGGAGTGCTCAAACTCTTCCCTTCTGGAAGAACTTGGGATAAAAAACAAGTGCCTTATGCAATGATTTTAGCGAAGATTAGGGATGCTTCCCTTTAGAGGTCAAGCTTTGTGCCAAACATTATCATATGTCAACGGGATCAGCAATCTAGAGGGAGAGTCGGCTTCCTCACCTTGCAATGCAAACCTCGAGCACCAAGGGTGGTTCCAAGAAGTAAAGGAGTGGTTACATAAATGGGGACCGGAGGGCGTAATTGGCCTACCACGCACGAAGGGATCCGCTGATCCGTTCAGGCCAAGGTCGTCGAAAACCGTGGCAAGAAAAGGGTACAAAGATGGAGTTTTATCAGTCAGACATTAACCCAATGTTAATATACGCAGAACAAGATTATCTAAAAACATCTCCACGTGCAAGGAAAGTCATTGCCAGATATAGGCTCAGCTCTCATCACCTAAGAATCGAAACAGGTCGATGGATGAAAATTCCAAGGGAAGAAAGAATTTGCCTGTTTTGTGAAGACGGCCAGATTGAAGATGAAGAACATACCCTTCTTCGATGCACACAATACGATCCAATAAGAGCGAGACATGAGGCTAAACACTCTAACCTTTTCTCTCTGTGGCAGATGGATCCTCTCCGTCTCGGAGCATTCATATCTGATATAGATAAGCATCATCTTATGTTAAAAACTCTGCACAATACTTGATACTTTATTGTATTTCAGCTTCATGCCCTTTTGGGTCTTAAGAAGCTCGATTTAATCATATTATTATTATTATTTTCTAAAGGATAGGGATTATTGGTTGACAGTTAAAAAATAGTTAAAATAATGACACCTTGGCATATGCATATAAAGACCAGGCAAAGTGGAATATGTCAAGCCTCTTAATTTTCAGACGTGTCGAAACCTTATTTGCTTGTAATTAAAGGTTAAGTTCTAAATGTCGTAGTTGAATCTCACCCTAAGGTTACGTTTTGGCAATTCCATCTTAGCGATTGGAGCACAACTTCCAGGCATAGTGGAATGTCAACGTAAAGGTAATTTGATTATGTGGCCATTTCCTATTGCTTAACGATACTCCATTTAACTTTATTGACACTAATGGCATCCCACGAGGCTATATACATGAAAGTCACGTATACAGATAACAAGATAACAACACAAGATAACTAAACACACGCGTATACCCCGCCAGCTATCAAACAGCCTGCACAAGCTTCCACGTGTTAGTAACATGCATAAGAGTTATCCAATAGTGTCAACATGAAGCAATGACTGACGGACTGCGAGTACACACATATGGAATCCACCACATGCACCATAGCATCTGCCAAGCAGACACACCCCGCCATATCTAGACAATGCGTCGTCTAGAACCCCTGCGCTGGTGGATCCAAAGTAAGGGAGAAACTGCAAACATCTCAAGAACCTAAGTTACTAGGTCGTTGGTTAGACCTGACACCGTCCCATACTGGGTGATGATTTTTGCCTCACTAGCACCTATGGTTCTTTGCCAGATAAGCCACGCTTATCTATGCGGATGTGATGCATAAAACTCCCTTGAAGAAGCACCTCCGCACTTCTTCATTCTTTGCAAGTACTCTTGCAGAGCTGGGTATCGCTATGATACTTAAACTAGGCTCTTGCGATACTGGGCTGTTGATTCCCCCTTAACATTGACCCATGCCAATGCTAAGTACTCGTCTCACCAGTACACTAGAGTCTATTCCTTTGGGGTGGCACAGAAGGGATTATGGTTGTAAGAATCGGCCTGCTATCAGAAAGCTGGCCAACAGCCTTGCCACAGTCAGCACCAAGTTTACACATCCTGAATAGAAAAGGACAACCAGGTCTATGAGTAAACAACCAGGTTTATGAGTGAACAACCGGGAAGCTCACCCACCCATATTACGTCCGGTCGGGTAAAGCCGACTTATCAATTTAGTTCGGTGTTTTCGGTTGCCATAGTCATTGAATTAATTTAAGGCTTCCCATTCCAGGCAGGAGATCCACCTGAATGCCAGCTCTGCTTATTGAATCACCCATCTCTGCAAATCCATTCACTCTATTCTTCTCTTTTTTTCTTGAATCTGGCAAGCTCCCTTACGCCCGTCTTCCTTCTGTTTGTAACAGCCCGCCTTTTGTTTGGAAACTCCCGCCCCACATGGCGGGGCCGCGTGTACGACATATCAACAGCAGGGCAATCCGGCCAGAACAAATCCAGTGGCCCAGGTCTCACCCAGGCCAGCCCATCCATGCTGCAAGAGGAGCCGTAGGTGGCATCCCCGATTTAAGGGGTGCTCACCTTTTAATTAACCAATGGTTCTAAAACCATTACAACTTTATTAACTTCAATGTATTACTCACCCATTAAGGTATTTATAACCTTAGCTTAATATGACAAAATATATTGCCTTGCTGTCATTTATTCAAAAGAAATAAACTCTTGATGGCCAAGTTATTCCCATAGCCATACAACAAGGCAACCGAGTCCCCTAGTCTGTCCGGCCATGGTGTACCACAACAACTTAGACTAGGCGATATGCGACCATTACACATCTATAGATCATATGCCATAGAACATTTCGTTATGCCAACATTCAAATGCATGCATAATACAAACTATTGGTCTGCAAATTTATTTTGGGCAGAACATTACTTCTCCCCTGGGATTCTTGTCCTCAAGAATCGGCTCCAGACCATTGAGCCATAACATCCAGTTATTGAGTCATGAAACGACGACTCTCCCACATCGCCTCTGAGACAAGTCTATGCTTCCATTTCACCAGAAATTCCATCTGGTCTCTTTGGCGGATCCGCACTATCCGGAAATTCAATATTCTTTCAGGGGTAGGGATTCTATCCAACTCCACCAGGTGTTCCTGAGAAGGCACAACATTCGCAGCTTTTCCCAGAGCTGGTCGCAACTGGCTCACATCGAAAATTGGATGAATGTCCACATTTGGTGGAAGTTGCAACTTGAAGGCAACATCACTATATTTCTTCAAAATTCTATAAGGACCACTGTATCTTGGGGAGAGCTTGGTTTCTTTCCTGCAAGCAATGGCAATATTGCTTTTCTTTTCAGATTCACGGGAAAGACCACACGAAGATACACCATCTGACCTTCATGCAGCTCGATCGGGGCTCTCGACAAATTGGCACGTGCCCTTGCCCGATCCTGGGCCTGTCTCATATGCAATTGACACAACCAAGTGTCGCATCCATGTCTTCAAGCATACTTATAGCAGCATCAGTTTTCAGCCCACCAAAACCAAGCGATACAGGTCCTCTGGGATTTCTCCCAAACATAGCCACAAACGGGCTAGTTTTGATGCTCTGCTGGAACCCATTATTGTAAGCAAACTCTATGATCGGCAAATAGTCCTCCCATCTGGATTGCTGAGTGGCCACATAAGATCTCAGCATATCCTCCAGAATCTGATTTACTCTTTCAGTTTGCCCATCCGTTTCCGGATGATCTCCACTAGAGAACTGAAGAGTGCATTTTAATGCCGAGAACAATCCACGCCAGAAATTCCCAGTAAATTTCACATCTCGATCACTTGCAATAGTTTTGGGTAATCCAAATATAGGAAATACATGCTGCATATAAGCCTTGGCCACCGCCAAGCCATCAGCATTCTTTGTCAGAGGTATAATAAAGCGCCGCATACTTCAACCTATCCACAATGACAAGTATCCGAGTATAATGATGCACGCGATGCGAGGCAACTTCACAATGAAATCCATAGAGATTTCACTCCATCTCTCCTCTGGCACAAGCAGAGGTTGCAATAGCCCTGGAGTCTTGCCTCGACTCGCTTTAACATGCTGACATATCTCACAACCTTTCACATATTCCTGCACAACTTCTTTCAAACTAGGCCATTAAAACATTCTCTTGAGCGACTCATATATTTTCCACTCACCTCCATGCCCAGCATAAGGTGCATCATGAAGGCAAGCAAAGGGTGACATGGCAATATGAGGGTGGTGATGTGGCAAGAAAATTAGCAAACAAAGTTTCCCCTAGTCAAAAACTTTTTGTGACATGGTGATGATGTGGGGGTGATATAATGGAACCTTTGACATGTATGCACAATGGTGCTTGGATTTCGAAATTTTTGGGCCACTTTTTGCCTTTTCTAGGAATGTCATGTCAATGGTATACTTTCTCTCTCTATCTTTGTTTTTTTGGAGAGAGAATATGGTTTTGGACTTTAGAAATGGCTAAATTGGATGGAAATTTAGTAATTTTCCATATTTGATGGATGAATGGTGTACTTATGACTAGGAAAAACGATCTGCTAACTTTGGTCTTTGACAAATGGCAATGTTGTATGAAAGGGGAGAAAATGATGTATAAGAGATGAGTTTTTTGGTGGAATGATGGTAATATGGCCTTGGGAAATAGCAAATCATGCCTTAAGATGTAACATCATGGAAAAAGCTTGAATCATGCAAGGTACCATTGATTTCCGAGTAGTCTTGGTGTCTTCAACCTTTGACTTCAAGTGTTGGGTAAAAGAAAGCTAGGGTGTCTAAAAAAAATGCCCTTACATTATGTATAATGTAGGGCATGTAGGCACCCGTTTTTGTTATTTTTTTGAATTTTAGTTAGTTGGGATATGTAATGATTAGGAGTAGCCACGTCATCAATTCAAAATTATGAGTGGCAGTGGCAACCAGAACGGACCTTCATTGCAATTTTTCGGAGGGAGATTGCGAAGTGTTTCCTGTTTAGGAAAAAAATTTGCCGCCGTTCCAATTTTTTGTGTTTGTGAGTGATCAACGAAGTAATTCGACTGTAACTATTCTTCTTCCTCGAAATCCTTGCCCAAATCCAAGCAATGGGCGCCTTTGCCTCCCCGGGAAGTCACCCGGTTAAACAAAATTTGAAAATAGCCGATTCTAGCAAGAAAGCCGAAAAAACAAGAGGAAGGTTCAAACTTCGAGGAACCGGGGCAAAAAGAAGACTTATTTGTGAAGAACCCGCTGTTGTGGAAGCAAAGCATGTAAGATATGTCAATGCGGATGAAATTTTTCCAAATTTACAACGGATAATGGACGAAAGTGGGGGGCCCAAAGACATACTGGGGTTCAAAGAATCTAGCGTGAAGCCGAGTGGGCGAGAACTTCTACAAACATTATGAAATTGTTTTTGTAAGCGGGAGGTCACAAATGCGCCATGTACCCGAGTACTTTGCTCGTGCATTTGCCCTTCAATTGGCAGTAAAAAAGTAGATTGGGATACTTTTAAAGTTTTGGCCAAAGATTTGGCAAAGGGAGGAGCAAAAATGCTATTACGTAAGAAATTGGGACCTCTAAATCCACATCCAAGGTTCCTAAATTTCAGCAAGGATTTTACCCTAAGGAAGAGCTTGAATTTGCGAAAACTCATTTCTGGCGGTGTCATGGAGAGTTAATTAGCAAACATCCAAGGTTGAAGAACCGAAAATTCAGCAGGCAATGCAATGCGGACAATATAAATAAGATTTCCGGGAAGAAAGGATGCACATGAAGAGGACCTAGCACGATACAAGAAGACATCCACAACAAGAGAATGGACATTTAGCGGCGTGGGCTTGCGGCGTGCGTGCGGCGTGACGTCGCAAATAACGCGTGACCATGCGGCGTCAATCGCGGCGCCATGCGTCGCGGAACCGCGTCGCATGCGACGTGTGGTCGCGACGTCGACAATCGCGTGGCGGGCGATCCGCGCCCGCCAGTGCACCACGCGTCGCATCGCGTGCGTCACTTTGTCGCGACGTGGACGCCGGCGCGGACGTGACGTCGTACGGACGTCTGGCCGGACGTCTAGTGTACTTTTGTTCTTTTGGAGAACAAGGGTGGTCTTCGGCCCGCGAAAAGTTGGTCCCGTGGTAATGTCGATATTCGAGTCCATTGGAAGAGCCAAATCATGGTTTTGGAGAGGGGAAATTGCTCGTCCATCGCCAGGGCCTTCGTAAGAGAACTTTTGTGGCAGCAGCTCTGGAAGACTCGGAGCTATTTCATCGTGCACCAACACTGCATATCCTAGTGAAATATTTTTCTCATGTCCGCACCGGCACGTTGCACCGCTTGAGAATTTTTTAGTTATGCGTTCTTTTGCATTCATGCTTCATAAATTCGTAATTAATGCATGGTATGGAATTAAATTCTGATTTTTTGTCAGTTGGCTTCCTATGTCATCCCCAGCATACATGCAAATTTTAAGAATTTCCTGATAAAGTTATGATCAAATAGGTAGCATTGAACGGTCTAGGGCATTTGTTGTTGGGCGTTAGCAAGACATTCATAAATTCGTAATTAATGCATAGTAAGGAATTAAATTCTGATTTTTTGTCAGCAGGCTTCTTAAGTCATCGCCAACGTACATGCCAGTTTTCAAAATTTCCAGACAAGGTTTAGATCAAAGTGTTTGCATTAGTACGGTCCGGGCAGCCTGTTGTTGGGCAGCCGAGCTGGCACACTTGCCCAAGTCAAACAAGGCCAGGACCTTGCAAGGCCGCCTCATTAGAGGGGAGAGTCCGAACCCCAAGAGGCGAGCCACAAAAAGTTTCCCGAGGCAGCCTTTCCTGGCAGCGCTCCCCCGGAGGGCCGTACGCTAAAGACCACACTCCCGGATCTCGGTTCCCCTATCCGACCGTTGAATCCTTCGTTCAAGGGCCCTGTCTCGATAAGGTCCAAAAAAATCCAACATCCGTCCGTGAGAACTTATCAAACCGCTGGCATCCCGCGGTCGGCCAGGTGTAGAAACCAAAGTGTTTTGTCGTTCCGGACATTCGGAGGCTCGGAATGGCGATTCGACTTAAGCACATCGTCCGGAGGCGAAATTACCCTAGAGACCAAGTTGCGCGGTCGGTTTTGCAAAAGAAAGAAACACTTACGCCCTACGTTGCGGTATTAAGATTCGACTGACCACCTCCTAGGCCAATTGACTACGAGTGTGTTGGACATGAGATAGTTTGACGCTACCTCGAGAAGGGGGTGGTCTTTTGGCCATGAAACTTGGTCCCCGGGGCAATGTCGACGCGTTCGAGTCCATTAGCGAGCGAATCATGATTCCGGAGGGGGAAGTTGCCCGTCCGTCGCCCGGGCCGCCGGGAGAGGACTTTTGGGGCAAGGCGCCGGATGGTTTTAGGGTCCGTGCTCACGGCGTCAACACCCCCCTCTACGTCAAGACACGGCGCAAGGTCCTAGTCGAATCGACAAGGATAGAGCCTCCAAACGTAAACCCTATGAGTTGCCGTGTTCTAGCGGGGGTTTGCGTTTTGGGTCCGAAGTTTTGGTCCTTTGCACTTGGGACTTGGGCGATAAGATGCGATTGAAGAACGCTAAGCAAGGGGAACTGTGACGGAATGGAGTTTGGATCTGTACTCCTCCGTTGTGGCGGTTAAGTAAAGGGCGACTTTTGCGGTAGCAAGACATTCATAAATTCGTAATTAATGCATAGTAAGGAATTAAATTCTGATTTTTTGTCAGCAGGCTTCCTAAGTCATTGCCAACATACTGAGCCCAGTTTTCAAAATTTCGGACAAGGTTTAAATCAAAGTGTTTGCATTAGAACGGTCCGGGCGGCTGTTGTTGGGCGGCCGGCCGGCACACTTGCCCAAGTCAAACAAGGCCGGGACCTTGCAAGGCCACCTCATTAGAGGGGAGAGTCCGGACCCCGTGAGGCGAGCCCCAAAAAGTTTCCCCGAGGCGCTTTCTGGCGGCGCTCCCGGGGGCCGTGACGCTAAAGACCACACTCCGGATCTCGGTTCCCCTATCCCGGCCGTTGAATCCTTCGTTCAAGGGGCCTCGCCTTCGATAAGGGCCAAAAATCCAACATCCGTCCCCGAGAACTTATCAAACCGCCACCCCAGGCTCAACATGCCACCCGTGGCTCAAACATTAAGTAAGTAGTAGCAATAGAAGATTGGTTAAATCGAGAATGTGATTTTGATTTGCATATATGGCTCGGGAATGTCCAAATTAGCATAAGGACAAACTTTCATGACCATCGGATGAAAAAAAAAGCACCAAAAATTAAAAGTGTTAGGCGTCGCTATAACAAAATACGTCGCGGACCGTCGCATGCGACGTTAAGCCGATATATCGATTTTGAAATGATATATCACGATTTTGAAATCGTATATCACGATTTCAAAATCGTATATATCTGATTCAAAATTACGTCAAGATCTTGACGTCGCTGACGTCGCATCGCGGCCGTGTGTTTTTCTGATCCGTAGGGCGTCTTTTTTAGGGACCATTTCTAGGCTTCCTTCTATCGACTATTTTGGGCGATCTTGGGCGCTGACCTTGAGCGACTTTTTGGCACTCTTTTTCACGGTTAGTAGATCATGCTTTTTGGATTGAATGGTTTTTGGATTGAATGATTTAGTGTAGATTTCAAATTTTTTTTTTCTATCTCTTTCCTTCTTTTTCTTCTTCTTGTTTTACGCATTCTTCTTCTTTTTCCTTCTTTCCTCATTTCTTTCTTCGATTCTTCCCTTATTTCACTCTTCCATTCTTCCATTCTTCTATCTTCTTCCATTTCATTCTCTTATTTCTTCCATTCTTCTCTTTCTTCCCCTAATTTCTTTTTTCTCCTCTTTCCCCTTCTCTTCTTTCTCCCACCCTTCTCTTCTTCTTTGATTCATTCATTTTTTTTCTTTCTTGTTTTACTATTTCTTCATCTTTTTTTTTTTTTTTTTTTCTTCTTAGATCTTTTTTTTCGTTGTTATTATTATTATAACTCTTTGTTGCTTTATATTTCGATTTGGACCCTCAGGATCTTGTTACACCGCGTCCTTCTTTTGGTAAGTTGATCGCGCTTGCATTTTATTTTTATAATTTTAAGCAGGTTAAAAAAAATTGATGGAGTGGCTTGTTCAAGGGCACGGGTCGGCTCCACCTAGAGTGGGGAGGACCATGTACCCGGGTTCGAAGTCCACTTCACTACGATCATATATTTTTCCTAGGTTAAGGAGTGGCTTGTTCAAGGGCACGGCCGGCTCCACCTAGAGTGGAGAGGGCCCGCGTGCACTCTGTTCAAGTCCACAGCCACTTGTTATTTTTAGGTTTAAAATAAAATTGTAGTGGCTTGTTCAAGGGCACGGTAGGCTCCACTACGAGTGGAGACGACCAGGTGTTCGGGTCCAAGTCGACTTTTCTTGTAATTCTTAGGTAGAGGTGGCCAAATCTAGCTTATAACTCTAAAGCGTATGTTAGCCAACTCTGGCTTTTAATCCGAACTAATCCAGTTTGGAAGGGGCTCATTTAGATGATGGGGAGTCGCTTGAAAAAGAAGGTACATGACCTAGTCATAGTCTTATTTTTATTCTTTTGTTTTGTGTTAATCTATCGATTTATAGAAAAGGCAAAGAGTGATTGCAAAATTGAAGTCGAATGCCAAAAAATTGGGAGGCGATTGGTCAAAGGTCCCTAAACCACTTAATCGTCCATAAGGAAGATATCAAGGTATTTGTTATTTGTTGCCATTAGTTCAATTCAAATAAGACATTTAACTTGTCATGTTGTATTCCTTGCAATCGGATCACTTTCGAACGTGCAAAAGGATTCCAAGAAAAACATCGCCTCACGGTTTGCCAAAGGCAACTTCAAGCAAACGAATTCCGGTCTCACTTGGGTTTACGGCGGCCGAAATAGATTCGTAAGTGCTATAAACTCTTAGTTCACGTTAACTTTCAATGTCATTGTCTAATATTGGTCGTATTATTATAGAATTGGCTATCTGGGTTTTCCCCTAACGGGAACACGTAAAGATAGCCACTACTAAGCCTCTTGTATATGATATTGTAACTAACTATTAAAATTCTTTCCTTTTTTTTTTTTATTTTTTTTTAATTTTTTTTTTTTAATTTTTTTTTTTTTTTTTTTTTACCACGCCGCGACGCCGCGGCGTCCGTCGTCACTGCCGACGTCTCGAAGCGACGCCTCGAGTCCGCGTCCCGAGTCACATCTGTAGCGGCGTCACGGCGGCGCTGCCCGACGTCGTGATCGCGGCGCCGCGTCGCGATGCGGCGATGTGCCAACGACGTCACGTGAGACATCGTGCGGCAGCCGTCGGGCGTCGCATAGACGTCGTTCAGACGTCGCTATAGACGTCGCTAAATGACCCTTTTCTTGTTGTGATCAATAGTGTTCTCGACGACGCTAAGCAGAATAAGAGAGACATCAAGGCGCGTCCGTGCCAGGAGGTTGACCTTTGATGAGGGATAGAACCAGAAGGAAGAAATCTTTGAAGAGAATTCGGGAGCCATTGGAGAAAGCCATTTGGGAGAAGGAGTTATGTGAAAAGAGGATTGCGAGAACTTGAGGTGGCTCACAAAGTTCGGTTTTGAGTCTTTGCAGACGGCTTGATGATATGCATAAGTACATGATGCATTCTGCGGCAATGATTCTCCTTCCAAAAAAACAAGCTTAGTGATCTCTCGGTGAAGAAAAATTCATATCGTGCATGGATGTGTGTTTTGCGATAATGGCTTTGCTAATAATGAACCTATCCTAGTTGCTCCATGCGAGCATTCATTTCATATCTTCTGTTTCTCATATTCTATTTATCACACTATCACGCCCAAGAGCATGCAAATGGGGCGATAACATTTCAAAGACCTTGGGTGTGTACACCTTTGGAGGTAAGCGATATTTCATGATTTATGTTCAATTTGTTTGCACCTAGAATTACCGCAATGTAGAATCCATTTACATGTAGATTGTTTGCACTTAAGGTTTTGCTTCTGACATGTAGGAGTGTATCTTGGTTATTTTATACTTTTAGTTCCTTGGCTTGCATGTCATACATATATGTGTTTCTTACATACATGTTGTACATTCACAGTGTAGGGTCCTAAATGTAGAACTTAAATACATAAAATTAGGAGTTGTGTACTGAGTTTTGTGGCAGAACATTTAGAGGTATTTTATGTAATGTCTGATGTGTACATGTGCATACATTGGAGCACATTCATGTACATTACATGTACATTCCATCTAGATAAATAGCTGTTTACATGTATATGTACTCGTTAGAGACTGATTAGTTTGAGACTGATATCTGACTGTTATTTGATTTATTTTCAGAGCTTCAAAGTGCCAAAAACTATCGAAAGCGAAATTACACCACGATCAAAAAGCGATTTTTTCAAATTCAATTTGCATTGTGTCGAGGAAGCAATTTCTTATTCTTGGTTCGGTTTTTCACGGTTTTGGAGGTTCCAAAGAAAATTGAGGTGCAAGATGTAGCCGAGGGAAAGAAAGCGGTGATTGAAGGAAAAAGCAAAATCACTATTCTGCGGTGATACTGAGTTGAGGAGGTCGGCACTTCAGTGTCCCAGATGGTGACATTCCAGTTATGACGAGGAACTTCGAGAGATTGAGGGCAAGGCTAAGGCCACATCTTCAAAAGTAAAGGCAAAGCAGCAGAAAATGTGACTCCACGTAAGAACTCCACGCCTAAAAAGCCACGCGAAGAAGACAATTAAAGCGGTAGAAACGGTAAGAAAGCATTTTATTTCAAAGTACTGGCCCGGTGAGAAATCCATGACATCCTATGTTTACAGTCCCTAATGAAGAGGAATCTTCCGAGCATCAAGATGTAGAGCGGGATACTTTTAAGTTTGTGTCAAATATTGCTTCCGACATAGCAAAGGACGGCGAAGTTCATGACAATGAGAAATCGGGGAGAGGTTGAAGACGAGGATTACGGACCTAATAAGAATCTGAGTGAGGAAACCAAAAAGGGGGAAGGAAATGGATCGACGACTCAGAAAAACAAGACGGCAGAAAGCGTGAAGAATGATCTCTGGTAACTTGATCTACATTTCTTACATTTTGTTTTACATCTAGTATCCAAGTTAAAAACTTTAAAATAATATGGATAGTAGTAGACGAATGTAGATGATTTGTGTAAATGTAATGGTCATTGAACCCGCATCTGCAGTTCAATCACGAGCCATCTGATGCTTTCTTGAACCGAATGATGAAGCTCAAGAAGGCAAGGATTTTCCCGGGATCTTTGCCTCGAAATGGAGTGTTATTTATTTGAACAAGATGTCTTTGGACATGGATGTGGGAAAATTTTTCCAACCCGGCATGTGGATATGTATGCCGTCTTGGACTTTGAACTTGTTCATTTGTATGTGTAAGTCAAGTTAGTAATTTTATCCTTTTCAACTTGTTATAGGTACCGCAGACTCGTGTTCCGGATGATAAGAAGGCCGACGTCACGGTTCTTCCCACCGGACGGCTTCATGGAATTTGCGGCATGGGCCAAGGCAAGCTTAAAAGATAAATCTATGGCGACCTCCCTCGTGGAAGAGATATTGTAAAGGTAGCTCTTACAGGGGATAAATTGGCTGAAGTGCAGATGGATCATGATTCCAATGCTATGTAGAGTTCTTGAACATCACACTTTGGCCATCTTCAACATGGCACTTACTAAGAGTAAGAACACCATCAACATTCGGATCTTCAATTCAGTGCGAGGACATTGACATTGACATGCTTGCACTTAAGAGGTATTTTGTATTTCACATCTCCTTTTATTAATATTGAGTAGATTGGATACCATGTTAGCGACTTCTTTCATTCATTTGCTACAAAATAGATCTGGTCTTTTCGCGGGCTCCACATCCTCACTATGGCACGCGGTTTGTGTCGAGTGTCCCACTTTTTTGAAGCATGGACAAAATCCTTCACCAGTTGTGAAGATTCATAAGTGTCCACAAAGAGAAAGATGGGGATTCATGTGGCCTCTATGTTGCGGCTTATATGCACGAAGTTTGTAGACACAATCGTGTGTGGTAAAACTACCAATGTGAGTGTCTCACTTCTTTTGTCTTGCAAACAAATGGTTTTAATACTTATTATGTAAGTATTGTTGTCACATTTGCAGATTACCCGGCGGTTCTTGCCAAAGTATGCATCGATCGTTAGTGATGTTCTCACCCGCACTACTTGAGGTTAGACCACATTCACATCACACCAAACTATTAGACCACGATACTAATAAATGTGGCTGAGAAACAGCCTATCCCTATTGTGAATGCTAAACACTATTTGATTATAAAATACACATTTTTTCATTGAATTTTAATGAATAAAATCTCTTTAAGTCGTATTTAATTAAAGTGGGACTCATTCCATTCCCATTTTTTTTCGGAACCCTGTTAATTTACACAAAAAGAAGCACCCCGACCCAAAAACTGGCCATAATTGGAATTTTTGTCTATTAGTGTGCATCCAAGCTGTTCTTCCAGTTTTCTTGGATAGCGTGTCGAGAACAAGAACAATGCAACGCAAACATGCATTAGACCTATCAAGTTCTAATTGAAAAAGATTCTTAGTTGAACATTTTGGCTCTATTTTCTTAGGTGGGTAGACAATAGATCACAAATTCCAACAAAAATTATGCAAATCGTTTACTTAATCACCCAAAAATACTAGTTTTGAGATACCTTATATTTATAAATGGGCTCATTACAATATATATTACAGTGGGTGAAGAGACCATAGTGGTCGTATGGGCACAATCATTACACCCTCTTCACACATGAACCACCTAGTGCAAAGGGCGTGGAGCTCTCTCCTAGTCAAAGCAACAACTTACGGCGATAGAAATTTGTATGAGGAGTTCCTTTATGGGCCACGTGCTTGTATGTCCAACTGATGTCACCACCCTCTTCTCGGCACCTTTCTTTAATGAACTGATCTTTTCATTGCTCCCAAGCATGTACTATTTGGTCGAGATAAGGACTGCAAGAGACAAAATCAAATTAGTCAAGTGATGCTACATGCAAAAAAAATAAAATAAAACACAGTTCTTAGGGCCATTTTTGGAAAATACAGGCATGAGAAAGGCAGCTCAGAGGGAAAAACGCAAGTTTTAGGGGTCAGAAGGCCTTTCTCGACTCGCGAAATGAAAAGGCGGCTCCAAAGCCTAAAAATGCAAGTTTTAGGGGTGGGAAGGCCTTTCTCGACTCGCGAAGTCGAAAAAGCGGCCTCAAAGCTCAAAACGCGAGGTTTTATGGGTCGAAGGCCTTTCTCGACTTCGCTTGAGTCGAGAAAGGCGTACCAAAAAGCTTAAACGCAGTTTTATGGGTCGAAAGGCCTTTCGACTCATGAGTCGAAAAGGCAGCTCAAAGCCAAAAACGCAGGTTTTATGGGTCAGAAGGCCTTTCTCGACTCGCGAGTCGAGAAAGGCAGCTCAAAGCGAAAAGCGCAGGTTTGAGGGCCTTTCTCGACTCGCGAGTTGAGAAAGGCAGCTCAGAGTTGTTAAAATCGTTGTAAAACACGCATTTAAAAGGCCCCTTTAAGATCCAGGCAAAATTAGACAATAATTTCTGCAACTAAAGACAATACTTGGCAAAACTTCAAAAATATAGAGAGTATACAAACAACAAACTGCTACAAACCAAAACTCAATGCAACCCTAGAAGAATGCCCTTAAAATTCAAGATAGAAGAAAAGTGACCTTTAAATAGTGACCTTTCTATCTTTTAATTCGTGATAGAAGAAAAGTGCCCTTAAAATTCGAGATAGAAGAAAAGTGACTTCAATAGCTTTCTATAATAGAATAATAGATTTCTCAAGCTAATTAATGTGTGGAAGCTTCCTTTGCAGGAACCATAGCGATTAAGCTATCTACTTTCTCCTTTATATGCACGCAGGACAAGACCTAATCCGGCTGATAACGAAAGCTCTATTCAATCAATTCAGTTGGAAGAGCAGAAGAGTAAACATTCTGCTGCATCGGCACAGGAGACGAGAAGTCGGAAAGCATACCAGGGCTAGTAAAATTGGCCCTAGGGGGCGTAACTTTTAATGTATAGTATACACATTAGGTATGGTTATAGAACATTAAATTAAATGATGATGTTTCGCCACATGGCACCGTTGTACTGGTTGGGAGTAAACAAAGGGGATTGAACCAAAATAGGATCGAAACTTTTTCAAACATGTGTATTCACGGCAGAAAGAGTTCAATGGATTGAATTTCGAGCATGTCAGGGCATGACGACCACCTGGAAGTGATCGAATCTGCAGTAGAAAGCATGCAACTAGAGAATCGGCCCTATTTCAGGAACTAGAATTCGTTTTGGGAAGAACACCTACGGTTTAGAGAGAATCCAAAGAATAGGAAAAACACAAACGCACCACTTACGGTTAGCCATTTGCCGCTATCGATGGGCGCCATGTTTGGTCGATCGATGGATACCTACCGCTATCGATCGATGGGCGCCCGCTATCGATCAAATGGGCGCCATGCTATCTATCTTCCCCGCTCCCTGTTGTTATGCTTGTTCAAAAGAATGGGCGGGATAAAATGAAATTCAAAATGTGTACTAAGAGGCACCGGCATATTAAGTAAACAAATTTGGTGTGTTTTGAATCGGGGCTGATTTGAATCTTCTATATCCCGCTCTTTTCTTTTCTTTTTCTTTAGAGCGCCTATACTTATGGATTCAAGCGAGTCCCAAGTTGAAAACCAGATTTATGAAGCAGAGGGCAGATATTTGGGCGAAAAATGGGCTCGTTGGGTACTCTTGGAGTGGCTGACAGTAATATTTTCGATTCTGGCCAGTCGCCCCTCTTCTGTCAATCAAGAGCATTCGGTTTTTTTTATTGGCTTATATGCGATGATGCAGCCCGGATCTACAGCCAGGCGGTATTATCAGAGGATTTTGATCTACATTCAGATTTTCTGCAGCCCCATGTCGACGCCTGGGAGTATCCTTACAAATTCGCCAACAGAGAACACAGGAAATTTGCAATCACAGCCACAGTCTGCCATATCCTGTTTATCGGATTCGAGTGCCAGGATTTCCAGCTGGTAGCAGGGTATACCTTGGTGTCTGATCCTCACAAACTTATCTGCCAGAGTTTAATGATGTTTCAGAAATTTCAGCACATGGAGGCCTTGCAAATGCTGCAGGATCCATCATTTTACAAGTTTTGTATGTCTAAATGGTGCAGTTTCTACCCTAAATTAAGTTCAGGATCTGGAGTTTGGGAGGCTTTTGTGAAGCTGGCCAAAATTGTTTGGCTGCTTCAGAGGATTTTGATCTGCAGACAAGGGCTTGGGCACGCACTGAGCATATCCGGATTCGAGTGCCAGGATTTCCAGCTGGTAGCAGGGTATACCTTGGTGTCTGATCCTCACAAACTTATCTGCCAGAGTTTAATGATGTTTCAGAAATTTCAGCACATGGAGGCCTTGCAAATGCTGCAGGATCCAGGGAATAAATTACTAATCGCATATTTCTTATTAGCCAGAATGACTTTAGCTAAACTTGCTCGATATTAATCCCAAAACTTTCTGTGGTTTAGCTAAACTCTACATATTTTTCTTCTCGTACTTTCTAGCGTTTAGCTAAACTAACAAAAATATCATCCCAAAAATTTCTATGGTGTGACCAACGGAAAATACTACGGCAAATTACTATACTTTTTTTCAATTATTTCCACGTATTTAGTTATTTTCTTTGTGAAAACATTCGAAAATAATGCTAATTAACAAAATCTATGACTCAAATAAATTTATAATGCTAGAAATAAAACTACTAATCATATATTTCTTACAAACTAGACTACTAATCATATATTTCTTATAAATTAGAATAATATTAGCTAAACTAGCCCAAAATTCATTCTCAAACTTTCTATGATTTAGCTAAACAATACAAAATTTCACTCTCTTACCTTCTAGTGTTTGGCTAAAGAGCTCCACGGTTGGTGCAATCCCGAAAAAAGTTAAGCTAAAATTATTAATTTTTTCCCAAATTTTTCCATTTACTTTAGCCAATTTTTTTCGAAAATGTGCTAAAAAATCGCCAAATAGCTAAGTTTAGCCCTTAAATTATTCCATGGCAGGATCCATCATTTTACAAGTTTTGTATGTCTAAATGGTGCAGTTTCTAAATGGTGGCTGCTTCAGAGGATTTTGATCTGCAGACAAGGGCTTGGGCACGCACTGAGCATATCCGGATTCGAGTGCCAGGATTTCCAGCTGGTAGCAGGGTATACCTTGGTGTCTGATCCTCACAAACTTATCTGCCAGAGTTTAATGATGTTTCAGAAATTTCAGCACATGGAGGCCTTGCAAATGCTGCAGGATCCATCATTTTACAAGTTTTGTATGTCTAAATGGTGCAGTTTCTAAATGGTGGCTGCTTCAGAGGATTTTGATCTGCAGACAAGGGCTTGGGCACGCACTGAGCATATCCGGATTCGAAAAGCCGTGGATTTCCACCGGTAGCGGGGTATACCTTGGTGTCTGATCCTCACAAACTTATCTGCCAGAGTTTAATGATGTTTCAGAAATTTCAGCACATGGAGGCCTTGCAAATGCTGCAGGATCCATCATTTTACAAGTTTTGTATGTCTAAATGGTGCAGTTTCTAAATGGTGGCTGCTTCAGAGGATTTTGATCTGCAGACAAGGGCTTGGGCACACACTGAGCATATCCGGGTCCATACTGGAGCACGCCCCTATTATGTTATGTCGATCCTGCCCATTCTCGCCTCGTGAGGCGAGAAAAAACCTATTGTTTGAGAATGCCCTTATGTTATGTCGATTCTGCCCATTCTTCTATTATTTGAACGCCCTTATGTTATGTCGTTACTGCCCATTGCTCGCCTCAGGCAAGAAAAAACTTTTGTTTAATTATTTATTGTTTAATTAATTACTTAATTATATTATTAAGCGATTTAATTATATTATTTAATTAATTACATTTATTAATTGTTGAATGGTTGTTTCGCCATGAACCCCTCCTCCCTTCCTTCTTTTTGTCCTTCCCCTTTTGCCCCTCCCCATATCCCACCCCTTTGCCCCTTTTGCCTCTTTGCTCTTCCCTTTGTCCCTCCTCCTCTTCCCCATGCCCCTCCCTCCCTTTGCCCTTCCCCCTTCCCCCCTTCCCCCCCCCCTCCCAATTTGCTCGACCCTCCCTTTGCCCTTTTGACTTCCTCGTGCTCCTTTGCCTTTCCCCTCCCTCCCTACCTCTTGTCTCCCTTCCTTCCTACTTTTCTTTCTCCACCACCCCCTTCATTTTCTCGATTGTGATATGGAAATGTTATTCTTATTTTATCAAAGAAAAATCTATTAATGATTCAATGGCGCCTTACTTTTTTTTTTGAGTCCCATTTTCAGTCCAGTCTCAAAATTCGAGATTTGTCCCACTTTAATTAAATACGACTTCTTTTTATTCAACTCCACCATACTTTATTGATAAATTGCATGTTCTTTCATATCAGGTGTAAATTCTAAAAAGGTTGATAGTGTTTGATATCAATAATGTTTTGCAAAACAAATACATAGGACTTTGGTATCGATGATCAGCTAGTTGGAAATTATGACATAATAGGCAAGAAAGTGTTGTTTTAAGGCCCCACCTAGGCAATTCACGGAATTTGTATTTGAACACTTTGAAGTAGGAATATGGTCATCAATAGCTCCATGGAACCTATCAAGAGTAGTGGATAAAATCTTCACAATGACGCAGATAAGGGACTTAAGGTTCACCTTTGATGGAAGCCACTGTTTGGAGCTGCCTTTCCGGATTGCAGCAAGTGAAGACAAACCTTTGTATCCAAGCCAATTGAGTTTATATATTTGAGAAGTATCCAGACAGGAATGACAGCAACACACTAATAGTAGACGACTCCGAGTACAAGATGCTCTTCAATCCCAACGAAAATTGCATATGCCCACCTTCATGGCAGGAAAGTGATGTTGAAGACACAGGTCTCTTGACACTTCTGAAACCATGGCTAGAGGGTTTGTTGATAGCACCGGACACCTGCAAAATGTCAAGCGAGAATCCTTTACTAATCCATCCGATGTACTAACAACTTACTTGTTTGGAGGCAAATGCTTCGTGAGGGCTACAAAGATAGAGATGGCATGTCCGTGCTATGGACAAGTCTGCAAGAAAGTAACATATTGAAACAATGAGAATAGTATGTCTTGGCTTCACATCATCTACCGTGACCAGATTTTGAATGTAAATTAATGTTAATATAAAACATGAACAAATGGACTTGTATATATTGGCATCATATCCGATATGACCAGTTGTATATCTTGTGATATGTAATACAAGAGTTTTTGTCTCCATACATGTTCCACTTTCGCTTTGTTTCATGAATCAAAAGAAAAGCTATTGATATCCATTATAATGAACAAGTTCCGCAGTACTAGTTTAACTTCTTCATGCAACAATTGATGAACATTTTGTACTTTCTGATATACAGTTAGTGCTTGGAAACGAGAAGATATTGTGTGATAATGAAATTTAAGTATCAAAATGCACTTCATTAAAAATAAGTAAATAAGAAAAACTTGCGGCAAAGAATCGACTAGTTTTCTCAACATAACACGTACTAGTTTAACTTCTTCATGCAACAATTGATAAACATTTTGTACTTTCGATATACATTTTGCTTGGTCACGAGAAGATATTCGTGATCTTCAAATTGAGGTATCAAAATGCACTTGGATTAAAAAATAAGTAAATAACAAAAAACTTACAAAGAATCGATTAGTTTTCTCAACATAACGAAGATGATGGCAAATATGAAAGTTCCTTTGTACGCGAACTTAGTCATGTGCACTCAACAATCTCGGTAGGCTTGATATAAGCATGTCATGCACCTCTCGTGTGATCATATATTTGTCGACGCCCCCCTTCAACTTATGCTTGACCTCACGCATAAGTGAACTTTGCTCCAATTCTGATTCAATTTGGTACCAATACTATTTTGTCATCCAACAACTTGTACTTGTGCTTTGTGCCTTGTAGCAGTTGATAGTAATGACCAGCTATAACCCTGTCACCAGAAGCATTCTATTTCCATAGTCGTCAATCACATCTTCCTGAAGAATATGCATCTCCTTCACGCATAGGGAGGACGGTATGGAACATTTTCATGATTCCCTGGAGCAGCAAAAGATGCAAATATGTCTCCAATTTGGAGTACATCGGATAGTTCTTGCTCATCACCGCATAAAACCAACTAGCTCTTCTTGTTCGGCCGACTTTGGGCGAACTAGGCTCCGGTTGTCGCAGCTTCCACGCACCACCTGGAGATTCTCACATTCTCCCCATCTGAAATTCAAGCAACCATTGCAAAAAACATGACAGGGATCTATACATGACAAGTGTTGGGTCACCGGATTGATAGCGGACACACAAATGTATAGCTAGAGTACTGTGCAATGTCTCACAATCGACGAGGGTCCCCTGTTAATGTCTTCGCCATCACCTCCAATATGACTCTGCCCATTTTGCACTTCTTTTGTCTCAAAGAAAGTGCAAGCAGAGTTGGCACCCAAAATCGGAACACCATTCTCTTTCCTTTGCTCGTGCGCTAGAACCTTTTCTCCAAAGCACCTGCCCATCATGTTCTCCTTTTCCATGGCCCGAGCCAAAATAATTCCACTTGATCCTAATTTTATACCTGTTATAATATTGGGCCACATTCAAATAAAAGGCTCGAGAACACTTAAACTGAGCAGCACACCCATCAGACCACATGACATGGTATTTGATGTGGCCAAAACCTTTTTGCATCATCCAAATATGGTGCTTCTTGAGTGCAGCCTGAACAAAGAAAGCATCATGCTTCATAACATCGAAACATACAAATGAACAGTTTTTTTATTTCGCCATTGACTTTCATCATGGTTATATGCACGAATAGTTATCGGTCATTGTTCCAATGCTCGGACTGAACCTCCCCTAATGGTACGCAAAGTGTAGTTCTCTGCAAAAGTCCATTCTTGACAAAATAGAATCATCCCTCAAATTTTGCACTGATTTCCTGAATTGTTTGCTCTGCCAACTTGCTGAAAAGTTGTGAATAGTGAACTTTGTAAGGTGCTGAAACATCTTGTCAAGCAATGTACCTGGAGTCCCGCTTTCAGTAACAAGCTTCAACCTCCTTGAAGTGCCAGCTTTGGAAGGTTCGTTCACGTACTTGTAAACTTGCCATTCAATGTTCTCATTCTGCGACTCTTTAATTTCTCCTTAGGACAGATTTGAATATTTTCGATTACCACGCGGTTACGGCACTCTCCCTTGACACCTGATCAAACTATGCCACTCTTCGCCTTCCTTGTCACGGGCCAGTAGCTCTCCACATAGCACCAACATTTTGGAAATGTTTTAGAAGGAGCTTGGCGGATGTGACGTCCCCTACTCGTATATCTGAAGCTCGCCGTGTATATAAATAGGAGCTCATCCCCCTCACCAGCTCCACACACGATACTGGGGCCCCTCCACATATCAATCGCGGACCGCCTAGAGTCCACAAAGGGGAAGAGGAAGGGGTCATTTTACCCCGCCTCCCTCGGGCCTACCTAGTCCGCGAAGCGTAAACATACACGCCAAGAATATATCATCATATATCCACCTCGAAGGGTGGCACATCAACATCTCGCATAGACAAAGATCAGCACAATACAAAGGGAAGTCCTACCCAAGGCTCGCACTCTGGGGGATGACCCGACAAGCTTGGGTCTCCGTGAGTTCAAGTCGCGACGTAATCATGACAATGGATTGGGCTGGCATAAGAACATGGCTTAGGGTTGTCCACTCCATCCGCCCTCCCCGTGCACACTTTGCGAGTAGGTTGAAAAGTGTTGGGACCTGACCAGATTCACGGTGCATAGCCAAAGGGGCTATTCCCCGAAGTTACATCTCCCCAATCCCGATGGGGCGTGTAGGGATCACTCCCTCCGAGATCTACATGCTAACCCAAGGTGACTAGAGGGCCACTGCCCTTATTCGACTTCAACCCACCGGGAGAGTGACGATCACTCCACGGGTGTCGGAGCCCATGCCTTACCCACACTCAAGCAAGCCATTAGACCTAGTCACTCTAATCCCTGTAGGGCCTTACACACCGAGGGATCGGGTCAAGGGTTAGAACACGAATCTCATTCTAAGCCGGCCTGGCCCCTTCACCCACAACCAGGGTGGGCTCCCAGCCACGTGCCTAAACTAGTAATGCACTAAGAGGGACTAGCTAGGAGCATCATCTACTAAGCTTTAAGTCTCTACTCCCCTTCCCAATACAATGAGTCCACGTAATACAATCATCCATCATATGATCATAAATAATAGGAATTAATCTAATACATAGAGTTAATTCTTTAGTTAGAGTCAATCTCAGGGTCTGCTTGGCTACAAAGGGCGATCTAATAGGCTAAACCTACTTGGTTCAAGGCTGGAATGAGGTTTAAGCTATTCAACACCAAATACCTGATCCACTGGTTCACTCCTCTTGATCCGGCCCATGTCTCGTTCCGCTTTGGATGCGGTTCGGAAGGATGATCCGACAAGTCGGGGTGCATCGCGCATCGTGGGAGTTGGAATTGACTCCTCGCGCGCGAATCGGAGCTCGAAGGTCCAGGGCTTAAAAAGGGAATGTTAGGGTTTGGTGCCTTATGTAGGCTATTAGTTAGGTTTAGGGTTTTCCATGACCCTTGGTCTACTTTAATGGGTTAAGGGTCTAAAGGTGCGCAATTGCTAAGTGTGCGCACTATTGCAAGTTGCCCCCTAGGGGCGCCCTTGCTTGGGTGTATGTCGGCGACATCGCCGACCGGCGGCGGTACGCTGGCGATGACGCAATACACGGTATACGCCTTGAGACCGTATATCGTATTGGAACGCCACATTCTCCCCCACCTTGAATTGATGTCAGTCCCGCAAAGATCATGGGTCTCCCCACCTTGGGATCTTCTTAACCTGCAATCAACCTCATGCATACCATATACTTATTATTATAGTCATACATTTACTAGGATTACCTCAAGGTAATATTTATAGAACATTGTTATACTATTATTCAAATCAATGGTTTATCACTTATGTCATTATAACAATAACTCCTAATGTCTCGGTTATTTATTATCTATACAATTATTGCTCGAAGTACTCCTTATTCCTTGCAACACCTTATAACGAAATTGTGTTGCAAGTTCTCGTAGTTCGACCTCCTGGCCCTCCGGAGCGCTCTATTGGCTTGCAGGTCAACACTACGTTAGTACTATTAATATTAAATAAAAATTTTGGTTATATGGTGACCACCCCACCTATCTACATGGATGCATGGCTAATCTCCCGGCGTAGGAAGAGGGTGAATCTTCCATTATGGCCGTGGGGACAGCGCCTATATGCCTATATGCCGCGCATGCCTACACCCTAGTTGCCCAGCGTGGCGGATAGGTCCTTCCCGTATATGGGGCGTGAAGGCCAGATTCCTCCTATCAAAGCATATATGGGGCTAGAGGTGCTTTTCCTATCAATGCATTCCTCAATGACCTCCTTTCTTCGAGGTCGCCTACTTGCGGGAACAGTAGACTTTCTAAGCCCGCTGGCCATGCCTACATTGACATCACACCACGCCCTAGAGATCACCGTAGTGATCTCATCGCCGGTAACAACGCATGCAACCCTTACCTCATAGGTTGCATGCGTGGATTATACTTAACTAGATAAGCTATTAATCTACTCAAATCGACATGCCTCGAAATGATTTCTTCTGGAGATGACCCCGCCCCCCATTGCTCCATAAACCGTGGGTACTTGTTTTTCCAGTCTCTTTTTAAGTACCCATGTTGCGTCTTCCACCGGTAAGTGTTTCCACTTGACCAAGTACTGGATGAACTCGGATCTCCTTGTTTTCTTGAATGCTTTATCAAGGATTAGCTCTGGAACTATTTCCAATTGCTCTTCTGTCATCTCCAACATCGCTAGGGTATCCAAAATTTCTTCTCGATTTGGAGTATGCTTCTTCAGCAAACTCACGTGGAAGACTTTGTGGATCTTTAAGTGTGCTGGCAAGTCTAACTTGTAGGATTGGTTACCCACTCTTTTGACTATTTTAAAGGGTCCAGCCCACCTTGGAGCAAGCTTCTTGCAATTCCCCGGAGCTTCGCCTGCTTCACCTTGATCTTGAGCCACACATTGTCTCCAACTTCGAACTCTCTAACTGTTCGATGCTTGTTTCCGATGCTGCTCTTCGACGACTCCTTGCTGCTAGGAGATATCCTCGGACTTCTTCCACGAAGCCGCTGCATGTCGCCCAACATTTGTTGCGAGACTTCCACTTTGACACGGGATTGTGCCAAGAGTCCGAGTTAGGCATTGATAGTCAGAAGTTGATCATGAACGGCGACATTTGGGATGATTCCTGCTTGGTGCTATTGTATGCAAATTCAACCAAGTGAATAAATTCCTCCCACATACTTTGTTTGTTCCAGACATAGTTTCGGAGCATGTCTTCCAATATTCTGTTGACACGCTCTGTTTGCCCATCCGTCTCGAGGATGATAGGCCGTGCTCATGGATAGCTTTGTTCCAATCGCTGTGAAGAGATCCCGCCGTAAGGCACTAATGAACTTTGGATCTCGAGATGATTTCTTGGCATGCCATGGAGTCCAAGATCTCTTTGGTGAAGAGCTTTGCCAGATCCATAGCCGTGTCCGTGGTCCTACATGGCACAAAATGGGCCATTTTCGATAACTTGTCAACCACGCGACCATCAAGGCATCCTTGCTCTTTATCGCCCTTGGCAAATCCTGTTATAAAGTCCATGCCGACTACCTCCCACTTAGCGCTTGGGACTGCTAATGGTTCCAAAGTGTCCCCGTATTCCTGAGTTGTTCGCCTTTGTTTGTCGGGCATAGCCGACACTCCTTGATGTAGCGAAGCTATTCCGCTTCTTCATTCCCTCGGCCAATAGTAGCTGCTACGACTTTAAAATATGTCTTCATAAATCTCTCGTGGCCAGCTATTGGGCTGTTGTGGGTGTCGTGGAGGATCAACCTTCTTACTCCGTGATGATTCCGCACGCACAACTTGTTCTTATGGTATAGGAGGTTACCTTCCTTCCTAAAGTTTTTGAAGGCTTCCCTCTCCTTATCCGTTCTTGCTTCCTTGCACAGGCTTGCCCATACTTCCTTGAAGTCGACATCCTGCTGGCAATGTTTCTTCTATCTTTTTCCCGAAATCGCCAAGAGCGCCGAGATTGCATTGCGGTGTACCCCGGTTGTCGATGGATGTCTTGAAAGCGATCCGCTACCACGTTAAGCTTCCCGGTTTGTAGACTATCTCAAAGTCGTATCCTCGAGAAATTCCATCCACCTTCTTTGTCTTAGATTGAGATGTGGTTGTGTGAATACGTATTGGAGGCTCGGTGATCGTCCAACCGAACTTCCTCCCTAAGAGTTAATGCCTCCAGATTCTCAATGCCCCTCGACAACCCTAGCAGTTCCCGGTCATGTGTCGGTAACGCTGCGTTTTGGCGTTCATTTTCCTTGAGTCGAGTATGCTATTACCCCGCTCTTCTTGCATTAGCACCGCACTGTGGCTATCTTTGCTTGCGCCCGCTTGCCACTAATTTGTCCTTTTCCGGTCCTCGGTGGTCAAGACGGGAGCGGTTGTCAAGGCTTCCTTCAACAACTCAAATCCCGCTTTTGGGCTTTCTTGAGCCAATGGTCGGCCCAATTTTTTGACTTTCTCCATTTTTTGTCAAGTCCGCCGCTGGGGCTGCTATCTTTGCGGTTCTTCACGAACTTCCCCTAGAATACTGCTAGGCCAAGGAAACTTCTGACCTCGTGGACGCTTCTTTGGTGCCGGGCCATTGGATTACCGCTTTAATCTTGGCAGGGTCTGTCAAGATTCCTTCTCGCTGAAATCACATGACCGGTATTTCACCTTCTCTCGCTAAGGTGACACTTCGACAACTTGGCATACAACCGATGTCTCCTTAGTTTTCTCACGCACTCATGCTTTCAATGGATTTATCGTACACCGTAATGTCGTCAAGAATACTATCACAAAGGTGTCCAAGTATTCTTCGAAGATGTCGCTCATGAGTCTCATGAACGTAGGCTGGGCGTTGATAGCCCAAATGGCATTACGGTGAACTCATAATGCCCGTGATCCGGTTCTCAAAGCCGCTTTGTGGATGTCCTCTTCCTTTATTCTGATTTGGTGGTACCCTCGATCTTAGGTCGATCTTGAGAAGACCTTTGCCCCTTGAGTTGGTCCATCAAGTCGTCCCACTGGGAGTGCGTTACTTGTTCTTGATGGTGTGCTTGTTCAATTGTCTCGAAGTCTATGCACATCCTCAAGCTTCCATCCTTCTTCTTGACAAAGAGGATGGGTGCCCCAAATGGTGAGACACCGGGCCCGATAAACCCTAGATCGAAGCAATTCTTGTAGCCGCTTTTTAGTTCAAGAAGTTCATGTGTGGTCATTCTATATGGGGCCTTGCTTGTCGGCTTGGTCCCCGGTTCGAAAAGCTATCTCACACTCTACTCCCCTATAAGGAGGAAGCTTCTCGATCTCATCCTCGAAAGAGGTCGGAACTCCTTAATCAAGTTGGCGATTGGCTTGGGTAAGTTGTCGAGCCCCTTGTCTTCCTTTGCTTTCTTCCGACTCGGGTTCCTCAATCTCGAAGTTTGAAGATGTATGCTACCTTCTCGCCTTTTATAGATTTGAGCAGCTTTTCTTAACGGACATACATTGCATGATGGGGTAACTTCTTTACCGTGGATCTCAATGGTCTTGCCGCCGGGTGTTGGGAAGGTCACCTTCCGCTTCCACAATCAATGATAGCCCCGGCTGGTCCGAGGTACTCCATTCCAACAATCAGTCGTATTTGCCAATGCCCATTACTTCTGCCCCCATCCGATATTAATTCCCGGCAAGTCAATGTCGGTTGATTCTCTTCCCACAGATGTCTTATCGCCCGCTTGCCAAGACTACGGGCCTTGGTTTGGACTTTAGGGGTTTCAATTTCAATATTTCAACCATCCTGGGATGGGTTATGGCTACTTCCGAGTCTATCAAGACTATGAAGGACTTGGCCTTTGCCTTCCCTACTGGTGATTACCTTATACCGGGTCTCCGCCTGCTCATCTATAGCAAATAAGATGTGGCACTCACCCGAATGTAATCGCGGCCTCGCCGCCCTCGCCCCGATGGAGTGTCCCATCCCCAACTTCTGCTAGCCGAAGCTCATAACAAATGGGCGTTCATTGCTCGGGGTCTGGCTGGAAACATCTAAAGCAGAGCTGCTTCTCTATGCATTCCTGCCTTTTCTCCTTGGGCATCGCCTGCAAGAAGGACCGTACCGCTTTGGAGTAGTTGGAACCTTCCTGTTTGTCCTTGAAGGACACCTGCTTTCTTTCCTGCTGTTTCCACTGGTTGCTATTATATGGGGACTTTGCCGGGCTTGGGCTGGCTGCCCTAGGACTGTAGCTCCCTGTTGCTTTCCCTCTATCCTGATAGTGAGGGTGCCTCAGATACCGCTGTTTTGCGGCCCCGATCCTTGCAAACTAATTGCCTTGGACTCCGCTTCAGACACTGTTTTGGGGTCTATTGCCCTTACGAGTTTCCTGAGTTCCTCGTTCAGCCCTTCTATGTAGCTTTCCACTGCGTGTTTCTCGCTCAGTTTAGGCACATACAGTCTTAGCCTCATGAACTCTTCGGTGTACTTCTGCACCGTCTTGTACCCCTGCTGCAATCTGTAAAACTGCTGCATCATGTTCGACTTGTGTTCCCGAGGAACATAGTGTTTCTTGAAAGCTTTTGAGAACTTCTTAAATCGGCATGCGTCCCTGCTCAACCCATGGCTTTTGGCATAGCCCTTCCACCATATGCGTGCGGCCCCTTTTTCTTGGTATTACCGCCACCCTGCCTTTGTCTTTGTCCTTCATACCATAGGCATTGCCGTACTCGCTCATTTCGTCCAGCCATGCCTCCGCCTCTAGGCCGGATCTGTTCTCGCCCGAGAACTGTTCAAGTTTCCGGGCTTTCCACACATTGCCCAGTGCTGAGTCCACCTTTTTCTGGTAATCTAAGGCCTTAGTGTCCTTGTGCCTGCCGTCTCTACGGTCCGGCGCTTGCTCAGCCTCTTTTTCAGACTCAGAGTCGGAAGTTGAGCTTGATTCGGAGGTCCTCGTGCTAGGGACCTCCTTCTCTTACTCCTTCTTTTGTCCTTCCCCGACTTTCGGGGCGTCGTTTGTGGCCCGGATGATGCTTGGGCTGCTAGTAGGGCCTTTATCTGGTCCAGGTCTGTTTGCATCTGCGACAACTCTTCTTCAGGTGTCATGGGGCCATATCCTTCGAAGAGGTTCCTTTGAAGTGGTTGCCTGTCAGGAGTTTCTTCATCTCCCTTTTGGGCCTCTGTTTTGCTCAACCTGCTCGTTGTTCCCTTTCTGCATACACAATTGGTCATGGTTGTACGGTTAGTTTTGTTTGCTCTTTTGCATTATATGTGTTGTTGGTATAGTTGCGGAGCAAAATATATCAACAAAATGTTTAAAAAAATGCACAAGAAGTTATATTTATATTATATAATATGTTTACTACAAAGGACTCCTGGTATCAAGATTCCTAACTATTCTTGATAATGCCGGTAGGATGGATTGTCCTCTAGGAACTTCTTCACTTGGGCTGTTCCCACTGAATGACCCAAGTTCCTAAGGACGCTGGATCAAGATCCACCCCGCAAAGCTCTCGCCAAGTCTTCGACTCTGCGGTCGGACGTATAAGCTGCGGTCACCGCCAGTCTTCCCTGCCGCCTGTAAGGTATGGCGAAGTCGAAAACATCGAGTGCTATTGCTCTCTTCACCAGGATGGCATACTCGGTGTTGAGGGGTAACCGCGCATGCCGGCCAAATCCTGAGAGCGCAATTAGCATCGATACTCCTTCCTCGCCTCTGGGGGTGAATTTGCGGTGAATTACCGCTATTCTTCCATCCATCAACAGGGGAAGGTAATAACGCAATGATCTGTCATTGCGAGACGGGTCCTCGGCCATTCGGTATCCAGCTCTCTGGTTCGCCTCGCAAAGTCATCAACCTCCACCGTGGTGAGCTCCCTGTAGTCTCCGATCGTTCCCCGAGGTCTGAAGCCCTCCCCGAGGTCGAAGAGCTTGCCTCTTTCTCTCCTCCAGGTGTTGTCAAGAGCTTGCCGCTAGGATGTTTCGCAAAACTGTTGGAAAACACCCCTTCCCCTCCTCGTAGGGCAAGGAACTCTTCCTCCGGCCCTTCCATACACTCACTAGTTGATTTTTCGCAATCCGGTCCGCCTCCATAATCCGCCTCGATGCTTCATGTCGTTTTCCACCGGTCCGGCTTGATGTCCCAGGTCGACTCTCCCGTAAGTGTCGGCTTCCCCTTACTTGGAGTGGGAAGTCGATGCTCCTCGGACGATGAAGTTGTCCAGGTCCGCTCTTCTGAGTTGGTGCAGCAACTCTTCAGTGCAATCCTTTCCCCGCGCCCGGGAGGTTTTGGATCGCTAAAGCGTAAACTCCTCACCTTCGACCATAATGGGGGCTAGGCTTGTAATGCCTAGCCCAAGGGGTGGCGCGACTCTAAGAGTTTGCCGGCTTCTCTCGAAGTCTTGCCACTCCTGCTCTGCTTGTCGCCGCTCCTCCGCCTGGTCGAGCTCGACATAGTCTTCCTCCTCCTCTGATTCCTGTTCGTCTGAGTCCTCCTCTTGTTTTCCTTCCCCGCCCCTGCTCATACCGCGCAAAGGAGCCGCGTTCTCGCTATGGCTAATGGGTCTACGCCCATGGGGAATGGAGGTTTCCCCACGGTGTTCTCGACGGTGGGTGAGAAAGATTGCCAAGGCAAAGTGTTGAAGGAGAAGTACTTGGTCCTATTGACAGTTAGGACCATTGGCTCAGGTGTGCTTTGCCTTATTTGTCAAGTATTTGGCGATGTTTGGAACATCGCCTAATGCTGCTTGTAGGGATTGTCTAGGGACAAAGTAGCCTATGCAAGGGGGGAGTTGCACTAGCTACCGGGTTCTACCCTAGCTTGGAACCCGCACAAGACTCTACCGTAAGTCGGGTTTGCGTGCAAGGTTGCTTGGACATCTACCTCCTTCCCCAAGATATGGAAGATTTGGTCGACGCCGGCCTCGGCAAAGATGAGCGCCGGCCACTACCATCTCATGAAAATCGAGGTTGCCATTGATTAAATGCGGAAGAAGGTATCAAACGGTTGCAAGAGCGCCTCAGGGAGCTGAGAAATCGGCTAGAAGGGCAGGTGCAGATTTGTAGGGTGCTATTTGAGAAATGAGGGGTCTATTTATAGAAAAGGGGAAAACCCTAATTTTTGGATGACTTGGAAAATTCCTGGGGTTGGATAATTCTAGTCTATCTGAGGTCAAAAATGGAAATTTGAAGACTAGATGAGATGTTTGAACAAGGCTAGATTACCTAAAAGATGCTATACAATAGGTTGAAGATGATTTGGACAAGTCCTGGTGAAGAAATGGTAGGAGGTCTCACAGCTTGCGCCTCGCTTCAAAACTAACATTTAGTTCTTCGACCAGGCGCGAGCTGTGAGACATCAGTCTCATTTCGATCAAAAGGTGTCCAGTTTGGATAAACTAAGGCTGTAAGGGTGATGGGCTCATCAAATCAGACAGAATTGACCCCTTATTTGGTCGATTTGGAGCTGCTTTGGTCAAGTTTAAAGCAGGTCTCACGCCTTTCGCTTCAAAACTAAATTTTAGTTTTGCGACCAGGCGCGAGCTGTGAGACATCACGTTTTTCGGTCTGCAAATGTCCTATTTCACTGCAATAAAAGCTAAAACTTACTAACTTGCCCTAATTAATCCAGCTCATGCAGTTAAGGTACACAAAATTGCTTTATATTACAAAATTTTCAATTATTTACAAAAAGGTTCTAAGGGCGTTCTCCCTTTATGCGGGTCGCAAGACTCATGTCCTGTCGCATGAGGGTTACCCGCTTGGCGTGAATAGTGCAAGCTGTTGAATCTTCGAAGTGTTGCACTATTTTTGCTTCTGCCGCTTCCTGCATTGCCAGCCGGCCCTCCGGTCCCCTCAAGTCCGCTCGTAGGGCTCAGATCACTTCTCGAACTAATCGAGCAAAGGGGGCACCTGGATTAGAAGGTCAGAAGCTTCTTGTGAAGTGCCTGATCTCCCTTAGCGCTCTCCTCTCCACCTCCTTCCTGTCAATCTTCTTCTTGGGTGGCGGCTTGGGAACTTTGGGCTTTGGGGGTGGCGGCTTTAAGGTCTCTGTTTCTTGATGGTCGCCTCCCTCGATGATCCTAACTCTGTTTTCTTCATAGTACTTGCTGTAGGCTTCCCATTTCTTCATATAGGCTTCGTGCTCCCTCATCTTTCTTTCTTATATCTTTACTGCACGCGGTGATCGAAGCTTCACCAGGCGTGTCGTGGCTGTTTCTTCCTATCCCAAGCCGGGTACTCAGGGGGTTTCTGCACTTGATCCTGCTGGGTCTGTTCTGGCGCTGGCTGCTCAGGTACTACCTGCTCGTCGCCCGGGGGTTTAGAAGAGCTTCCACCTTCGGTATTGGGGTTGAAGTCCTCGTCAGAGTCATCCGAGGAGGCCGGGGGCTGATCAGGTGGTCGTTCGGTTATCACTATCTTGGGATTGGGCGTGCGCTTTAGCTTCCTTTTGGGCTGCTCCACGGCTTTGCCCTTCTTCTTCTTCTTCTCCTCGGCCGCCTTCTGTTCCTCCTCTTCCCTTTTCCTCTTCTTCTGTTCCCTCTTCTTCTCCCGGCGTTCATACTTCCTAATAAACCTCGCGAGATCTGCTTCCTCTGCTGGTTCGAGTCTCGACTCGCTCTGCTCCTGCTGTTCCTCCTTCTTTTCTCAATCCGGCTTAAACTTGTTCCTCAATGGTCGACTCAAGGCCGGGCATCCCTCTGTTCCTCTCGGGCCTTGGTTCTCTTTTCCCTTTGCGCTCCCTCGTCCTCTTCCTCAATCACTTCCGTCCCTGCCTCCGAATGTACTTCCTCCTCTTGATCTTGCTCATTCGAAGGTTCTCCCTCGCTCGAAGAAGATTGACCGTTAGTGTTGAGGAGACGCTCCTGGAGCATGCGCCGAATCGTATCGGCATCAACGGCGCTGGTTGCTTCGCCTGGGCGGGCTTTCCTCGCAGTCTGCTTGGTCCGTGCCATGTTTGACGGATCGTTAATCGGATGTCAGCGCCCGAAGATCGCCTTAATGTGGGAGAGCAGTTTTCTAGGGCTAGAGCGGGAAAATGAGGGGGGGGTCTACATTTATTTATAGCTTGAGAAATTTTAGGTCAAAATTCAAGTTGCTTAGTTTATCATGCCAAGGCACCTATTTAATTGAAATCTACACTTATTTCAGACTTTTTCTACCTAATGGTCTCACAGCTTGCGCCTCGCTCCAAAACTAAAGTTTAGTTTTTAGACCAGGCGCGAGCTGTGAGATCTCGTACATTTCTAGGTTATTTAGGTAGTTAAAACATGCTATTCTAATTAATTCCTACCTTAGAATTAGCTTTACCACATTACTTTTCTCAAATTCATCATATTTTGGTGATCTTGGCTCGATGTCTCACGCTTGGCATACCGCCTCAAAACTAAAATTTAGTTCTCACACCAGCGCCGAAATGAGACCAATTCACTTGGAAAATTTTGGGCTTATTCTTTTTAGTCTTATCAAATTCCAATTAAATTAATTGTTACTAGCTTAGCATAACTACAAAAATGAGAAAAAAATTTCCCACTTTTCGAGGCTTGAGGATCCTATCAAGTTAGTACTATCGAGCATGGCTGCTTTTGCTCTTGGTCTCCAAGAACATTGCTCGATACCATCGTGGACGTCCCCTACTCAGATCAATGGCTTCGCACCGTATACAAATAGGAGTTCATCCCCCGCACTCCCACACCGATACTGGGGCCCTCCACATATCACCGCGGACCGCCTAGAGTCCACAAAGGGGAGAGTGAAGGGGTCATTTTACCCCGCCTCCCTCGGGGCCTACCTAGCCGCATGGAAGCGTAAACATACACGCCGCAAAATATATCATCATATATCCACCTCGGCGGGGTGGCACATCAACATCCGCATAGACAAAGATCAAGACAATACAAAGGAAGTCCTACCCAAGGCTCGGACTCCGTGGGATGACCGACAAGCTTGGGTCTCCGTGAGTTCAAAAGCATTTAATCATGACAATGGATTGGGCTGGCATAAGAACATGGCTTAGGGTTGTCCACTCCATCCGCCCCTCCCGGCAAACTTTGCGCGAGTAGGTTGAAAAGTGTTGGGACTCGATCAGAGACCTCACGTGCATAGCCAAAGGGGCTATTCCCTGGTTACATCTCCCCAGTCCCCGATGGGGCGGTAGGGATCACTCCCTCCAGATCTACATGCTAACCCAAGGTGACTAGAGGGCCACCGCCTTATTCGACTTCAACCCACCGAGAGTGACGATCACTCCACGGTGTCGAGCCCATGCCTTACCCACACCTCGCTGGCAAGCCATTAGACCTAGTCACTCCGATCCCCTGCAGGCCTTACACACCGTAGGGGATCGGCCAAGGGTTAGAACACGAATCTCATTCTAAGCCGCCCGCCCCTTCACCCACAACCAGTGGGGCTCCCTCACACAGCCTAAACTAGTAATGCACTAAGAGGGACTAGCTAGGAGCATCATCTACTAAGCTTTAAGTCTCTACCCCCTTCCCAATACAATGAGTCCACGTAGATACAATCATCCATCATATGATCATAAATAATAAGAATTAATCTAATACATAGAGTTAATTCTTTAGTTAGAGTCAATCTCGTGGTCCGCTTGGCTACAAAGGGCTTATCTAATAGGCTAAACCTACCGGGTTCAAGGCTGGAATGAGGTTTAAGCTATTCAACACCAAATACCTGATCCCCGGTTCACTCCTCTTGATCCGGGCGCCCATGTCTCGCTCGCTTCTCGATGCTGCCGAAGGATGATCCGACAAGCCGGGCGCATCGCGGATCGTGGGAGTTGGAATTGACTCCTCAGTGGCGCCGATCGAGCTCGAAGGTCTGTGGGCTTAAAAAGGGAATGTTAGGGTTTGGTGCCTTATGTAGGCTATTAGTTAGGTTTAGGGTTTTCCATGACCCTTGGTCTACTTTAATGGGTTAAGGGTCTAAAGGTGCGCCGCGATTGCTAAGTGTGCGCACCATTGCAAGTTGCCCCTAGGGCGCCCTTGCTTGGGTGTGTATGTCGGCGCGACATCGCCGACCGGCGGGCGCGGTAATGCGCGGATTACCAATACGGTATAATGCCTTGAGACCGTGATATCGTGATTGGAACGCCACAAACAGACGCCATTGTTCTCATCTCACGCCGCACAAACACCACAAGAACATGTACAATTGGCATGAAATTTGCTCCTCGGACGCTAAAAGCTTTTCTCAGATAGATCAGCTTGTTCATGCTTCACGCAGGCGAAGATGTGTTCCTCTCTTTCAACCTTCTCACACGGGTAGGCTTAAGCATTTCGAACTTTCGATGCTAATCTTCACTTCAGGATGTTCATCTTTGAACATCTCATACAATTCACTCTGCAAGGAAAAAAGCGGCATGTATAAGTAAGATATAAATTAGAACTACTTACGAATTCAAAGATGTTGCAGACATTGCATTAGTTCTATGGCACTCAGATCATGATTTGATATACATTCAACTACTATACCACAACATAGTACATATCATGTACATGATATGTATAAATGTATAAAGAATGTACTCCAAAGAGTTCCAGATGTACATAAAAAACTCAATATGTAACCAGGTCACAGACAGTGTCACTGTATTACAGATGTATGTATTTCATACTTTTCTTATGGAAGGAAGTACATTTAAATACTTTTATGTATCACCCTATCTTTAAAAACTATCTTGAGATCAGGAAAGCTTAAAATGTACTATAATGTACTTGGGAACTACAAAAATCAAGACTATAATAACACAGCCTGACTTTCAACACATTTTCTGCCTTATGCCACATTGGATGTAATTGGAAGTACATCCAAGTACTTTTCCTGTTAAAAATAGCTCATTCAGTACCTCCAAGTGTAAAAATATAATTACTGTAGTTGGATGTACTTCAATGTATATCAGATACATCCCTTACATGGAATGCAAATAGGATTACTAAACTTATCCAGGATGCACAGAAGCTAGCTTCTATCAAGCTTGCAAAAAAGAGGATTAAAAGACTTAAAACTGACCTGGGGCATGTCCAAAAACTGGATTGGAAGTGTCCTTTTCTTCCTGACATCCCTGTACTTTGGAGAAGTTTTTGTGTGGGTTAATTAAAACTCATTTACCAACTGTTTGGTTGATTCCGGAAGCATGTCTGCCCTGGGTTGCCTTCCTGCCAGTGCCCACATATTAGCACCTGATAATGACATCCGCTTTCTTCTAATTGCAGCTTTTGTGAGGTTTCTTGCTTGCACTTGAAGAATTCTGGAGGCTACTCCTTTTTGCCTGAGTTTTCCATTCTCACCAACAATCATTGATAACAGGGAATGCTTAGCTGCTAATTTATCATTGCTATTTGCTTGTTTCACTTCCTGCATACCTTCACGGATATTTTTTAGCATAGTATCCTTCAGAATTGCTTGCGCTGGATTTCCAATGGCACAGCGACGCCTGAAGGTGTTCAAGAATGAGGAGGTGCAGCCTGGGGTGTTGATCCCGCAATTGAGGTACAAATTATATCTTTCTTACATGGCGTGCCCTTGTAAAGAGCAATTCAAGGCAGTTGTATGGGAGAGGACCCTCCTCATTTGTAGACAGTTTTGGCAGGTTTGTTTTATGAGTCGTAGGTAGGTATGCGTGCCATTTGGGTTCTCGCACCCAAGTGTGGGCAGGAGCACCCTAGTATTGCTCTTCTTGTACTTATTATATATTAATTAACTTGATCCTTCAAAAAAAAAAAAAAAAAAAACCTTAATAAAAATATCCCTTCAAAAAACCATACCGCCTGAGAAAACAACACATCCTTAAAAAAGGAACTACACCTCCTTAAGAAAGCACACATTCTTAAAAATAAAACTATGGCTCCTTAACGAAAACTACAACATATCACTGGAAAACCACACCTCCATATAACTACATGTAGCTTTTTTTCTTCAAAAAAACAACTCGTGTTCTATTGTTTTTAGCCGTGGACCAAATGTTGGGGTTGTAGTGCTCCTCCTTTTGCAGTTGGTGATCTTGTTTGGCTCTTGCCTCGGGATTTGCCGATAGCTCATCCGTGTAACAAGCTCGACTACCGGTGCTTGGGTCCCTATCGGATCATAGAACGAGCTTCCGCCATCAGTTCGACTTCACCCAGTGTTCCATGTGTCTTTGTTAGAACCCTATATGGCGAATCCATTTCTAGATCGAGTCCCTTCACCTCCACTACTAGTCGAGATGGATGATCATGAGGAATTTGAAGTTCAAGAAATTTTGGACTCGTTGCCGTCGTGGAAGGGGGAGGGGGGGGAGGGGTTGGTGTGACGACCGTACGAGTATTCGTATCATACAAACATTATATTCGTATGTACAAAGGATGGTCGTCACAGAGATACAAAAGGGTAGTTACACAAAACAGGATTTGAACTTGCAACTTTCTATTTGCAAGTCATACACCTTTGCCAAATGCGCTATCAAAACTTGCTGAAGACATTTCCTCGCGTCTTTCTCATATGCGAAGCTGTTTCCAGGAGGTTTTAGAATAACCTAGAACCTACATGCATGCGCAACACTTGGCGTGATCTCATCATCTTGGAGCAGGAAGGATTTCTAGGATCTCTGGTCCCCAGCCTCCTCAAAATCTTCTTCATCACCTGATGCGAGCAAACAATATGAGCATGATCTATGATCTAATTATGGCCTAGAATATGGTGTCGGCAAAAAAGGGCTCTGTTTCTACCTGTTTTCCCGCTTAAAGAAACGAGCTTGTGCACCTAAGTGGCAGCGGCATCATAAGAAGGAGCAGCAGTTCCGATTGGAGAATGCAGAGTAAGAAGCAAATGAAATCATTCAAGGTCTGGAAAACAGTGGCAGCATGTAGAGACTGGGTGGGATTTGGATATGGCCCTTTTTCACCCGCCTTCCCGAACCCTGGCTATGGCAGACACCTTCTGCTCCTCAAGGACTCTAAAGTCCGATAATGAATCAAATGGACTACTACGACGGATCGGCAATGACCACGATTTACGCTTATCCCTGTTTATCGCTTTATCAAGCCGATCCATTCACGAAGAACCCCCACCAGCATGGCCAAGCTAAGAACGGGGAAGAAAAAAGACCTCGCTTCCTCCTCGACGGCTTTGCAAAACAAGGGATCCGCCTCTATTTCGAGGTGGGTGAGGCAGGGAAAACATCAAGGCCCTCAAATGTCTAGGTATACAACACTCTTACTCAAGCCATAAATTTACAGAGCAAGATCGGTTCGGATGCCGTAATTTCAAGAATTCTTTACGACGCTGACTCCTGAAGCCAATCTATTTATCTGTATTGCGAGACTAAGATCTAATCTGCCTTATACATAGTACCTAGGGCATGGTGATGATTCTCCGGAATGCTGGCCAAGGAACTCTCTGCCACAATCTGAAGCATCTCAAAGCCCTACTAAATGGTCTGTTGTTTGTCATAGTCTGTTCTCTTACTGTCATGAAGAAGGGCTTCTTCTTTTTTAAACTTCGTTCTCAACTCCTGCAGCTTACTTGGTCCAATCTTCTAAAACTGTGCATCGAATCCATGGGCCGCTTGGACACTGTGCAGGTTTTGGCCGCTTGCAAACTATGCAAATTTATGCAGACAGGCTAGCTTGGAGCTGAGCAGGAAGTAAGGCTTGAAGATAATCTATGGTGAGATCATTTTCTCATGTGCATGAAGAATTTCGTAGGTGTATCAATGGCAAACATCAAGACGCAGGGCAGGGTCTGCCCAGCCCATTGTGGCCTGCCCATTCTCCACCCCTTCCCCGTGCCCAACTTCCCTCCTCTTCCAACTTTCCCCATCCCCAACTTCTCCTCTCTAGCCCCTTCCTCTCAGGGAATAAATTACTAATCGCATATTTCTTATTAGCCAGAATGACTTTAGCTAAACTTGCTCGATATTAATCCCAAAACATTCTGCGGTTTAGCTAAACTTTACACATTTTTCCTCTCATACTTTCTAGCGTTTAGCTAAACTAACCCAAACATCATCCTAAAAATTTCTATGGTGCGGCCAACAGAAAATATTAAGCCAAATTACTATACTTTTTTCAATAGTTTCCACTTATTTTAATCATTTTCTTTGTGAAGACATTGCTAATTGGCAAAGTCTAGGACTCAAATTAACTCATAATGCCAGAAACTAAACTACTAATCATATATTTCATATAAACTAGAATGATGTTAGCTAAACTAGCCCGAGATTCATTCTAAAAGTTTCTATGGTTTGGCTAAACAATACAAAATTTCACTCTCTTACTTTCTAGCGTTTGGCTAAAGAGCTCCAGGGTTGGTGCAGTCCCGAAAAAAATGAAGCTAAAATTATTATTTTTTTCCCAATTTTTTCCATTTACTTTAGCCATTTTTTTTTTAAATGTGCGAAAAAATCGCCAAATAGCTAAGTTTAGCCCTTAAATTATTCCATGGTGTGATGTACTATTTATTATTTCTGGATTGTGCATATAATGCCGAATTAATGGTGTGCGCACATAAGCTTTCAACTATATGTAGAAGCCTATTTGGATGTCAGGGCTCAAAGCTAGTGGGCGGCTTTGTAAGATTATCTGCCCCTTTGACACCAAACTCTTGATCATAAATACAATACCTAAATACTAGGAATAGCATCCCAACATCTTATATTTATTAGGTCTATGTCTAGTTCTAAAATTTGTATCTGGTATTTACTAGGTCTTTGTATAACATGGTGATTTTTCAAGGTATTTATCTATGTGTATATAACACACGAATTTTGATTTGAGGTCGTATGCATAGCATATGGAATTTATACTCATATATATTTAAGGAAAATTTATATTTTATAACTGAATGATCAAAGTTAATACACATTGGAAGGTAGCAAAAAAAGCCAAGTTAGCTTTGATATATGTGCTCAATAGCCAAAAATTGAGCTTAGTTCCAAAAAACGTGGTAGATCAAAATTTTATATAGTTGTGTCCATATGCATATGGGCAAAAGTTTTGCCCCATGTTGCATATATGTTCATGTTCTTTTAGCTTGTGTTGTGCGTAGGCTCAGCCAAATGTTTTACCTTTTGTGTTGCGTATAGGATCACCGGCCAAATGTGTTGCAAGAGGTTTTTTTTTTGGCCAAGTTGTATTGCATGCAAATGCAGGCAATGTGATCCCATCGAATCTGTTTCGACTTTGTTAAGAATAGGTATAAAGGCATCCATTTTGACTGGGTTGCACCAACGTGCTTCACCTCTATTCATTCCTTCCCTTATTTTCATCCATACATCACACATAATACAATTGCAGAATCGTACAAAAAATTTACCTTAAAGTCGTACACATATAATTTTGCATCACTCCAAAATATTAGAGGTAATTCTCCTTATAATCCGACTTGTAAAGTTTGTTATTTTTGTTTATCGTGCATCTTTCCCTTCACTCTTTTTTTTTGTTGAAGGACGTCAGACTTTATTCAATCAAAGAGTCAAATACAAGTATAAATGCAGAGACAGGAATAAAATCTCAGCGGATAAGCGGAGACCCACCGAGTGAAGCAACCTGCCTAAGCATAAGAGTGCACATCCAAAAACTCCTCAAAAATCAATCGCCTCTTGTGAGGGGCAAGTGAAGAACAATGATACGACTTTACAATGTAACCTTGAGCTTCTTGGAGAACACGATTATCCGCCACATCCGCACCTTTGAAGATTACCAATCTTCGTCTTTTTCCAGATAGTCCAAAGCAACCATCCCGCCGCTAGATGAAAAGCCCGGCCTTGTAACTCGTCCCAGTGTACTTGGGTAAATTGCCAAAAGCGCTTGTTGACTTGTTAGTGAAACCCGAAAAGGGAAAACAACCAAATCCCATACCCTGCCTAAGGTGTTCACACATGAAAAAAGCAATGCTCAATGGTCTCGGATCCACGCTTGCATACTTGGACACTGATTTGATATTCTAGGGTTAAACTTATGGACAAGCACATTAACCCGCAGACACCTATGAAGAATCTGCCACCAAAGAACTGCCACTTTAGGATGAAGTAGCTTGTCCCATGCCCAAGACCACACCTTCTGCCCTTCACTCTTGGTATTTGATGGCATCCAATCGTTTGTCCGAAGCTTGCCTTACTGCTAGTTGTGAACTTATGACATTGCAATGCACTCATGCAAAGACGTTACATATACGGACGTGACAATTTTTATCCATCTAATTTTTATTTATTATTTATTTCCTGGTTATTATGCCACCAATTATTTTCCAAAGTACTCTATTGTTCACGATGATACTCCATGATCAACACAACTCCAAGACAATGGTACCCTAAGGTAATCTAGTAGAATCTCAAGGGATCAAGGGGAGTTTTGATGGAATTTAGAAGAATGTAAGAAAATCAAAAAACAAACCAAGGGAATTGATAGAATCACATGGAAAAGGAATTTGAAGAAATCTAAAATATAGGATAGAATAGAATAGAATAGAATGGAATGGAATGGAATGGAATAGAATACATTTCTAAAAGTTCACGAAGACCAATAGGCCATAGGCTATTAGAATCAAAGTGTTTGTATGAAAAAAATACATTTATAAGTGACTGTTAAGGATGCATACATGGTTTCTGAGTGGCTTTATACAAGTAAAGATGAGATAAGACAAGGTTTTTTACGTCCACAAAAACCCCCATAGGGCCATGAGATAGTACAGAGTAGAGAGCCTAAGCCCAAAGGAAATTTGGAGACCCAATTTGTCACAAAAATGGCAAAAATTAAAAAAGACAACCACACAAATAACAATCGTAGCAGAACCCTCAGGATGGAGAAGCAGCTAGAAGAAACTCAACCGGGGATTTAGAGGCTACTGGTCAAGAATAAGCGCTATGCCTCCTTGATATACTAAGTGCTATGCCTCCTTGATATAGTACCCATTTTCTTTGAAGCCGCACCTCTCGAACATTACAGAGCTTATCACGACGTCTAATCAACTAAACTGGGGAGAGGTCCTCCTGTACCGAATAGTGAGTGCCCTTAAGGTGACTCTCATGCGGCAGTACATGTCCTGAGATGCCAAAAACCATACTAAAAGATGGCATGGCTCGGGGAGTGCACTCAGTAAAAACCGTAGAAAATATGTGAGTGTACGGGAGGGGTTTTTTTTGGAGCCAAAACCGTACCCATATATGGGAGGGGGTATTTTTCTTGCTTGAATTTCATATCTCTTATCTATTATATATATATACAATTATATAAGTGTACCAAATGTAGATAAAGATTTTGGTGTCGCCGCCTGGACCGTCCAGATCTGAGATCCGACGGCCCTGGTGGAGCCACCTCAATCCACCCCAAGTGTACCAAATGTAGGTAAAGATTTGTGTGTCGTCGCGTGGACCGTCCAGATCTGAGATCGACGGCCGAGACGGTGCCACCTCAAAACACCCCAAGCAGCCCCCTTGTTAGTAGAGATTGAGGTGTCGCTGCCTTGACCGTCGAACGTGCGAGATCGACGGCCCAGATAGTGCCACCCTTATTTGGGGCTTTTGATTTAGGCCGTTGGATTTAGGGGTTTGATCTCGGCCGTTGATTAAAAAGTTAATGTTATTAAATGTCACCTTGAGGTGGCGCCACCTTATATGTTACATAATGGCCTAGGTTTAGCCACCTATTGATTGCATTTAATGTACGTGATGAGGTGGCATAGCAATTAAACATCATTAATAAATTCACTAGTAGGATTGCTTGCGTAAATAACAAGCAATTTTTTAACACTTTAAAATTTATGGTCTAAATTCGACCACTTTGCGTGCTTTATAATATAGAAAAATGAAAATCTATGGCCTAAATTCGACCACTTTGCGTTGTGTGCTTTATAATATGTTAAAGAGAAAAATGTAGGCCGATGACGTCATCTTTTTTTTTGCCCTCCATTCATTTTTCGTTTCTTCATGCCTGTGTAATGGCGGCGATGTGGAGCTCCGCCAGACTATGATGAATGGAAAAAACAGGGATGCTTGTGTCTATGCTCGACATTGCAGCTCGGTAATTGGCCTCTGTATTCTTTGGCCATGGCTAAGCTTTGCAGCTCCTTCATGATCCCAAGATTTGCCTCATTCAAACGTAATCGAAGTGGGTTTTTCTTGCTTCATTTTCGCTAACCTAAGAAGGATCATTTCGCGGACCTCTAACGATCCGCAGTTGTGAGGAGTCGTTTGATCTATGTGCAACATGCCCAACGTACATATTCAAACCACCGGATTCTGGTAAGAAACCTATTTTCGTTTCTACATTTTAGCTTCAAACTCACTATACATGCTATTCGCCCCGATTTCGTTTTTTTCTTGCTCAGGCATCACAATTTCATTTGTACAGAGAACTATAGCATTAGGGGAGGGCTTACGTAATCCATCTTACTTGATGGTAATAACCCAAGTCTTGGGCCCTAAAACCGTCCAGGATTTCTCAATCTGTGTCTAAACAAGGTAATACTTTTGCTGAGTTTGATTTAAAGCTTCAATTTTGAACTTAGTTTTGTCATGCACATTCATTTTCCAACTCCTTGCCATAGCTGCGAGCTTTAGAATGCGGGAAAAAAACCAATGAATTTAGATGCCAACACCCAAGATTAGGACTGCCGATATATGAAGCCCTGGTCGCTCTGCCATAACTCAGACCTCCATCCTCCATGTTTCTGCTCGAAAAGGCATCAGGTTCTTTATGTTCTTTTTACTTTGATCCCTATTCATCCCTGATCCTATAGTTCTTGGCCTATTTTGGGGTTTGGAATCTAGAAATACAGAGCAGTCTTCTTCTGTGCACCATTTGGTTAATACAGATAAAAAGGAAACAAATATGAGTTTATTATTTGCTTGAGCGGTATGTCATGCTACAATGTTACTAATCTAAGGAATGCAGATTGCAAGTAACATAAGTACTCATTCTATTTTTGTTGTCCAGATTCTGTTGTCAAAGTACATCTGCAAAATGAGAGAAATGGATGAATATAGTGTCTTACGTTGAAATGCTAGATTTAATGGGCGGCTTTTGCAGATAGGCATAAACATAGCCTGCATACCAAGTGGTCCTTTAATTTTTGAAAGAAGAAGCACGATTAAGACCTGGCTGGTGGATTTTAGTTAAGTCTGTTTCTAAGACAGCTTCAATACCATGTCAGCGATATGAGCGGATGGGTCAGCTATAATCATCATGCTTCAAACATGTGAGTTTCCTCTATGCATGTACTTCACAACAATTTGCCATTTTTCTTTGGATGTTGTTGCCCTGGAGCGTGTCTTTTGGCATTGGGAAGTGAATCTTCAGCATGCTGTTCATGTGCGTTCATGCAAGAGCCAACTTTGAGCTCATGTCTGCATTTCAGTTTGATTCAGTTGATTTTCTAAGTTTACATTGTCTTTTTTAGATGGCAACTTTATTTGCTTCATAGAAGTCCATCCTAAATGATACACAATACATGTGTTCTGGAGGCATGCTATTAGATTCGAAAAGCTGAACTACGACATATCTGTTGTGTAATTGGTGTTGCCTACCCTTTGCATTCTTAACCACTTCTTTATCACCTTCTTTGTTTTTTTCCTCTCAGATCGGTCCCCAAAATGTAGTTAAGAATTCCTTTCCAGTTTGAAAATTCTGTAACATTCACTTTTGTTGCCAATATACTGATTAAATAGAAATTGGATGTGGGCAACATATCATAAATGTTGTCTATCTCGAGTTCCGTTTAAACATCATGTTCGATGTGTGCAAACTCTTATATTCTTATTTGATTGTATTGCTTCGTGAAATGTCACCGATGCGTGATATTCTCTCGTATGCGATTTACAAAAAGTGTGATTAGGTCTTGTGCAAAGATTATCATATGTTGAAGCGCAGTTCGGATGGATGATTGGTAAGCACAACAATACCTTTGAAGCAAAGGCTGAGGCAAAGGACAATATTAGGTTCTTTTTTCACTAAGTAGTTTAGTATCATACTTAATATTTTCTAGGGACATATTTGTCCCTAGGTGTACATCACACACTAATATTAAAATGGTTTCGCTGTTCCATTCCGTTGGCTGGAAATAATTGGAATGCTCATTTATTTTGACTGATTGTGCTTTCAATATCGCCTATCGCTTATCGACTCCATGACAAAGGAGCCATGGAACATGAACAAGCCGGCAAAGGTATCATCAAATTGCAAATGATTGATCATGATCATTGACCCATTTTTTCTCTATTTTTAGTGTGAACTTCCTTTCTTAGAGAATTACGTTTCTTTGTAGATCATGAGGCGCAGCGGATAGAATGTGGTGCCCTTTCATTAGCCTCGCCGGTAAAATTTGAGATTGATAATCGAGACACACGATCCACTTGATGTTGGTATGTGGAATGGTTCATTCTTCTTGTGCCCGTTATTAGCGGCTTGTCATGCGTAACACATCTAGGTTTTAAGGTATGGGGATTAACTTGCATTCAGGGCTCCTAGGAGTCAAGACAACAATAAGGCTTTACAAGTATATGAAGGCCACCACCACAATCAAAGAATGAATGCATGGCAACAAATGCCACCCTCTTTCTTGACAGTTTCATTTATAGATTCCACTCACCAAAGATTTCTTGTCTTATCCCGAAGCTGCATTGCCATTAAACCTTGCACGCACATTTTTGTGCCCGGTATTCATAATTGGCGTGCAAGCGTTGAGCAAAGAAGCTGTGAGGCGGCAAGCCGAGTGTATGGTTTTCGATTGATGTACTTCAATTCTCTAGAATCTGCTCAAATTCTGTGCATAATATGACCTCACAATAAGCCGCTCTCTTTACCGGAGCTTATTTTTGTAAGTCCGGGCTTATATGTGTTAGAAGATAAACTCCAATGTCGCCGCTATATCCGAGCTCAAAAAAAGATTCTCGGTTCAAGGGGTTTATTGGGCAAAAGCCATCGACTTAAAGATTGTCCGCATCGCCTTTGCTCCAAGTGTGGTGCAAAGAAATATCGGTTTAGTGAATGCTCAAGCTTCTACTTCCATCATTAGGAGGATATTACAGCCAAAGAAATTGCAGCTTTATGAAAATATATGGCTTAAGGGCTGGATGTTGGGAATTTTAGCAATAAGGCATATTTGTGCCACGTCGATAGGATTATAGTATCTAAACGTTGCATATGTAGACCTTGAGACATATTATATATATGGAATCATCTCAACTATTATAGATGGTACTGGATGGAACCCTGAAGATGTTAACTAAATCAACATTTTTTTTAAAGGCAAGGGGTATTTTTTCCTCATGACAATTTGAAACAAAACACTCGTTGCTAAGATATTGGCATCTATTCACAATAGTTGCCAGTGTGCTTTTAGCCCAAATAAGTCATGTTCAATGTGTGCTTTTAGCCCAAATAAGTCATGTTCAATGTCTCCTGTAATAAACAGGATAACAACCTATGGGTACATTTTCAATCATCTCGATTGCACTCAACTTGAGGTTTTGCATTGTTAGGATGTTGAAAGGAAGGTCATTGGTAGAACCACAAGAAATTCTTATCATTCAAGAATTGGTTGTCCTGGGTTGCAGTTAGCAAAAGTTGAACTAAGCATATGACTAGAAACTATCTAATTAACCTCGTTGTTTTGTAGACATGTTTATATGGTTTATAACAAAATGACTACATTATGGAGAAGTTTACGTTGGAGCCCCCACTCAATCTTTGCACTTCAGACCTATTGTAGCATAAGTTTCCCCCTAGATTGCCATGCACTAAAATTAGACCAGAGAACATGGTCGCAATAACACACCAAGTGCCCCTTTGCATCATCAAAATATGCTAAGTGTTTTGTGAGCTTGACCCTTTACCAGAGTCCTGGGAAATTAATATACGTTGCTTTTGCATTCAATTAATTATTACTCAATGATATCACACATTTAAGGCATTTGTTTATCTTTGCAGCCTCTTTAGTTCCTATAGGTAGGGACAATAGTCATATTCAATGTCTGCTCTAAATTATATGTTTGGACTGGAGAGCACACTAAGCAAGTTATTGCTTTCCTTTCTTGAATCCTAACCTTAAATGTAATCAGAGAATACATGTGAATGAAACATCGTCTGTTAGTGAAAACAATGCCACCATTATAAAGATCTTGGTGAGGATGTCATCTACTTCCAGCATCTAGGGTGCCATTGGCTCAGATAAGTAGAATTCAATGTCTCCTCTAAATTATATGTTTGGAGCTGGAGGCAACAAGAAATATTCGAGCTTAGAATCTTGCATGTCATCAACCAATATAAAACACGATGGGAATGTCTTACCCGCATGATCTCGCCTCAAGCCCGTGAAATCCACAACAATTTCAATGTCACCTTCTCTACATTACATGTTTGACCCTGCATTATATTCAAACCAGCGAAACTAAACCATTAAACCTCATGTTGTAAGTAAACTCATCATTCATACGGTGCATATGCTTTGAATATGCTTTAAAACATCCAAATGTGTCTGTGTTGGTCTTCGTGTGATTTATACAACTGCTTTGATTAGGCTAACTTTGTTCTTCTCTTTTCCATCGCCGAGAATCACATATGAGCAGTATGATTATGGTATTGACAAATCAAAATATCCTCTTTTTAGAAGCATATTGCCAAGATTTAATTCAATATTAGAATCTGGCATTTACAAGTTCATTTTTTGAATAGCCTGTAGGAAGTATGTGCATCAATTTCTTTTCCAAGATGGTCATCGAATGGCCACTAGGCAAGGGCTTTAAGTTAAAACTTCATGTCTTTGGTCTATGTTGATTGATCCAACTTCCACTATTATATTGATTTCTTCTAACTTCTTGACACTCGATTTAGATACTGGCCTATTTAAGCTCGGATTTTGCTTTTGGATCTTCATAAACCATTGGCGATGCACCCATTCATAGTACAAAAACTTGTATATATATACAATTATATTTGTGTGTAGATGTGTGTAGACAATTAAATCTCGGCCGTCCATCTCAGATCTGGACGGCCCACGTGAAGCCCCCAAATAAGCCACCTCAAATGACCCCTTTATTTGGGGCTTTTGATCTGGGCCCTAGAATGTGCTAGATCAATGGCTTAGATTTAATCGCCCATATTAAATGTAATAATTAATGCCAACCGAGTGGCAAGAACCTATAGTTACAGAAATCTCGAGAGAAAGTCTTCGAGATGTTTCGGCAAAAAATATCTTTGAGATATCTGATTTCTTCAAGCCCTGACTGCTCTGCTTTGTTCGATAACCCATTCATACTCGATCCGCTCCTCCGGCCAAGTTAAGCTTGGGATCTTGTGTTTTTGTCAAAAATCCGTCTGTTTTTTTCTTAGATCTTGGAGATGGCCGGAAAGGGTGAAGGCCCTGCCATTAGTATCGATCTTGGTACTACCTATTCTTGTGTCATGATCGTGTTGAGATCATCGCAAATGACAAGGGTAACAGGTTAGGCATCTGTTGCTTTCCGCAGGGCTTCCTATTTCTTCTGTAGATTCGGCCCATGTTCATTCTGCTTCGAAGTATTTTCTTTTACCGTAGCATTGCACCTGTATTCAATTGATCCTTCATATGATCTACTTCTAAACGTGAGAAACCGCTCCAACTCCATATGTTTCTGGGAGTTTCTTAGCTTTTGATTTTCGAACCTGGTACAGGAAGAAAGGTTACCGTATGCATTCTACATAAATGGCCAGGAGTTAGTAGGCCAGTTAGGAACACATCTTTTGCAAAACCAAGGTAAGAAAAAGAACATTAAAATTGGTCGTTTTCTGCGCTGCTTTCCTTCAATTTTTTCTCCATTGCGTTAATTGCAGTGTCCGTGGAACAAACTCTTAAAATTGTATATCATACTCAGGCTGTGTTCCGGATTGCACCTGTCACGCGTTGTTCGGCAAGCATATCAGGTAAGTTGTATATCTGGGAGCTCTTAAGAGATATCTGCTGGTTATGCCACTTCTATGCACTTGAGGGGCATTTATATTCTTTGTGATTCAGTGTCGTTTAGCCCACACAGTTTCTTAGTTCTTTTCTCGTTTCTTGTTTACAGAAGTTAATGGGTTTTCTGACGACAATGGCGATGCCTTGCCTGCCAGGTTAGAATGGCTGGCTAAGTAACATAATGGCAATGTATTGGATTGCAAACCCTAGATGCCTTGCCTGCCTCTCTTAGTTTGCTACCTCTGCTGGTTTAAGAGTGTCAGATCCTCCCTCCTAGTGCATACTGGTCTTTCTGGTCTTAATGCAACAGAAGCAGAGTACTGCTTTTCAGATTCGTTAAAGTTGCTTGTAAGCAAAGGTGCAAATACCAGCCTTCCAGAGCTATGCTCAGTTCATTCTACAGATTTTACGCAGGGTTCCTGTCCTGTTACCAGCATGGCCAATTTTCATAACATAGTGAATGCGAGTGGTTTATTAGAAGCGTGTCAATCCGTAGATCCACTGAAAGAGTGTTGCAAACCTGTATATCAACCTGCCATAACAGAAGCTGCTTCACAGCTCTTCTCTGATAAATCATCTGATGCAGATGCAACTAGTGCATTGCCACAGCTAAATGCTATCCCTGCTATGTCATTCTAGAGCAGCACACATAAAAATATTGGAGATTATATGACAATGTAACATACAGGCTGAGGCTCTCATGACGCTCAGTAAACAACGTCCCAGTCCCTCTGACGACTAAGCAGCACACATAAAAATATTGGAGATTATGACAATGTAACATACAGGCTGAGGCTCTCATGACGCTCAGCAAACAACGTCCCTGTCCCTCTGACGACTAAATCATTAGCAGCACATTAATGTGTGAAATGCATGAAAAGATTATCTTCTGTACATGTTGATTGAACCTTGCTGGGTCTGTCTATGCACTATCCAAGGCATTCTTCTGATAGATAGCTCCGTCAGAGAAAAAACATGCATATTCAACCTGATACCAGCAACAAAAGTGTGAGCCAAATGAGGTAAATACCATTGGTGATAGCAACCATAAAATCTCTACCATGTACTATTTGCACCTAAATTCATGATCATTTTGAAAAATCTGAGCTGCAAGAAGACGGATTATGTAAGAGCGCTTTAAGAAAACACTTTTAAGCCAGCCCAGCAAAGTTGAGCGATGGCTGATGAGGGATTGCAAAAAATATGCGGCATTTTTCCGAAGACAAATAAGCCCTCTCATGAATTTCCAAGCATCTGGGTAACAAATATTTTTTTGACTTTTATAACTTGCATATGCTAGCTTAGATGGTGTCGTTCTAGATGTATGGAGCTCCCTGCTATATCTGATGTCTGTTGCTTCTTTTGCAGATAGGTAGGAGCTTTGTGTCAGAAATCTTAGAACAAAATTTTCGGCTTTGGTTATCTTAAACATTTTTTGGCGCCATATTTTTTGAGCGGATGCTTATTTAACTCTATAAACTGCTCATATCTGCAGGAGATACAAATTTCTAGTGTGTATCTGTTAGCGAATCTCTGCCATATGGCTAATAAGCTACATCCACAGTTGATGCTGATCACCTTGATGGTTATATTGTTGGAGATTTATTGGTATCTGCATGGCTGTGATCGTCTCTTTTTCCACGGCCAAGTTATTATCAAGTTCTGTATTTTCATCTGTTTCAGAAATGACTCTATTTTTTATTTAGGTTTGGGATTTTGCACGGTGTTGCCTGCTATTGCTCTGGTATTTCGTTGTTCATTAGAATTGACTGTTCGTTTTGGCTTTCTTTCTCATGTAAGACATGAATCCTAGTTTGACGGTGTGAACAAAGGTAAAGCGACCCAGCCAATTGTGTTGCCATTGTTCTGGTGTTTCGTTGTCCGCCAGATGCAAATTCTTCAAATGCCTTTGCATGTAAATGCTGACATTCCAAGACAAATGCGACTTGCAGGGTTTATGTGAATAACTAAAGTGGAATAACTAAAGGTAAACAACCTGTTCTTTTGTCAATCCTTTTTGTATGTTATACGTGTTTTTGCTTTTGAACGCCAACAATAGAGTATCTATTTTTAGAGAATAATTTGAGAGTTTTATACCTTAGCGTTTGTTGCATTTGGATAGACCTTGGGAAATGTTTCCATCTATAGAGTTTGCAGCCTTTTACCTCTGGTGTTTCAAGATCTTTACATAATATTCTAGTTTCCACGTCTTATATTTGTTGTTTGCAACATCTTTGTGAGTCCTTGGAAGTCAAGATGTTTATGCCGTTGCTATTTCATTGGGGTAAGTTGTTCTTACCATTTGCAGTACCTGTAAATTCTAGAATAGCATTTTTGCAAAATTTGTTCTAAAAGAGATAAAAGCTTTAGATAAGCTATTTTGGTTTAATAGATATTGCAATTCCCAGCTAGAAAGACTTGGAGCTGCATTTAGTTATGCACCGATTAGATCATGTTGACTGAAGCAGCATGTTTGGATCATACATAGGCGAATTTTGTTTCTTGGATTTAATTCTTGATAGCTGCATGTTCATGCTTTGATGACATCGGTTTATATTTTGACAGGTTGCGCCTACTCCAGGACATGCAAAGGGTGTGTTAATCATCACAGGGTATGGCTTTTACTAGAGATACTAGAAAAATGGCAGTCTTCTGGTCAAAAAATGAGATTAGAGGGTAGGTTATTATATGGTTCAAATGATTGAGCAGTGTTCTGAGAATGATGGAAACTTAGGGAATTATGTTTTACCTTTGTTTGTGGAATGTGGCAGTATATCAGATGGTCAGCAGGCTTTCAACGGATTACTTCATCTAAATGAGCATTCCTGGACTTCTCTGATTTAAGGATGTATTGAAATTGGACAGCCTGATCGTGCTTTTAAGGTCTACGAGAGGATGCAAAGGGATAGCATAGAACCTAGCTGTTACACACTTATAGCTTTGCTGCAGGCTTGTGCAAGATTGAAAGATATTGAAAGAGGACGTTGGTTTCATATTCACATTAGTAAAATCAAACTTGGCAAAGACATCTCTGTTATCAAATCATTAATGGACATGTATATCAAATGTAGTTGCCTAACAGCGGCACGGGATGTCTTTAACCAGCTGTCTGTTAGAGATGTTTTGTCCTACAACTTTTTACTTGCAGGATATGTTGAAAATGGGTGCAATTGTGAAGCAGTGCGATGCTACCAACAAACGCAAGATGAATGCTTATCTCCTAGTGCCCTCACATTTGTTTACATCCTATGCAGATATTCTGCAAATGGGATTTGAGAAGGATATTTACATTGGAAATAGTTTGGTTGACATGTATGCCAAATGCAGCTCATTTAGAGAAGTACACGAAGTTTTTGACAAGCTGTTGTTCCAAAGTGTAGTTTCATGGACAGCAATAATTGGAGGATATGCCAACCGTCAATCTGATCACGAAGTACTGCATTGCTTTGAGCAGATGGAACAGAATGGCATATCCCCAGATGTTGTTACATTTATTTGTTGCTTGAAGGCCTGCGGTAGCTCAGGGACCATAAATCTGGGCAGAAGGATTCATGCGGATATTGTACAAAAGGGATCTGAAAGACAACTTTCTACTTGCAATGCGTTGATTGACATGTATTCAAAATGTGGCTCTCTTTTAGAAGCACAAGAAGTGTTTGACAATCTCCCTGTTGGGGATGTGGTGTCATGGACAGCATTAATGTCTGCTTATGCAGAAAACAGGTTTAATCTGGAAGCACTGAGAGTGGAAGGCATATCTCCAAACGCAGTAACATAGAATAAGCCATATGCAAAGGTCAAGAAACTCATGTCAAGATTTTACAGACAGGGTTTGGAGAAGATTGTTCGCTTAGCAACAACTTGCTGGGAATGTATGCTAAGTGTGGATCTCTTCCTGAAACCTGGGAGATCCTTGACAAGCTTCCAGTTTGAGATGATGTCTCTTGGACACAAGTTATGGTGGGTTTTGTTGAAGGTGAGTTTGGACACAAAGCAACGAAATTATTTGAAGAAATGGACCTGGAGGATGTTTTCTCTGATGAACCTTTGCAGGAGCATAGGAGCCATAGAGAAGGGTCGAGAAATCCACTCTCAGCTTATCCAGCAAGCGTTTGAAAGCAATTTATCTCTTGGCAACTCCCTAATTGGTATGTATGCCGATTGTGGTTCACTTATAGAGGCATTTGTAGTTTTTGACAGTCTACCAGTTCTACCAGTTCGTGACAGTTTACCAGTTCGTGCCATATATCAGCTGGACGCCACTTTGTTAACTTTATTCAACCTGGCCAGGCTTTTGAAATATCTAAGAGGGTTTTGAAAAATCAGATCTCTGGTTAATCACTGCCGGCCAGCATTCATTGATGATGAGGTGGGAACTACAGTTTGATGGCAGTTCTACTTGTGTGCAAGAGCTTATGTCTGTGCGCACTATTTCTAGATGCGTCCCTTTCTTTTGCTCGTTGCTCAATTTAGGATAGTTTAAATTTATTTTAGACCTCATCAGAAAAATGGGCATAACTCCCATAAACAAGCTCCATTTTTGGTGCGAGAACATGCGTTGGAAAGGTTGGAGAAAGATCTACAAATGGTCTTAGGTGTATATTTTTCAGATTCGTAGCAGAAATGGTGCAAAACAGAGAAAACGTCTATGCTATATCCAGATAGTTCTTGCAGCAAAACTTTGATAGCTGATTGGCATTACTTCTCTATAATGATCTCCCTATGCTTTCATAAGTTCACGCCTTTACAGATGAAGTCCGAGCCTCCTCTTGAAATGGACGGAGCTTTGATCTATGAAATCTGATGATGTCTATATGCTTGCCTTCCTTTTGAACTTTGCCAATCATTGTATGTGAGCTTCTGGCAATGGATCCACAAGGCAATGGATCCACAAGTTCAAGTGGGCCGTAACTTATGTTCAATGCATATGGTTTTTGTTCTTGCAGGATGACGGGTTGTTCTTGGAGCATGTCGGGTTTTATGTTCCAAAGCAGCATGTCCACGTGATCACGTATAATTAAAGTTGATGATCTATCTTCTATTTCATGGCAAAGGACAAGGATGATGCAGTAAGCACATGGAAGTTGCAGAAATGTATTGCGCCTGGACTTGACATCCTCTCCACAGTTTTTGGGGATGAGATACTTCCGATTTTAATGCCTCTGGTCCAGGTGGTTATGTTTTTAAGCTTCAATATTTATTACGCATTTTTCCGCAACTTCGTCATAATACAAGCTCACAAATAGTATGAAAAACAACAAATCATGTTGTAGACGATGTTGAGGAAGTATATGTCATTTGCAAGGGAAAGCATAGCATTTTGTATGGTGTAATAATGGCTATTTAGAAAATAACGTACAAGGTTCTATTACAACAACTCTTGCTTTAAGTGCAGTTCTGGATAACCACCCTCATGCTTTAAGTCGGCTATTTCAGAACCTATGGAGAGGTGAGGTGACAGAATCTGCAGAAGCTTCTTTTACTCTGTTCTGAAATCCATGTCCTAATTCTTTATTTTACAGGTAATGAACTTCTTTGGCCGGAATTTGCCAGCAACTCTAAATCCAAAGATGCTCACATGCGTAACAGTCAAGCTTGATTCCCGTATCATTTTGTATCCAATTCTCAAATCCATGTGCTACTATAACATGTTCTTTATAGTACAAGCAGCCAAGGCTCCATTTTGCAAAGTAAAGCTAATTCGTGACAGGTCAATCATTCTTCACATTCGCAATTGCTCGTTATTTATGCTTCAAGGCGACATAACTATGTATTTGCTTCTGAAATCCACGTGCTAATGTGACATGTTCGTTGTTTTTCAAGTATCCAAATTCTCTTTCTATCTTTGGGCTGCATTTTGCAAGATAGCAAGGAGTTCTCTTTTGAATGTTATTGTTCGAGTTACCGATTTCGACATGCTCACTTAAGCTAGAAAGTCACCAAGAGATCATCATTTCTTCTTGCTTCGTTGTTTTATATATGAGAGTGTTGAATACCATATTAGAACTGAAAAATTTGCATGTTTCGCCTATTTTCCTCAAGAAAGAATATAGTCATGCAACATTTATGTGCAAAATGTCAGACTCAAAATGCCAAAGATATATCATGTTCAATATCCGTGGTCTAATAATGGGCTATTCAAATGTATCACATTACCTTGAAGGTTCTCGCCAGCCCACGTCCATGATACTAGTGTAGAACGGTTATTCTAGACCGAGATTTTTTTGTCCAAGTTGCAAAGATAGATAAGATTGTTATAATGTGTTGACAGTTGGAGGAGAGGACACCAAATTCGGGAATGAAGCCATCGGATTTTAAACAAATTGATCCATATGCTGCTTATACAAGATGGGCATCTGATTTTAAACAAATTGATGTATATGCTGCTTTAACAAGATGGGGAGGAGCAAGATACGTTCATGAATATGCAGATGACGTGCACTTCATAAAAAATGACTTCTTTCTTCTAAGTGAACCCAAGCATTCTTTGTCAATTAGAGACTTTGAAATCATTTGACGTACATATATGGTATTAAAATCATGGCATTGACTTTAATTGTTTACCACCTGACATTAAAGCCAACGAGTTGTGTCCACCCCGGTTTATGCAACCTATGTGAAGAGAAGCATTGAGTTGATTTTTGCAGAGGGTGCTCGCTCTAATTCAAGGTCTTCTTCTCCTTGCAAATTGCACTTTGTATTTCCTTGCAAATTGCACTTTGTATTTGGAAGGATGTAAGCCAGAAGTTGCACCATTAGGCAACGCCATTATACGAAATTGGGTTTGTCCATATTCATCCATAAGTGTCACTCTATGGTTTTTGTTAAAAGTATAGCCCGAAGAAATACTTGAAACTTACACATTTCTAAATGGGAGGAAGTGTCCCTACATCGCCCCTGATGAGTAACAAAATAATAGTACTACACAGAGAAGTTCCAAGTTAATGTTAGATATGTTTTATGTAGGGGAAAAAATGCTTCTAGTTGCAACTATTCCTATTTGCAGTCAAATTGGAGGTAAAGTTGCTATTCCACAGGGGATGGAGCTCATGATGCTACATCTAGGTCATATGCTAGCCATATCATGTAAGATGACCGAAAAATCAATATTAAATTATGTTGTGTAAGAGCTAAAGTATATTATTCACCCTGATTCATTGTATTACATCCATGTGTTCATTGCAATTCAAAATAATGCTTGGATCACAATGCCTGGAAAGTTATTAAAAGCTATTTTTGCTCTTCACAAACTTTTAGTTTGATGTATGTGTTCTCAATGCTATGCTTTTGCAACTTAGACCTCCCAATATTGATAGTTTGGAAGATATAAAGGAATCCTACAGGATGTGAGAGAATAGGGTTGGGAAGTTTTTTACATTTAAAACTTTTAGAGCAGTGACTAGCACATACAAAAAATGAAGCATAGATGACCACAATTTCATCAATTCAAATGCCAAACCCATACACACAATTTCATCAATTCAATGCTAAACACAAATTGGTCTTTTTTTGCTCTTATGTTGACATTCATGTAGAAAGCTATCTATAATGGAAGCTAGATACTTATGTCAATAGTGCATGGGATGAGGCCTACCATATCTGGATAAGCAACAACAAAATCAATCGCCCTTGGGCAAAGGGCAATTTTTCAAGCACGAAATTTTACCTAGCAAAATTGTAACTGGAGATGTGTCATTCAGATTTCCAATGATTGGAAAAGAAATTTGAGATTTCATTGCTGTGGTTGGTTATGGTATTTTTTTTTCCCTTTTATTTATTTCTTAACCAAAATAATATCCCCATAAATAATAATGGCTATTGGGCAAAGAGTTTAGCTTAAAACTTCATGACTTTGGGATAGATGCATATTGTCCTTTGTGCTATTCTTAGTCTTGGATTTTGCTCCTAGATGTTCACAAACCACGTTGGAAACAAGCTTTCAGCATGGCGCTTTGCGCAGCATTGGATCATTTTTATTTTTGTTGATGAAAAAGTTCTAATAAACAATTGTGAGCTTATGGTCGCTAGAAGTTTTAATAAACAATGGTGAGCTTGCCCGCCCCCTACCAACCAAATTGATGGCTATTCACCCAAAGTTAGGATTCAAGATAGTGGGGATTTTGATGGAGATACACTCCATGTATTTGTTCCTTGTCAATGAAAAACTAGGGCAAGAGTATCGAGTTATTGCCTTTACAAAACCAAAATTTAGTTCTTGCCGATGGGACCACGTGATCAAACATAGTTTCATTCAACAATGTCTCAAATAATGATGTGGAGTGCAAGAGATGTACCAATTCCAAAGAATTTTGAAGTTTCTAAAAGGACTATTATGGATTGCTAAACAAGCTTTCAACGCGGCACTTCCAATCGCATTGAATCATTCATATTATGTGGATGAAGAAGTTCTAATAAATAGTGGTGGACTTCCACTACTAGAAGTTCTAATAAACAATGGTGAGCTTCATCTAATGGCTATCAGTCAAGAGATTTGGCTTAAAACATCATGATTTTGGGTTAGATGGATACTTCCATTTGTGTAACAGGACAATTGAGAGGGTAAAAATCTCAAACAAGATGCACATTAAAGACATTAATAGGTCACCATATAAATTAACTGATATGATACTTGAATTTAACTTGAGCAAACGAAACTTTGGGATTTACCTATGACATATGATAAGAGAGACTACTAAATTATACGAAACTATATGGCAATGTCGACCGATTCGGCTTCCACTACGAGTTGTTCTTCCACTATGAAGTCACCCATTGATAGTACAAAGACTTGTATATATATATATATATTATGGTAGGGGTATATGAAGTATGAGGTATATTTTCTTAGAAAATTTTCGTACAAGGGATAATTTCCCTTAACCCTATGCACGCACATGCCATATAGACTTTACATTAGGTGCACCCCCCGGGTGGCATGGCCGATCGAGCAGGCTGCCAATGTGCATGATATCTTTAAAGAAATGTGCAGCTGCCTCGGTATCAAAACAAGAACTTGTTTCTGGGATCCCACGATCCGCCTGTTCAAGTGTCGGTCCTGCTCACTATGGTCTAAGTTTGGATTGTGTATGCTACTTGAAGCCCTTGTTTCTGACCCTTGCATGCCATCCAGCATTGCTATTGGTGGCTCTTATAGATAATGCTAAACTTCTTCCTGAATTTGGACAAATCCACATGTTGATATGCCTGAGCTGCTACATCAGTCTGTACCACAACATCTGCTCGTGGCATATGTGCGGATATGTCTGGTGGGGTGGAAGTATTGTATTCCTTCATTAAGGCTTCTTGGACTTCAAGAACTTGTGCCCAACATGAGCAACTGCACAGAATCTCCCGAAATAGTGATTGAAGTCAAACCAACTCAAGCTTAAAACAAAATGAGGCCGGGCGATTAAGAAAAAGGCTGTGATGTGTTTGAGGTCTTTGGGATCAGAGATATATTCGTGGGAAGAGAGGTGCCCTTCATCAAGGCTTCTAGAACTTCTAGAACCTATGCCCAACTGTATGGAAAATTGCACAGAATGTCTCAAAATAGTGATCGAGGACCAAACCAACTGAAGCTTGGCATGAAATGAGAGCGGGTCAGACTTTGAAAGAGGCCAGGGCAAATGCTGAGATGGAGCTTTCTGCTTGAGAGGCTTACAGGCGGTGATGCCTATAGGGTAAGGCGATGGCCCCTACTGGGTAAAGCAAATCTTTATTATGAACAAAATGGATGAACCCTATTCATGCAATAGCGCCTAGGCAAGCTATATTCCCCTCCACATGTTTCTCAAGTATTAAGTTGATGGTTATTGTTGTGACAACCCATACAGGTATTCATATCATATGAGCATTAGATATATGTACAAAAGATGGTCGTCACATGGATGCAAAAGGGTAGTTGCAAGAGGAAGGGTTTGAATTCATAACCTTCTACTTGTTGAAGGGTTACTTTGCTTTTGTCTTCATGCAGATCAGTGTCCAAGAGGTTCTGGAACATTGCAGAACTTGGTGCATATATCCCACATGCATTCGTGCAGAAAAGACACCCCTTTTCTAGTATATAAAGGGCCTTTGACATTAGCATGGATATTTCAGTTCAAACTGTCATGAGCCTAAATGAAAACAAGGAAAATACACGAAGAGTAACCAAACAATATGGAAGAAATATGCCAAGATCGGAAAAGAATTTGATATATGATGAAGAAACAAGAATACAATGGAGACGTTTTGTGGAAGGATCTCCTCATAAGGCTATAATGTGATCTTGATATAGTGGAAATGTTGAATTGCCAAAATCATTATTTACGAGCCAAAAACCATTAATGCTTATTTGCATAAACCACTATTTATGAGCTAAAAACTTTTTATGCTTATTTGCAAAACCACAATATGAGCCAAAATAAACCATATTTTTAGCATGTACGGGTCTTGGACACTATCCCTTGATCTTCAAATAGTGTCATAATTCATTAAGTGTTTTCAACAAAGCATTACGAGCGTTAATAACTACTATGACACACAACACTTATTTTAAAATCATCTCATAAAATACAAGTAGTTTTAACAATTTTGACAAAAAACTATAGCATGCAAAAAAATTTTTATCACAATAATTGTTGTATAAAAAACCACATCTATCATGGTTTTCATATGATCCAATATTGTTTTTGCATGGCAGTTTACTTTGGAGAGTTATTTATAAAACGGGAATGATTTGAAAAAGTAAATTATGTACTATATAAGTTCAATAATAACTAAAATTCCTACTAACTAGAGTAGGAAAATTGAGAAAATTGTTTGTCAATTATCTCAACTTCATTCCCACATCTCAAAGAAGACCATGAATGCATGTGTTTCATGGAGAATAACTTGGAACTTTAATTTTTTTTTAACTTCATTCATATACATAAAATGGATTGTATGTTGTTTAATCGAGGATACAACAAGAAGTTTAAATACATGATTGAGCTTAATAAGTTCAATAATAGCTAGGCATTTGTCTCCAGTTTCACATATCGAAACCACAATTGTACAAGTACATGTAAATTTTGTGTAACACATAAAATATGTTCACGAAATGTATACAATGCCGCTGGTTCCTAGGCTTTTTGGACAATGGTGTCGTAGTTGCGCAAGAATATAGATTAAGGAAGTCTTGACATCTGTTGTACATTGAGGGGGTATCCTAGGCTTCCAGCATACAGGCCATCAGAGATGATCTTATACATGGCTTGAGTAGGATGAATGCTATCCCAGAACACGTAATCATTAACGTTATTGCACACATCCCACAATAAGCAAGGTGGAAGTCCTCCAAAACTTCCCCATCCACAGCATGCTTGATTCACGCGTTTGAATCCTGGAAGAAAAAACCAAGAACAATGCTTGTCACTTTGAAGTTCTTTGCTTAGGTTGAACATATAATAGAATGAATGGTTTTTATCGTCCACGGAGTTCATGAAATTCATACCATAGTAGTTGCCAGATATTGCATTAAACAATGGTGTGTAGGCATCACCATAAGAAATGTGGCTTCCTTGTAACTGAATAGAAAGCCTGTGAAGTGCAGATCTTAAAGCAGCATTGTATAGCATAGTTTGATTATTTAGAGATTTCACGCAGGATCCATTGCTGCTGCGATATAATGCTAGAACAATTGGCACGCAACCTACAGGCCCAGCTGATACAAAAAAAATCTTCCTAGCTCCCAGATTGTAGAGGCGCTGTTCTAGATCATAATTTTAAATTTGTCAGTAATTCTTTGATTCAAGGAAAGCTTTCCTGTATGTAAATTTTTTGTTCTGGATTTTCTATGTTGAGGAGCTCACCGTAACACATTGAACTGCGTTTGTAATGAGCATATTGTTGAATTGATCCGCCGTATTTTCCCAGTTTAAAGGATTAATATTGTATTGCACAAGATCATTGTCTCCAGTGCTGATAAAGAAGATTGCAGAATTTGTCCATTTCCTTACTCCATCCGGTCCGATTATACTGCTCAAATTCTTCTGCACTTGTTCAAGATTGCTCACTTGTGCAGATAATGGTATAGATCCCTGTGAAAAAGGGAAATTAAATGAGGGGAAAATGTGAATTTGTACAAAACAAATGTTTATGAGCGAGAAACCGAGGTACCACATTTTTTTTCTTCTTCCAGAGCTCACCGTGCTTTCCAAATAACCCGATCCGCCCATGGCAAAATTAACACCGTTAAGAAGAGCCGGGCCCTTTGCTTTTGCGCTATAAAATTCCACCGGAGGCTGAATGCCTAGCGCGCTGGCTACAATTTACAGACAAATCAGGCAAATCAGATCTAACAAAAAAGGATCCAGAAACACGCAGACCAATTCAGAAACATAAGCACAAAGCAGAAAATGCTAATTATAAGATTTCAAGAAAGAAAAGAAATCCGACATATAATTGTGGAAGCTAACCTATAAAATCAGTAGGGATTTTTCCATTAGAATAGCGGCCAGTAGGTCCGGGCGGCTGGAAATCTTGGCCATATGGAGCATGATCTGCGCTAATAACTTGGATACCACTGGCAGTAAGCTTTCGATTGCCGGTATCGACAGTAGAATCGCCGAAGATAAGAATTACTGGAGCGGCGGTGGAAAATCGGCAGTTAAAAGCCATAGCCATAGCCGCAGCTACGGCAATGCAGAGGCTCGTCACCATAGCCAGGACCTCTGAAATGCTAAGTTTTTTTCTTAGGAAGCCAAAGGCATTGCTTGAAAAAAAAAAGGCCTTGTTGGTTTTTTTGGACCCTCTGTTTGGCTTGGCCTACTCCTTAAATGTTTCCTTTGTCTTTTAGGCAAAGAGCAAATACATACGTCTAATCTCTTGATTCCAGCTCCTTCAATTTTTCAATTTTTACAATGTCCAAAACAATTTCATTTCATTTACTTCAATTTTTTTATTGCTTACAATGTCCCATGTCACATTTGTTATTTTCTCCAAGTATAACTGTATAAACAAACTGCATATTCTAGTTTGAACCTATATTAGGAGATGCCTTGGCCTATCACTGTGCTTCTCCTTGTAATAAACAAGATAAAGATAATTGTTATTGGGTGAGACCTTTGCAATGAAGTCTAAGATGTGTATGTTCTAGCAACAGGCCACGCGCATATAATTTATTCCTTTTTGGACATGTGAGTTAATCTCACGTTATAATCACATTTAGTTCCCCCATGATATGAATTATCTTCTAATGAGCAATGTTGTTTTATTAGCTCGACCTATTCATAAGCATGATTCCATGGCGTTGAGCTTTTTGACCGATACTGCTCTTAATAAAATGACTCCTTCACATGCCCTAGTTTAGAATTACCTTTTCAATTACACTCGAAACAATTAGGTAGGATCGGACCAAGATTTGTAAGGTTTAAAGGCCTATTTTTCTTAAACTTGCTTTTTTTGGGAGTTTTTGAATGGAATAGAACAAAATAGAAGAGGGGTTTTTATTGTCCACGGAGACTAATCAGTATGGGACCCAATGAAAGGGCGCAACAGACTTATTACTGTCCGAATGAAAAAACCCATGCCTCGAAGGGTTTTTGAGGAAAAACCGTGCCAGTAATAAGAATGCTATCAAACTCTACAAATATACACCATGAAATATCATTATCATTATCCATTATCATTATCATTATATAAGCTGCCCCCTTATATATAAACGTTGAGATGTCGCCTTCTGGGCCGTCCAGATCTGAGATCCGATGGCCCTGGTGGAGCCATCTCAATCCACCCCAAGCACCCCCCTTAGATATAAAGACCGAGATGGCATCGTTTAAGCCGTCGATCTCGCATATGTGACGGTCTGGATGGTGCCAACTCGATGGTGCCTTTAATTGGTTTAGGGTTGTCATTTAGACCATTAAATTTTGGACCCCAAGCACCCCTCTTAGAGATAAAGATTGAGGTGGCGTCGTCCGAGCTGTTAATCTCGCATATGTGACGGTCTGGATGGCGCCACCTCGATGGTGCCTTTAATTGGTTTGGGGTTATCATTTAGAGCATTGAATTTTGGGGCCATTCGCCATTAAAGTTTATGTAGCAAGTGGCATTAATTTAAGCAGGGGTCTTGCATTAGGGATGGGTTGGGCACGTCCTTTTTAAATGTGGGGTATAAATAATAAAGGTGAGGAATACGCCATCTGATGTGTCTAATGGGAAGGGCTATGTCAATTTGAGATAGGCATATAAATATAAATATGGCATGTTTACGCTCAGACAAAATACGGTGCTTATGTGATCTTGTAATTGGACAATAGGCCGAGTGTGGTGTAATAACTAGTGTGACGGTAGGAGTTGAGGCCTTTCAATCTGCAGAGCTGAAGGTAAGTGGCCTGTGGGTAATGTGTCGCCTGATGCTTTGTAATTTATGTAATAGGGAATCTATGCCCCGAGGGTTTTCCATCGGGGAAATTCTGAGGCGGCGCCGCCAGCTGAGGCGGTACACGAGCGACAGAGCGAGTGCTCCGATGAGGCTGGTGGCCCGCCGAGGAATATTTCGAGGGGGAAATACCCGAGGGAAATAGATTCCCTTACGTAATCTACGTAAGGGGGGATTACGTTCGAGATAAAATTTTTGACCTCTATTTTGATTCCGGCGAGCCGATCTTGGTCGTTGTAGGAGTGCTACTCCTTCTGATTAGATCCAGCGAGGCGCTCCTTAGTGTTAGGTAGGACTTTGTTAGAAAATCAGAAGTTCTTCAAGTTTCTTGAAGGTTCTTGAGGTTTTTGTTGTTTTGGTACGAGTCCTACTCCTTCTGATTAGATCCGGCGAGGCGCTGCTTAGTGATAGGTGCAATTTTGTCAAAAAATTAGGAGTTCTTCAAGTTTCTTGAAGAATCTTGAGGTTTTTACCTTCTGGTGACTTCTTGTTCGATTTTCTTCATTTTGGTGAGTATAGATGTGAAGATATCGTATATTTATTTGGTTTCATCGTAAATCTAACTGATTTTATATCCTCTTTGTTAGGTATTTAGTTTTGGCAAGTTGTAGTGACAAAATCTGTCAGGTTTGGCGAGAATGCATGATAATTTACGGTGTAAGTTGACATGCAGTTAGGTATTATTGGTTCTGGCAGGTCGAGTCCTTGTAGCGGGTAATTTGTTTCATGGTAATCTTCTTTCAGGTAATGTTTGTGATATATTTAGTGATTTCTGGTTTGCATGTGTTTATACTTGTGTGTTTGTTGCAGATCTCGACTAAGGAGTATAGTGTGGTTGTGTGACAGCAAGGGATATCATCATTGTTTATTCTTACGGTGAGAAAAAGCTTTTGTTTTTTATTTATTTCCTTCTATTACATGCTTCTGTTTTTTATTACATGCTTTTGTTTTTTATTTACATGCTTCTGTTTTTTACATTACATGCTTCTGTTTTTTATTTATGTCCTTCTATTTTTGTTTATAATGCAGGTTACTTGTACTGCAAACAACAGGTTCATAAACTGAGTTAATGTAATGTCTATGGTGGAAGGATTCTTTTTAATATGGTTGTTTGTCAGAATGGAAAGCATGGGTGCCTGTTCTCAGCCAACATTCAGTCCGTTACCTGGAGATAGTTGTTTAATGCCTTCAAGTCATGTTACCTTGGAAGAAAGCCAAAACATCTTGGCAGAGTTCGGTGTTGATGGCGATAGTAGTGACGAAGATGAATATGATCCAAAAGAGAATTGGCTTCCTCTTGACGAGGACTTGCTGTCTGAAGCTTTGAATGGCGGTCCAGATCGATCAAGAACTGTTAATAGCTGGGCAAGAAGAAGGTTCGATGAGTGGAGAAAAGATTTTGGTATGGATGTATCTATTCCAATTGAGAAGCTGAATCTGGTTGAGCTTAACAGGATGACAACAAGGTTTATTCTTCAGGTAATTTCGCTTTCTTCTTTCTATTTTTATGTTTTATATTTAGTTGTTTCTTATCCTTATCAATTTCTATTAGGCTAAGAAGAAGAATGGAAAGGTCTACCCGCCTGAAATGTAAGTTCTTTTTTGTTATTTCTGTTTTATTATTTTCTATTTTATTATACTTTGTTGTCTGTGTTTTAACCATGTATTTTTTCTTTTGTATTGTAGTCTTAACTCTCTATTGAGAGGCATCGGCAGGATTGTGCGCAGGGAACAACAAAAGATTCAAGGAGAAACAGGTGATCGTCTACCTGCATTTAATATTTTGTACGATCCCATCTTTACGTAGACACGTGAGGCATTCGTCTGCATGATTAACAAGCTGAGACAAGATGGAAATTATGAGAAGCCGAAGAAGAAAGTTCCTCCCATTACTTTTGCTATGGAAAAGGACATTTTGGATGATATAGATCATCAAAACACGCATCCCACAGGTTGGATCAAAAGGCTATTTTATTATATGGTGACGCGTTTTGGCATTAGAGGAAACAAGGAGTTGTGGAGAGTCAAAGATTGTGATGTGATTCTTGAGGTGAACGAGGGTGGGGAGTTAGTAAAATATGGAGAACGTTTAAGTAAGAACCATCACAAAATTTGAAGATCATCACTTCCATCAACCTGTTTGGACATATGAGCATGATTTCGTGTTGACTTATAAACAATATGTTCGACATTTGCCTGCCAAAGAAAATGATTCGCAGCCACGTCCTTTTTTTCTGCAGCCTATTCCTAGGTACAAAAAGCATGTAAGTTTCTTCCTTTCTTTTATTTTGTTAATTTTCTGTTTTTTCTTTGCAATTTTAAGCTTTTTTTGTGTTAACATTTTAGGTGTGGTATGCTGTAACGCCTGTTGGTATCAATTTAATTATCAAGTGGCTTAATCGGCCGGCCCGGCCGCGGCAGTTCATCCCGATCTTGAAATATGCAATAAGTCTTGCGGGGTTTCATTAGTCTCCGTCTTTCGGTACTAGTGTTCCTTCTAATGTAGGCATGGCGATTGCTGGTCATAGAAGCACGCCAGGTTATGAAAGATAATGCCTATTCCATTCGTTATGTCTATTTTATTTGTTGTTATATTAACATATATTTGCAGGTATGATCGAACTGAGGAGTAAAAAATCAATGCGTGTATGAATATAATAAGTCAACATGTCAATTCTGACGGGCATATGCGAGCGTACAAGGATGTTCTTGCGGGTAAGATTCCTTTGAACTTTCTTTTTATTATTTTTATTATTTGCTTTATTATATTTTTTAACTTTCTGTTTATGTAGATGAAGTGACAAAACAGAATGCTGTTGGAACTTTAGTTCCGCCACTCAGGAACCCTCTTCATGAGTTGAATGGAAATGTGACAGGATCGTCAGTTCTGCGTGTTGTAAATCAGAATGATATTAGTATCAAAGAGAATTCAGGAGCTGCTGTTAGTGCATCTGATCAGGGACAAGTTAGATGGTCATCGAGATGTTAGTTCTGCAGTAGTTTAGATTGGTCCTGACAAACTTTAAGAGAGTGGAGCAGGTGGTAAATTGACATTGTTAGACCCTCTATCGAGATCGATGACAATATCTATGATGCTTCGTTCTATGATGAACTTAGCAAGGTGTATCCAGATAGTGCCAGGGCAATAGAGAAGTACACGGGGCCAGTCATAATTACACAAGGCACATTTAACAATTGCAACTTCAAATTTTCTGGTGGTGTGGACATGAATCAGGTTCTTGGTGTTCTCTCTGCTGCATTGAAGAAGAATTAGGCATAAGAAACTTTTTTACATGAAAAACATTTCTCTTATATGGAAAACTGGAATTGTTGTTGTAATTGCTGTTGGCAATGAAAATGGATTTTGAAACTGGATTTTGTAATTGTTGTTGGCAATGAAACTGTAATTTTCAAAGAAACTGGCTTTTCAATGGAACTGGATTTTGGATTTTGGCAATGCAATGTAATTCTGATTGTAATTTTGTTTTAATGTTTTACAGCTTAACGAATAGTGGTGCTGAAATTATATAGTGGAGCTCAAATTATGGTTTTGAAAACACACAGAAAATCACAGTAATCCCACCCTGTAGTGGATTACATGTGAGTTAAATTTGGTGAAATCAATTAGGTTGAAGATGCAGTTACTTGTTTCTATTTGAACTAACTTTCTGTCTGATGAGTAACGAGCATTGGAAATAAACATTCTTGGTGCAATTCGTTATCAAACAACAAATTAACAAATTCAAATATTGACAATAAACAAAGGAGACCCCAAAAAGTTAGAGGAAAGAAACAAAGAACAATGTAGACAGGACTTGGACCTCTTTTCAGGCTATGATTCTAGGCATCGATTCTCCAAATACTAGTGACCCACACGCAAATCGGCCTGTTCCAGGCCCCAATGAGCTCTCTCCCACCAATTTCGCCCAAATTATCATGCCTCATCCTAGATTATCTACAATTTTCTTTTCTTCGGCAGGGTCCAGATAGAATAATCACTTCTAATAACACCATAGAAGCATCAATCATGCCTAAATTTGCACTGTAGCATAAAATTTGACCATGCTTATATCAACCCTGGTTCTTGCAAACAATTTTTGGACCTGATCACTTCTTAGATTACACTCAATTCTTGCCTTCTTAGACTAGTTTCTCATATTTGCGGCTTTAGAAAATAATATCTTGCGCATGCCCATCTAGTTCGCAGTTCGTAACTTGATCCTCTGTAGATCCTTACAACCTTTGTTTCAAAGGATTCCCAATTACCTTCCTTCTGTTGTTAGCATATTTGCTATGAGGTAAATTCCAATCCCTTGGCTAATAAACTGGATATCTAAATCTGGATGCCATCCATCAACAAGATATATTTACAATATTCTTTTCAACAACCCATGCTTAATCCATATTCCCAAAGCTTACACAAATCTATTGGCAAGCATATCACCTCCAATCAATTCAAAGAAAAAACCCCACCTGAAGTAGAAAATTGATGCACTCTCTTCAAGCTCCGATGCAATCCTCCTCTGGCCTTCTCCTTAGCACCATAAAGCTCCAAAAACCTCTCTTACGAAATTGATCACGTTCCCAAAAGCCATCTTTGAAAAATCCCCCTTTGTAAAAACCCCTTGCTTAAATAGATATATGCCATGCATATATCCTTAGTATCAAATAAATGTATATTATGTACAAATACTGGCCTCTAGGGGGCTAGGACCATTACAAAGAGTGTGTAGGGATTCTGAATGATAAACTCTAAATATGAATCAAATGGACAACTGTGGTAAAGACTTAAAAATGATATGAGAACAAGCTCCTATACGTGGATGATAGGATTCGAACCTATGCGAGCAAAACCCACATGATTGATAGGACTTGAACCTATGCGAGCGAAACCCACATGATTTCTAGGCATGCCCAAAAACCACTCTGGCACATCCACAACGACATATGTAACACTTCTGATTCTCCTTAGATCATTGAGACATCTAGGAGGATAGGGTTTGTCCAGTCATTTGTTCTCTCTCATTGTCATGTTTGATGGTTGGAAGAGCAATATTAGCTTCGACCTCGTTTCTTACACTATAGTGCAATTGCTTGCTCACTTGTCCTTACATCATCATCAACATAGTTTGATGTGTTAAATCTTCTTTTTCACTCCTGCTCCAAGAACAAAATTGAAAGAGATGCATTGGCCGAGAATCGAACTCGGGTAATGCACAAGGAATACCCATGAATACCTTCTCAATTAGCAAGTACATACATCCAATTCAATCAAATGCATCTCATCATGCTGCGAATTTTTCTTGTTACCTCTACCTATTGAAAGACCCTTCTAGGTACTTCCCAAGTGCAGCATGGAAGATTGCATGTAATCCAGTTTTCAAAAAAAATATCGTGGTCATACAATAAGGTGTAGGAATGGTTGTTCTTCTAATCAGTCCAAACAAATGATTATGCCAAGGCATAAAACGACAAGATTTAGCTTCGATGTCATTTCTTACACTATGGTGCAATTGCTTATGCTCTTGTCCTTACGACATCATCAACATAGTTTGATGCATTACATCCTATTTCTGGCTCCTGCTGTCACCTTTAAGGGTCTGAACGGGACTTGAACCCACTACCTCTGGAGTGGTAAGCTGTGCATCCTAACCAAAAAGACTACGATGATTTGGATAAAACTAAATCACACGCTCCAGACCTGATATTAATTGTCACACTATCCTCCCCTCAAGGCCCCCCCTCCTTGAAGGCTTGCAACCGGGAAAATTGGAGGCGGACCGAACTCGATCTGCAAGGGACTGAAATCGAGCCCCTCCCCCCTCCTTGAAGGCTTGCAACCGAGAAAATTGGGGGCGGACCGAACTTGATCTACAAGGGACTGAAACCGAGGAGTGTGACGACAACCATCTGGACCCCCAACCCTATTACGGGTTGCCCACACCACGAGGGCATGAGTTATCCAAATCATACTATCACATTTAAGGGTCTGAACGGGACTTGAACCCACTACCTCTGGAGTGGTAGCTGTGCATCCTAACCAAAAAGGCCACGATGATTTGGATGAAACTAAATCACACGCTCCATAGTTAATCGTCACACCTGCACCAAGAATAAAATTGGAAGAGTTGAACTACAGGATGCATTTGCCGAGAATCTAGCTCGGGTCTGTGCCGTGGCAGGGTACTATTCTACCACTAGACGGCCAATGCACAAGGAATACACATGAAGACCTTCTCAATTAACAAGTACATATCCAACTCAATCAAATGCATCTCATCATACTGCTAATTTTCTTGTTACCCAATCACAACATTCTACCTATTGAGACACCCTTCCCAAATGCAACATGGAAGATTGCATGTAATCCGCCAAAAAAAAAATATCATGGTCGTACACTAAAGTCTAGGAATGGTTGTTCTTCTATTAAGTCCAAGCAAACGATTACCAAGGCATAAAACGATAAGATTTGCTCTATTACCATGTTTTTCCATGCTTGAATTTGATATCATAAAAATTTGAAAGAATTAACATGTGAATAAGTAACAATTCCGAGCATTGGTGTGCCACTAATAGGGGGGCTATGTATAAACCCTAGAATATTGCGTAAATGGAAGAGTGCGTATAAACTCTAAATATAAATCGAATGGATGACTATGGTAGGACTAAAACATGATATGAGAACAAGCTTCTACACGTGGATGATAGGATTCGAACTTATGCGAGCAAAGCCCACATGATTTCTAGTCATGTCCAAATTCCAATGTGGCACATCCACGACAACATGTGGAGCACTTCTGATTCTCCTTAAATCATTGTGATATCTAAAAGGATAGGATTTGGCCAGTCATTTGTTCTCTCTCATTGTCATGTTTGATGGTTGAAAGAGCAATATCAGCTTCGGCCTCTTTTCTTACACTATGGTGCATTTGCTTGCTCACTTGTCCTTATGTCATCAACAACATGGTTTGATGCGTTAAATTTGTTTACTCCCGCACCAATGTGACACTCCCCAGAAGTATACAATGCCCCGCCATATACTCTACGAGAAATCCTCTATCTATAGCATCAACTGCTACACGGGGCCTCCATCTGCCCCAATCCTGGGATGGCAAGGATACAGGTAAGGAAACACGAAGGTTTTTTGCACGCCCGTCCCCTATGGGCTCCTATAACAACGGAAGCCAATATTAGCGCTGGCATCAATATAATATAAACAGCTACCACAAAAAATAGCACATCCATACAATCATAGATATATCAAAGGTAACATCATATCATAAAGCACATGAGCTCCTACCCAGGTTCAGACTCGTAAAAGGGAAAGTAGACTAACGGTTGGGCCTCAAGATAGAGCAGATCGAGATATAACAATGGTGGGACTGGCTATAGACAATGGCTAGGGTTGACTACTCCATCCACCCCTCCTGTGCACACTCTGCAAATGGGCTAAATCGAGCTCTGGTGTGACTATAATCTGCCGCAGACCGAAGATAGGCCTAGCCCGCTATGGTTCCCCAGTAGCCGCGCTGAGCAAGGACCTCCCTCCACTTTGCCACTAATCCCGTTATGTGGTGCTTAGTCACTCCATAGCCCCTGTAGCCAGGTGGGCTCCTATGCACAGGCTGCATCTAATAGGAACTAAGGGGTCTAAACTAGGAGCATCATCTAAATAATAGCTATTAAATCTCTACTCTCCTTCCCAATAAAAGAGGAGCAAACATAACATCATCATATATCCCTATAACATGATAACAAATAAGAATAACATCTAATCCTAATCATATGCATCATCTGAAATCCTAACTTCCAGATGATCTACAAAGGACTCTACTTCAAATACCTGCTCCTGGGAATTCCCTCCTGCTGCATCTCCATGGTCTTCAAGGGGTTGAAGTAGATCCCACTCCTTCTGATGCAAGCATGCTCTGGGGGCTGTTGTGCTATGCTATGCTACAACAGATGGTTCTCGAAACGAAGTTTCGAGTGCGAACAAGGTTCCAACATTGTTGAAGCCAAAAAAATGGCCTAGGGTTAGGGTTTGGCCATTTATGGGTTAGAGTTGGCATGTCATACCACGTGGCTCCAATTGGGTACGTTCATGTGATGGGTGCCCAATAGGATGGAGCCATATGGAAATAGTCCCATAAGGTTTGCTAAGTTATGTAAATAACTTAGCTATGCCCCCTTATCCACATTCTATGGTATACAAGTCTATTAAGGTGGGCTTGTATAGTGACGTGGCCTAGAAATATACGTATTTATATCGTATATTTTAGGGAACGTCACATTCTCCCCCCTTAGAATAATGTTCTCCTCAGCATTAGGGTAAGTTGACGAATCATCATCAACCTTGCAAGATCACACAACAAGAATATAGCAACTTAACTTTATTGAAAAGATCAACTTCCATAATTACTTATAATGTTAATTGTAAGGCTACATTTATATACCTATACAACATTATATAGCTTTAATAGCTATTATTATATAAAGTTAGCACATAATGTTATCACAACATGTTTAGGAGTTCATAGTTAAGTCTAAAAATCTACGACTCCTATTTTCTCATAACGTGCTCCCTCCTCCATGCTCCTCCTTCATTGACCTACATGAGTAGCATATTACGTTAGTTTTTAGGGGACCACCCCTCTAATTACCTCCTTGAGCTGAACTACTAACTCAAGGTTTCTCCTAATATCTTGCACTCGATCATGGCCCATAGTATTTGTACTTAAGGACCGTTTAAGACGATCCTATCATCACCCATGATTGGATGCTACTTGTATAGGATTCTCTTGATCGTGTACACCCGCAGTGCACCATGCCCCTGGGGGGTTTAAGCTAGGGAACATCCCAGACGATCCCATCATCGCGCATGATCATGCTTACCTCATCATGATCCCCCTACGGTCATGTGCACGTCCCGTGCATCATGACATAAAGAACATCCTAACGATGATCCCATCATCGCCCACGATCCTGTGCCTACTCGTATACATGACCCTTTTGTTCATGTATACCTGCAGTGCATCATGGCCCTGAAGGTTTAAGCTAGGGAATATTCCAAATAATCCCATCATCGTCCATGATGACGCGCTCCTCTCTCATGACCCTCTCGATCATGCGCACTCCTGATGCGTACTGGCCTAGAGAACACCCAAGGGAGATCTCATCATTGCCCATGCTCCAAGACTTCCATGTATGCATCCCAACTAGCTTAGAATGCATACGTTTTTTGCACTTGATACTAAGGCACACAAGCTTAAGCTAAGAGCACCTGATGGGTTGGCTTCGACCAATTCAGAGATGATTTGGTTGTCGAATTGCTCTATGAATTGCTTTTCTAAATCCTGTTTCAATACATGCTTCGCGTCTTCCACTGGCAAGTGATTCCATTTGACCAAATATTGACGGAATTGAGACCTTGTTTTCTTCAACGCTTTGTCAAGAATTAATTCGAGAACTATCTCAATTTGTTCCTCCATCATTTCCAACAAAGTGGGAGTCTTTAACATCTCCTCTGAGTTTGGGGTGTGCCTCTTGAGTGGGCTCATGTGGAAGACCATATGAACCTTTAGATGGGCAGATAAGTCGAGCTTATAAGCTTGGCTCCCTACTCGCTCCACAATCTTAAAAGGCCCCGCCCACCTTGGAGAAAGTTTCTTGCAATTGCCGATGCGGATCTTCGCTTGCTTTACCTTTATCTTCAGCCACACGCGATCATCTTGAATTCTCTTACCGTCCTATGCGTGTCTGCCAAGCTTTTCTGGCAGCTTCTTACTGCTAGTAAATATCCTCGGACCTATCTGCCAACAACTATTGAGACACTTCTACCTTTGGTATGGAATTGTGCCAAGTATCTGGTGTACGGCATTGATAGCCATAATTGATCATAAAGGGGGACATCTGGGATGATTCTTGCTTGATACTATTATATGCGAATAGATTGCTTGTGCCAAATATAGTGCCTCAAGATGTCCTCCAATATCCTATTTGTCCTTTCTGTTTGACCATCAGTTTTTCTCAAACAGAGCTTCGTGCCAATGGTGTTGAAGAAGTCTCTCTAAAAAGCACTTATGAACTTCGAATCTCTATCTGAGATGAACCCTCTAGGCATCCCATGCAATCTAAAGATTTCCCTAGCAAAAAGCAAGCCTGTATATAGGGCCGTGTTTGTGGTCTTGCATGGCAAGAAATGTGTCATCTTAGATAATTTATCAACCACCACCATCAAAGCATCGTGGCCCCTAGATGTTCGAGGAAGACCTGTGATGAAGTCCATCCTCACCATCTCCCACTTGGCGTCTAGCACCACCAATAGTTCAAAAGCCCCTGGAATTCGAAGTTGCTCTGCTTTGTCTGCTGGCATAGCTGACATTCCCGAATATACTTGGCGATGTCCTTCTTCATACCTGGCCAAAAATTGCTACTTCTTATCTTGAAATATATCTTCATAAATCCTGTGTGGCCGGCTATAGGGCTATTGTGAGTATTGTGGAGGATCAACTCCTTACTCCTGATACCTCTGGGACACAAAGCTTGTCCTTATAATATAAAAGGTTGCCTTTCTTCTTAAATTGCTTGTAGGCCTCCCTTTCCTTCTTTGTCCTTGTTTCCTTGTAAAGATGCATCCATATTTCTCAAAATTCCTGACTGGAGGGGATATCATCCTCAATCTTCTTGCCAAACTCGTTGCAGAGGGTCGAGATGGCATTGTAATGCACTCTAGTCACCAACGACCGAGGGATAGTGCGTCCGCAACCACATTCAACTTCCTTGGCTTGTATGATATCTCCATTTCATATTCTTCTAGGAGCTCTATCCAACATCTTTGTCTTAGTTTAAGGAGTGGTTGCATGAAGATGTACTAGAGGCTCTGATGATCAGTGTGTAACTGAAATTTTCTTCCCAGCAAATAGTGCCTCCAAATACATAGGGCCATGACGATGGCTAGAAGCTCTAGATCATGGGTTGGCTAGTGTTGCTCTGCGTCGTTTATCTTTTCGGAGTCATATGCCACAACTCTGCCCGTCTACATAAGTACTTCCCCCTCTGGCTATCTTGCTTGCATCAGTTGCCACAAGCTTATCTTTATCTGGGTCCGGTAATATCAGCACTCGGGTCGTTGTGAAGACTTCCTTGAGCTTGTCGAATGAAGCTTAGACATTCTTAACCCAATGATTCACCCAATCTTTCACTTTGTGATGCTTGATGAGATCTGAGAGGAAGCTGCCCACTTGGAAAAATCCCACGAGGCCGAGAAAACTCACTTAAGCTACATTCTTGGTCTTGACCAACTGCTTATTGCCTCAATCTTCGACAGATTGGTGGATATACCCTCGGCTGATACCACATATGTTGTAGTGAAATGGCACTTAGAAAGTTTGTCGAACAAAAGGTGCCATCTTAACTTCTCCAAGAATTTCCCTAACTGCGTTACATGCTCTTCCATTGACTTGCTATAGATCAAAATGTCGTCGAAGAAGATGATGACAATTTCATCCAAGAATTCCTTGAAGATGTCGTTCATCAATCTCATGAAGGTTGTTAGGGCATTTGATAGACTGAAAAGCATAATAGTGAATTCATAATGCCCATATCGCATTCTAAAAGCGGTCTTACGAATGTCTTCTTCCTTGATTCTTATCTGGTGGTAACCTGATCTCAAGTCAATCTTGAAAAAGACTTTTGCTTCCTGGAGCTGGTCCATCAAGTCATATGCCCATAGCAAGACGTATTTATTCTTTACTGTCTGCTTGTTCAACTGACAGTAGTCAATACACATTCTCAAACTTCCGTCCTTCTTCTTTATGAAGAGGGTGGGTGCCTCGAAGGGTGATACGCTTGCTCTAATAAATCCAGCTCTAGCAACTCCTGCAATTGCTTCTTGAGCTCTGCTAGCTCTGGGATGCTCATCCTATAAGGAGTCTTACTGATAGGCTTAGCACTTGGTGCTAGTGTAATCTCACATTCCATGCCTCTATATGGCAGCAACTCACGGATTTCATCCAAAAAAAACATCATAGAACTCTTAATTATCCTTGCGACTGCCCTAGGCAACTATTTCGAGCTTAACTCCCCTTGATGCTTCGGATCAGGCTCAATGGTCTCTAGCCTAAGAATGTACTCAATCTTATCCTTCATTATGCATTTGAGTAACTGCTTTAAGGACATGCACTGCATTACATAAGGGACTTCCTTATTTTGACCACAAAACGGTTGCTGTCGAATACCATGATTGAAATCTCATGCCTGTCGCAGTCGATCATTGCCTTTGCTGGCTTCAAGAACTCCACACCAACTATAAGGTCATACTTACCCTACCCCATAGTCCACTTAGTCTGCTTAGGTCTATGTCAAAATTGACTCTTCTTTCTTTGGTATGGTAGATTGCCCCACTTGCCATACTGACTAGCTTTGGCTTCGATTTGAGAGTCTTGGATTTCAGCTATGCTGCTAACCTGGGCGAAGCAAAATTGTGGGAGCTACATGTGTCTATGAGGGCTACATAGGGCTTATCATCTATGATGTCCTCTTATTCCCACTTCAACACCGCACTTGAACCTGACCTTAGCCTCAACTTTGATCATGGTCGTGTCTTTATTTTGGATCACAACTTAGATTTGGCTTTTGCATTCATCGACTACATTTCACTAGTTAGGTAGTTTAGTTTTCGACTTCTGCCATACATTCTTTTAGAGTCCTTGACCTGAGCTCTTTTTGTTGGAGGTTTTTCCATTTATCATGTGATCTTTGAGGTTAGTTGTTTTTTATTTTGCTACATATTCTAAACGAGGTGCACCCTGGACTATCCACAGTCGTCGGATCTGTCAATCCTATGGCCCAGACTGTATGTTGGAGCTTCTTGACACCTCTCGTTTCGATTATGCTCAATTATGATTGGAGACGCCTATGATTTTAAGATGTCGAATACGAGTTTGCCTAAGGTTTTGATGGTATATCGAGCCTCTATACGGTGAAATACGGGGATTCGAACCTCTACCAAAATAACTCAATGTCCTAATACGACTACTTTATTCGAACCTCTACCAAAATAACTCAATGTCCTAATACGACTACTTTAACCAATCTAACCAGTGAGCTAATGTGACTATTTTTTATCTTAAATCTATGTTTTTTTTATAATAACCCATTGAATTGTTTTAGGGATATGGTCTATGGTTTCAAGAATTATATCTATATCAAATCCCCCTGGAACCCCCTGTTATTTTGCTACATATTCATGTTTCTATCCTTATGGGACTATCGTGTGATCTTTGAGGTTAGTTGTTTTTCATGTTATCATTAATACTCCCTTATGGGACTATCCTTATGTTTTTTTTAGGTTCATTGGATCCTGGCATATTCTTAGAAATATGCCAGATCTAGGGTCCACAAATATACACCTCACACCCCCGTATACTTGAGCGCTCCCTTGCATGTATATACGTATAAGAATACGCATGAGAAGGTCAAATACTGGAGCCACGAACCATTGGAATGCAAAGAAAAAAATATTGTCCAATCACGCTTCTGAGCCTCCGGAAGCTCTTCATCTGTTGCTCTCCAGAACCGCCCACCCATGCAGGCGCAATAAATCAAGCAGAGTGGATTTTTTAGGGCACCTGTATTTGAACAGGAAGCAATCTAGCGGCCTGAAGAACAGGAGCCTTGCTAAACCTCTCCCAAACCATTCCGACCTGTGGAAACTCATGGAAGCCCTGTTTGCGGATTTCAGACCATGCTTCGACTAGGCCTGCTGCGAAAAAAAGGATGAGGAATAGCCCTGCTTCGAAGCCTTAGGAATTCTTGGAAAACTCAAAGCAAGTAGGCCGGATTGTGCTCCTGCACTTCGCTTGCTTCATCCCAGCAAGAATATGGCCGCCCACAAAGCAGCCTCTGAGGTCGATCTTCCAGCAAAGGCCATGATCTGGCAAGATATTCTATTTTAAAACCTTCAAATCAAATTTTTTCTTAACTTCAATTCCATCCCCCTTTTCTCGCTAAACCACTCCCAAAATCTTAGTCCGGGGAAAATTTGCAAACCTTATTGGAATCAATTGACATATGTCCTTAAAATGAATATTACTCTTTTTAGTCATTTCAGAATCATCACATTATTTCTTTTCTTTTTTTTGAAGAATGACAAACTTTATTGAAACTTCAGGCCAAAAGCCAGATACAAATGCAGAGGCGAGAATAAAATCTCAGAGGATAATTATGATCCACTGAGTAGAACCACCAGCCTATGCATAAGACAACACACTCAAATAGGACTCAAATATTAACTGTCGCTTGGCAGGAGAAAGCGAAGAACAATGGTAGGCGGGCATATGCATGCTACACCCTGCCATTTTTGGAACCTGCCAAAGTACCTGCACTAGGTACTTTTGGATTGGGTACTATTTTCTTGTTCTTTTGGTCAAAACTAATTCAAAAGTTCAATATAAAATGTCAAAAGCATATCAATGTTCAAGGTTAAGATAGAGATAATACTATTGGAGGCCAAAATGAATGCATTCAATTTAACATTTATAGTTATTGAGATATTATAAAAGTACCCAGTACCCAGTGTTGGGTACTTTTTTAGGTAGTTTTATGGTTCCTAAATGGTACTTTTTTTGATAGGGTGTAGCATGCTTATGCCCAGGCCTTAACGTTTCTAGCTTGTGCGTTCTGGAGGACAACTGCAGGAGGAATATCCAAACCCTGAAAGATACACAATCTTCTGTGCTTCCAGATGGACCACAACAACTCCTGATGCTAAATGAAATGCTTGGCTCCGCAACTTATTCCAAGTATCAGGATAAATAGCCAGAAGCACTTGCTGACTTGTCAATGTCATATGGAAAAGAGAAAGCAGCCAAGACCAAACAGGCTAGAGCTGATCACATAAAAAGAAACAATGCTCAATGGTCTCGTCCCTTTGCTTGCACAGTAGGCAGAGTGCTGACACTCGAGGATCAAATCTATGGACCAGCACATTCACACGAGGGCATCTGTGAAGAATCTGCCACCAAAGCACAGCCACTTTAGGATGGAGTAGTTTATCCCAAGCCAAGTCCACATACGTCTCCAACTAGGAGGTGAGAGCTGAAGGGACCACTTAGTGGATGGCGGAAGGATATCACCATTGACCAGCAGCCTATACATAGAGCTCACAAGCCTATGCTCGTGCATCTCTGGTGGAAAACCCACATGCACACTTCAATAGCCACTGGAGCAACCAATGGCAGAGTATTAGCGACCTTTTGCCAAATAGGTCTATCCCGAGATAATAACAATTTTGTTTGAAAGATTTGTCATGTTGCTAACTGGCCAGAATCATACCATGTAGCAACTGTCAAGATTCCTGCTAACCTCCAGCACCGTTGAGTTAATGGACGAACTGAGGCACAAAGTGGAAGATTACTTTCCACAGGTATCCACCAACAAAGGGCACTCAACTGATGACATGCAACAAGATCAATACAAAATAAGGTCTGTATTGTCTCCCAAGACTCCAGCAAGCCTTTTAAAAAAGGGAAGGCATTAGGAAAAGGGCATAGCTGATAAAAGGGACTCCAAGAAAGTAGAGGTTTTAACGAAGCTTTCCCAAAAGGAACACAATGTGCACATTATTTCTATCTAACATGTTGATTTATTGCTAGTGTGACCCTATTGGGCAATGTCCTTGCCCAATGTGCATCATGAGTTGTTGATTTGGTGTATCTTGCTGCTATATCACAATTTGTTCACTTGTCTTTTACATAGCAGTCATCTTGCTCTATCTCTCCTACTCTCACCTTGTAAGGTGTATTGTATGGTCCCCTTTTATCTTCTGATCATTTTCTCTAACATTCAAGCTTAATGTTTCTAATAATTTGGTCAACTACCTTTAATTGATGGCTTCTATTTGCCTCGTCGCCACATTGCATTATTACTTCAATCCTAGCGTCTTTAGTCACACCACTCCCTTTTCACATTGTCCAAAATTTCCATTTTTAGGTGATCCTTTGTTCTTGCCTAGATCTATTCTCTATGTTGGCGGGATACTTTTTCATCGTGGTGCTACCTTTTGGGTTGTTTTCCTTTCCTAGCATTGATCATTTGATAAGGTGTACTCTTATAAGGGCTTTTTCATTTTAATCGAAATTTTGCGTTTTAACATTTTCGCAGATTTTATTTTTGTGGAGGTATTTTTGGCCGTTTCTTTTGCTAACACTTCCATCTTGCTTAATACTTGATCTTATAGTATTTCATTTATTGTTCGAGCAATCACAATCTTTTGATCTTTTGCATTGTCTATGGGTTTGACATCATTGGGTATGTATCCACTTTCATAGTAGTGCTACTTGGTTTGGATATTGTTGAATCAATGCTCAGAGGTTTGACTTTTGTTGTTTTGCGCTTTTAATCTACATCTTGCGCCTGATGTTATTGACTGTAGGCTTTCGATATTGTTGAATTAATCCTCAAAGGTTTTGACTGCTTTTCTTTCTCATTTTCCGCTCTTTGATTTATATTTGTATCTGATGTTATCGGGACTTGTTGATTGTATAAAGGGCATTTGCTTGTTTTTACGTTTGCTCCTTGGGATGAGGTCTATTCAGGCTGTATTTATAAATATTTCTTCTCTAGGTATTATAAAATGAATTATTGTTCTCTGGCATTCCAATGAGAGTATTGACTTGTATATCATACGATGACTTTATCGCACGTGTGTGTCTTTTGATCCTCGTATATTGTCACACACTATTTTTACTCAGAATATGCCACTTTACATAGTCATTGTATTTTCATTTGTCATTTTCCTCATTGGATTCCACCTCAACCTCGGCTCTCTCAACCTCCATCTCTTTGATATCCTTAGTCATAACCTCACCTTTATCTTAGATCACACATTTTCGACCTTCTATATTCGAGTTTCCAGACTTAAACCTTCCTTTTGCAAACTACATTACCTTCGGTTATCCGTAGTGATCCTTCTCCGTATATAGTGCACGATTTGCTCGTCTTAGAGAGGCATCAACATGATCTGCAATTATGCACAATACATTTTAGTTTCTTGTCGCCTGGGCTTATCAAAATGAAAGTTCTTTGGTAGTCGACAGAGTCTTCTGTGTTCATTGCGAGTCCCTTCCCGGAATGCAATCGATTCGAGCCATCGGATCGAGATTCTGGGGAGAGATGAGCACAATATAATATTAGCCAGTTATCGACGTCTTCTCACAGCAGTGGACGATAAAAAATCATTCTATTCTATTCTATTCTATTCTATTCTATTCTATTCTATTCTATTCTATTCTTATTGCCCTTTGGTACCCTCCCTTGTATTTTTCTTCATCATTATTCGTTGATGTTCCTTGTAGATATATTTATAATTAATGTCCTTAATAACTGTCAGTTATTAGTATTCTCCACCCGTTGGGTGATGCTGTTTTATCCCCACTCGCTGGATGATGCTATTTTTTATCTCCACCCACTGGGTGATACTATTATTTTTCCATCCATTGGGTGGTGCTATTTATTTTCCACCCGTTGGGATGATGCTATATATTTTCTGTCGCTGGGTGATGCTGTTTTATCTTTTTTCATCCGTTAGTGATGCTTTTTTTTCTATTTATATTTTTGGTGCTAATATCTTATGGATGCTGATGATTTGTTGGGTTTATTTTCTTTTTTAGGTGGCCGCTTTTTTCTTTTGCTTTATTTTTCTTTTTTTTTAACACTTACCATTATTTTTCAAGTATTCTACCTTTGTCAAGATCTTATCGCATCTCCGGATGTGCTGCATAGTATATTTGGCTTCGCCATATGTTTATCTTTCATCTTTGAGGGATTCCCGAGGTCGTTAGCGGCATTTTCTAATTGGGGTTTTCCTTGAAAACCCAAAAGAGCGGGGTTTTTTTTATCCCAATGAGAAATTTTCCCCATTTTTCCCATTGCCCTCACTCGTGCCTACTCATAGTGTATTATTTCATTTATGGGGTAGCTTGACGTTGTTCCTAGGGTCAACTCCCCACTCAATGTTTTTCAAACATTGTGCACTGCTGCTGTGATGAATGAAAACCCTTGTGTTCATTGCGAGTCCCTTCCCAGAATTACAACTTGCAACTTTGATCTGCTATGGAATAACCCTTGCTCAACATGCAGATCACAACCATGCAGCCATACAACTTGGCAAAACTTACTTCAAAGCTTTCTTCAGGTGGATGCACATCACGAAGAGGCTTGCAAATTATGCTTTGAGAGGTATATCCTTCTGTTCTTCTACGAAGGACTAAAATACAAGCAACAGAAATAAAATTTTCATGAACACAGTATTGCAGCTTGCTGCCTACATGAACACAGTATCACAACTTGCCACTCAAGCATAATAAGCTATATCTGTATGAATTGGGGAACTTTGAATCCTAGCTCTCTTTTTTTTTTTTTTTTATGAAGGCATGGAATCCTAGCTCTCATAGGAACAAAACTCGTCTGCAAATTTATAGTCAAGATGAATGTTGTATGCTTCCTTTGTGAAAATTCCTATGTGGCCGCAAAAAAAAAAAGGAGTAAGCAATGTGCCTTGCACGATGTTAAGTACTACAGGGACTCAACATGCATGCATCGCATGCATGTATGTATAGTTATGCAGGCACACTCTAGTTAGCATACAAAATAGGCACTTAGTACAAATACAAATCTCAATACAAATTCCAATAGCTTAGTTATGAACTCAAAATTTGTGAAAAATAATGGGCTGCTTACCTTCAACCCTGTTGTGAATAATGCCAAATAAATCAGCTTTCATTCTAAAATACACCATTTCACCCAACCTACTAGTCATAGAGTCATTCAAATTATTTAAGTCTGTTAAAGATAGAGTCTGATGCACCTCCCACGCCATCACCTACTGATTTTTGCATAATATTATAACTGCACGAGTCCAAATAAGTGCATCAAAGCCTGTCAACCAGTATACCTTATTTTTCCACAACTCTAAGCACTATATTATGACTTACAAAATCAGGCAAAACACAATAGTATGAATGACACTCACGCAAACAACATAATCAACTACTTAGCTTACAAACTAATGCAAAATAGTTCCCTAAACACGAAGCTTCAGCCAAAGACCCAGCAATACAGAACACTAGTAGGCAGGAAAATGCAATACCTATATTATGCATCAAAATAAGTAACACATTAGAGCAACTAGCCTACACTCAACTTTAAAAACAACACTAGAAGAAGCATATTTGTCTAGCACAACAAGGCAACAACCTATCTGACCACTCCGCATCTACAACAGGATCACCAACATGATGCATAATCACAGGGAAACTAGCGAAAGGGTAGCAAATTTAGAAACTTTTTCTCAATCCCAAAATACCATTTCCAATCCCCTAGAACATGAGAAATAAATATAATATATTTCTGTAGTCATCTTACCACATATTCCCCTTCTTACCAACTTATATTCTAATCAACATATATAGATTACCTCAATTAGACTTTAGCACTATGACGCTCCCTACTAAATATACGACGCCCAGTCGTACATCTCGTAGAAAATCCCCCATCCAGCCCTCTGGCGTCATGGGCCCTCCATCTATCCCGCACTCAAGATACTTTAGTGCGGGAAGGGGACACGGAGGTGCCTGGACGCCCTTCCCCTATGGGCTCCTATACAACGGAAGCACAACATAATGTCATCACTAACAATATCAATACATCTAACTACCTCGAAGGGTAGCACATCCATACATCCATAGATCCAACAAAGATATTAACATGCCATCAAACATGAGAGTTCCTACCCAGGCTTAGACTCGTAAGGAAGCAGACTGATGGCTGGGTTACAAGATAGAGCAGACCGAGATAAAACAATGGCAGGGCTGGCTATAGACAATGGCTAGGTTGACCACTCCATCCGCCCCTTCTGTGCATACTTTTCAGACTGGCTAGATCGGGCTCTGGCATGACTATAACCTGCCGGATACGTAATCTCGTGGTATCACCCATCGAGGATACTTCGGGTTGCATCTCCCTGGTCCAATGAGGTGGAAAGAGTTCCATCTCCCCTTCCCGAGGTCTAGTGGTTCCATGGGAGGCTAGAGAATCGTGGCGACACACGATTCGTCCCTGACTGAACTCCCCAAAACAAGAGCCAGGCCAATACCTGCAACTCCTGAGGATCAGGGCGACACCATTGATCCAGGAAGTGTCAGACCCATACCCGGCCCACACGAAGTGACCGACTATAGACCTAGCCCACTATGCGTCCCCACTAGCCGCGCTCAGCAGGGACCCACATCCATTTTGCCACTAGCCTCGTTGTGTAGTGGTAAGTCATTCCATAGCCCCCGTAGTCGGATGGATTCCTATGCATAGGCCGCAGAATAATATGAACTAAGGGGTCTAAACTAGAAGCATCATCTAATAGTGACTACTAGGTCCTACCCCCCTTCCCCATACAAGAGGAGCAACATGTCATGTTGTGCCATAGCAGACGGTTCTCAAAACGGAGTTTCGAGCGTGAACAAGGTTCCCAGACTGTTGGAGCCAGAAAAATGGCCTAGGATTAGGGTTTGGCCATTTATAGATTAGGGTTCCATATCACTTCCACATGGCTCCAATCGGGTGCTACCATATGGCGGGTGCCCAATAGGGTGAGGCCATGTGAAAATGTCCCTATGCCTAAGGTTGGCTAAGTTATCTCTAATATATAATTGTAATATGGAAGGTAAGGGGCTAGCTTAACATACGCAAGCATTTTTAGAATTTTTAAGATTAGGATTGGACACGTGTAAGATGATAAAATTAAGTCTCTTTATAAATTGACACGTGTAAGGGAAGAGTAGCTTGAGAGATGGTTCTAGATGCTCATACTAGGTTCTAGAATTCTGCAGAAGGTTAGAACGCTGTAGCCAGGAATGTTCTAGATGGGTCTGTGCTTTTGTATAAAAGGAGGCGGCAGCGACAGTCCAAGGCAGCGACAGTCGAACATATAGCTAAGCGTTGATTTCCTTTGGATTTTGCAGTTGAAGGCAGCGATGATTAGTAGTAGCCTATGATTGGTGGCCGGCATCATAACCACTAGAACCACCACCGAAGATTAGTTCGATATTACGGCTCACGCGATGTTCACCGACTCTCAATCCGGTTGATTTTAATCGGCGGATGGGCTATTTCGAGACGGATTCGCAGCTTCCTCGTAAGTGACTTCGGGCTTTGAAAACGGTAGTCGTATCTTCTTTGCTGCTTGCGCCTCCAACTCTAAGACGGATTTGCACGCAGATGGCTACGGCGCTTTATGCACCGTGGCTATGGCGGATTAGGGGCAGCCGCCATGGTGCTTGGATCATATCCGATTCCCGGGATAGAAAAACCCGCTTTGAGCTAGGATAGGTAGGACAAAGTTACACTCTCAATCACGCCTCAAAGAAGGGGCTTTGGACAAAGCAGGCATAGTGGGCTTCGGATTAAACAAATAGCTCAAACAGTATCACACAAAAATCGCCCAAACATGTTGTAAATCGTCCGCAAAGAATTTGGTTCTCTGGCGAGTATGTGGTCAGAAGAGCAGAGTATCTGGTCAGAGATGAAAAAGCAATTCAAGCTTTTGAAGAAGTTGGATTTAAACCGGCGTTGCTCTATTCGTCTGATACGTTAATTGGGCGACAAACAGTCCTTGCCCAATCTTTATTTTACGATTCATCGTATTCGACATGGCCAAACTTATGATTTATTGCGGGTTTGATTTTGAGATGTTATTCAAAGACGCGGTGGATGCCTTCAAGATTTTCATCTTAGCCATAGCCAAGATTGCCCAAATGCAAATTTCGCATGGTTGTTTAGGAAAACACAGGCTTCCACCAAAGAACAAATAGAAGGGAGCAAGCAAAGAAAAGAAACCAGGTGCGCCACTAACCAATCGATGTTTACAGAGATTTTTCTCGAAACGAAAAACTCCATCAATCCGTTCTATAGCCGACATGCATCCGGATTAGCCGCTTTTTTTTTTTTTTTTTTTTTTTTTTTTTTCTTTTTTGGGCCAATTCTCGCAGCTTGAGGAGAGCGATGATGAATATGGCATAATCCAGATGGCAAGAGGCCAGGAATTTCCTACCACAAAGGATAATCCTGGTAAGAATGATGAATTCTCTGGCATATAACCTCTCCAGGCAAATCCATAGCTATTTTTAAAACCATCAGATGTGTTGTTTCCTTGCAAACAAAGTAATGTTAGCCATTGAGGCCCACACCAACCATGGGCAATATAATAATATCAATTCAAACAATCCTGGACTCCAAGCAGACAAACCAATAGAGCGTGCATTTTAAACTACAAACAAAAAATTGTCTGATTGCCACACACATGTGGCACTCCAAAATGTACATAAATCTCTTCTAGCAAAAACACATACACTAATTGGTATGCCATGTCGTCGTACTCTTAAGGGTGCACAAGTACTGGCTCCTTCCCTGTATTTACATGTCTCAATTATCCATGTCAAATTTCTGGCAAGCTATCACTTTGGATTTCTATAATGCTCGCACGTCCATTTAGTTCTATCCCTATGTTTGGAGGAAGCTAAAGATATGAACAAAAAAACTTGCACACCCCTAAAGTATATATTTTGCCCCGGATAATGGCAAAAAACCCCTAATGGTTACAAATACCGAATGGTTAAAAAACCCCTTTCTTGCATGCATGAGTATGCTTAACATGAAAGATGATGTTCTTGCCATTGTTTATGAGCTCCAAATTCATTCTTGGGCCTACAATTATTGGTTGCCCCATAATCATTGGGCGGTGTATAATTATTGGGTGAACATTATATCGCCCAAACTTAATGGGTGTTCTACTAACGTCAACACTTGGATTAACATAACTTGAGCCATTGATAAACCATTGAAATTGGGATGGCCATGGTTAAGGCAAGTGCCCCAAAATGCTAATTATTGAACCATTATATCATCCTACACTAATGGGAGAGCTTAGTGCATTTGTCCAAGTCGAGGCCGAGGCCCCGGCCGAAGGCCGGGGTCGAGGCCGAGGAAAAGGTCATTATTTAGGGAACCAATCAATAGGTGAACCAAACAGTAGCATGAATCTACATTGTTTTCTAAATGAACTCGAACCTTTTGCACTCAATATTTTATTTTTTTTATCTCTGCTGCTGACTAGTTTAAACAAATTCCACACATTTGAGTTTTTCTAATGCAATGTTTTAGTTATTTTGCCCATTATATAGTGGTATTATATACTGGTATGTAGCTACAACAAAGTCATGATCCCATGTAGCTGCAACATCCGGCCTCATGATCCCATGTAGCTGCAACATCCGGCCTCAAAAACTATAAGGTCTACTTCATATGAATATGGATAGCCATAAGATGAACATTTTTTTATATTGTTATTGACCAACTATAATATTATGGTGAATTTTTTTATGAGTTGTTTGTAATGCTTAATTAATTTGAAGGAAGTGTGCATGATGGAATATCAATGACTATTCCTTCTTTTTTCTTAAAGATATAAACTAAAAAGCACAATGTAGTGGCGGTGATAACCGCCGCGATAAATTCTTGTATAAATAACTTAGCCATGCTCCCTTTTCCCCCCAACTATGGTGTACAAGGCTACTAAAGTAAACTTGTACAGTGACGAGGCCTAGATATATACATATTTATGGCATATATTTCTAGGGAATGTCACATTCTCCCCCCCTTAGGGTAATGCTATCCTCAGCACCATGCTAAGGTGACGAACCTGTACTAACCTTACAAGATCACACACATGCATATGACGACTTTTTTTTTTTTTTTTTTTTTTTTTTTGAAAAGAAAGAAAATTTTATATTCATAAGATTGGAAATATTATAACAAATAATGATCCCTCGTGGATCAAATAAAAATTAAGCACAAAAATCCCACATGGATCAGATGCCATAACTGAAGCTTCCGTACTTATAGGTCTCTCTCAACCTCTTCTTCTACCTAATTTGTACTACAGGATCTAAATCAACATCTTCCAAATTAGGGAGAATACTACAGGAGTCGAGTACATATTTTCCAAAAGCTGCAGATATACCTTGAATGCTCAAAATCCTCTTGCAAGAATAGAGAAGATGAGAAAAGAAACAGGAGTAACATGAGAAATCTGCCACAATTCTCAAAGAAGCTGCCAATGCCCCTAGATTTTGATCTGAACTGCAAATTAGTTAGCCAGAATATGAACCCAAATGAGATGCTGCATTGTCGGGAAGTGAAACAATCAACCTGAGGCAAGCTAGATACATAAGCCCAGCCACCAGACTTCCCCTCAAAAGCCTGGCTTATGATATGAAGGCATCATCTGTCCACAACATATCCTTAGTTCGGCAATCACAATTGAGTCCATTTCTTTTAACGGATCTGTAGAGTGGATCAAACTACTATGTTCTTTTCAAGAAAAACAACTCTAGACCTTTCTGCTAGCAAGAAAGAGCAAAAGGAAGAGAAGGAAATCAAACTGCTGTTTAAAAAACCTGGAATAAGATGAGACACAAGGCTCCCAAAAATTAACTTGCATTCATAATCATGATGGAAATCAGTATAAGACTGGTTTTTAATACATGCAATTTATAATCTCAATAAAAACTATATGTCAACCATGGTTTGATGAAATCAATGCTAGTTTGATCATAACTCTTATGCTAATTTTGTGTCTTATACTAGTTACTTAGAATTTTCAATATTATAATTTAAGATGATTTTACATAGTAGTAATAAATGTTTTTTAGCATAGTTTTAGTGCTTCCAAATTTTTAAGGTTAGTTCAAAAATCATGATTGATTTTACAAGTGTTATATGGCTTTTGGTCCATGCTTTTTTACTATGCTTTTAAGTAGTCTAGTATGGTGGTTTATATTGTTGCTTTTTTCATACACTTGTTTGAATCCTTGAAGTCACTATTGACTTTGAGCATAGTCTTTTATAATAACTAATAATTCCTACACAATCTAGTTTTGCACTACTTTTGGAACACGATTCTAAACTGACTTATGTTGTGTACATTAACTTATTTTCTGGTTGCATGTTGTGGCTTATGAATTGCTTTCTTATTTCTTACCAGTATTTGGTATAGTTTATGTTGGGCTAAGTGTACTTTTGTACTATTTTTTCCAATGTATAAATTGTTAATATCTATAAGGATGTATATATGAGGACTTACAATTACTTAAAGCATTTATTATGCATGCTTTAGGTTTTTCCTTGCATATTTCGGGTAAGGAATCTCTTACTTATTGTTCTGTGGGTTTTTACAAGACAAGTTTGATGTATCATTGAGCAAATTTGACTTCTAGGAGCCTTAAAAATTTTCTTCATGTTTGTACAATATTAGTCAATAAAAATTATTTCAATAGAAGTATTTCAACCCACCAAAATCATCTCAATGGACACCACAAGAGCCAACACCTTTACATCAAGATCATCTCAAACTTTATAGAGTAAAATAATGAATAGAATTGTGTGAGTGCTCTTGATCTTGTTACAAGAGAACTATATTACCACAATTAAGATCCATAAAGACAATTGATAATGCTTATTGTTTGGTGTCGGCTCTATCATCTCTACTTTTGGAACAAGACTACGGGGGTAGTTTTTGATGTTTTCAACATAATGATGGAGTCAATCTATTGTTATGGTGTCAAATAGGCGTGGTACTTAAATCAAAGATTCAAGGTTCAGGAAGAGGAACTAGAACAAGTGGGGTCTAAGTTGTAGCCCTTTCCCAAGGAGGAGATTTTGGAAAAGCAACCATAATGGCTTTGTAACTCCAATCTGACGCTGGCCAGCCGCATAGGTGTTGACAACTTTTGCCCGTCTCAAGTTTTTTATTCCTAGAAGTAGCAGTACTTGAATGGAAGAATAGACGGTCAAATAAGGGAGGAAGTGGACCTAGGCCGTGGACCTGTTCTAGACTTGCCGGAGTGGTCAAATCGCTAGAACAAGTGGTGTGGTACTTGAAGGGGGGATAAGGGAACTAGACCCTTGAAGTCACGCCTAAGTTGAAGCTCCTTTTTGAGGGGAGACTGGAAAGGCAACCAGACGACTCTAGAACTCCAATTTGACTCCAGCTATCCATTGGGTTGACAACTTTTGCCTAGGCGATTTCTATCCTAGAAGTAGCAAGGTGCTTGAATGGAAGTTTAGACCGGTCGAACAAAGAAGGAAGTCGGGCCTACGTTGTATTCCCATTCTAGAGTTGCCAGATTGGTCGACATTATAAAAACTAGGGGGCATCAATAGGTAAATAGTACTATGTAAATAGAGTGAGACAAGCAAAAGTTATAATGTTCATGTCTTTGAAGCCAGATCAAATCTAGTTTGACATCAAGTCTATGCCACTCCATAAGTCCTAATTTGCAGAGGCATCATAGATAACGTGGAAGAGTATGCATTGTATGGCGTTGGAGAGATAAAACATCTGATCATGGGGAAGGCATTATGCATTTTGTGTCTTATCATGGGGGCAAATTTCGGGGCGTGTCTTTTTTCCACACGATTAGATATGTCACAGACCGGGAACTTCAGGTTGGCTAGTTCATGGGTCCTATATGCCCAACAATTTTGCACATGCGTCACTCGAGAGGGTGCAAGCGGCGTGGAGAATCATGCTGTCTCCACAAACTTGCTCATACACGGATGTGAGGATGGCTTTATTTGGATCTCAACCAGGTATGGTTCCAATCGAGCGAGTGGGGAAGAGGAGGAAAAGGTTTTGGGATGCCGGAGCTGTATTTGAAGATGGAGAGGAGAGTTTGGAGGACGGAAGTAGCGGCGCCGACTTTGTGTATGCTAGGAGTGGAGTCCCGCCACCGTCCCCAGAGTCTCCTCATCCCTTTGCAGAATTTATCCCTCTTGACATTAATGATGATGAATTTGACATTGCATGATGTAGTGTTCTAATTGTCTGTTATGAGAATGTTGATGTGCATATATCTTATGCTTTATTGTTTTTATTGCAGCAAACAATGGCATGCGGATGGTCCGCGATGGTGAGCGAGAGGTTGTGGAGATTAGTGACAGCTCTGAGGAGGTTGAGTCCGTGGACCAATCTGTTGTTGAATCTGGTCAGAAGAAAGAGCAGTTTGATATTATGCAGGTGCTGAAGGACGCACAAGATGCTGTTAGGAGCGTGTGTTGTGCTGTGCAGAACTTGCGAATGGCACTTGCAACTGTGTTAGAAAAGATTGAGAATGCTATGCAAGTGGTCGATCGATGTGCGGCAGATTCGGTCATATTCAAAAGAGGCATGTTGCGCTCACATCTCAACCTATCTAGGGCGCCCCTTATCAAGGAGTTGTGTGAACTGAAGATGGTGAGGCACCGCCGTGACCATTATGGTGGTCCTGGTGGCGAGAGGAGACCGTCGTGAATAGGAGTGTCGGCATGTTCTGAGCGTGGAAGAGCCAATGTGAATACAGCCGTGTGTTTGAGTCGTTGAAGTCATGATGTGAAGCTACGGTTTCTATATATATTGTGAATAAAATATTTTTGACCTTAGAGCTGTTTTGCACCATTGATAGAATGTATAAGTTTTTGGTTTAAAAAATTGGTGGCCACCGATTTGGAATAATGTAGGGAATATTCCACGCATCGGTGGCTGGGAATCAAACTTAGATAAAGCGCCAAATACTTTTGAAATAGAGAGAAGATTTAAATAGATGAATTTAAATAGAAAAAAAAAAACCTAAATTCTGAAGCACAACCCTAACCCTAATATTTCCGAACATCTTTTCCTGATGCGGCGGTGGACTTGGAGCAATCGATAGCTCTTCCTGCGCTCGCCTGGATGCTGGGGCATCTTCAAAGTAGTCCATAGAGTAGTCCATAGAGTGGTCCTCTTCAGTGCATGCAGAGCTATTTTTTGTTTCAAGGTGCGATGTGCATCTGCCCTTCTGCGTTTTTTTCTAATTCTGTTGAATTTGCTTATCACTGGCAGGTTTCGTCTTGTAGTCCTTCTGGGTTTATCGCCATTCTACAGATCTATTATCTCGATATTTGCACGGTATAATGCATTTTTTCCTTCTTTCTAGATGGTGGCTCATGCCAGCGAAAACGGCAAGGCTTTGAGTTTTCTTATGCAATTTTTTTTATCCTTTTTATTATTACTTTCTGTGGTATTGTAGTCTCGCAGATGTTGAAGAATGAAGTTTGGCTGCCATGGTAATCCTAGAATGATATTTATCTTACCTGTCCAGAAAAACTCTTGTGTGGCAGTGTTTCTTGCATTCTTAGAATTTGTCATGCTCAAGCTGAGGTTTTTTAGTCTCGAGACACTCACCAAAACTTGCGTTTGGTTCTTGCAATGTCTTCTTCTTACTTGGAACTCCTAACTTGCTGTAAAAAATATTTTAGTCTTGGATCCTCGTTGTTGTTGCTTTGGATAACTACATGGCAGTTTCTTACTCCATATTCTTTTCGCTTTGAATTTTATAGAATGCTAAATATCAGACACCTCTTTTCAGTCTGGAGGTAGCAATTGCCTCCACCATTTTATTCTTCTTCATCTTACGTGTGAATCTAACCTGTCCTTTTCCAGGGGTTTTGTTGCGGTTACAAAGGATCTAACTAGAATGACCACCTTACATATTGCACCAGGTAATGCTCTCTTCCATTTTATTGCACTCGGACATGCTTCCTTCCATTCTAATGCACAGGATATGCTCCTTTTTAGGGCAATTGCTTAATTTGACTTTGTTTGATCTAATTTATTGCAAAAAAACACATGGTAAGATTATGGGTTCAACTCCCACATGTTCACATTTCCATTGCATTCACAAATTTCTCTATTGCAGCATCACTAAACGAAGCACTATTAAATATTCTATACTTGAGACCAAGTTGTTAAATTGTATTGGTTAACTATTCTATACTTGAGACCAAGTTGTTAAATTGTATTGGTTAACCATTCTATTTGTTATCCTGCAAAATAGCAATCTAAGCCAACTACATTTACCATATATGCAAGCTAACTACAATGATCACATTTGGTATTACAGTAATAATTGCTATCAATGTTTGTAAAAATTACCATATACACATACCGAGGAAGATAGATGTAATCAGATATCATTCCGCTACACTTGACATATTAACCATTAGTGCACATCATATAGTAAAAACTATTAATACAGGCACTTAAAATTACTATGTCCACATACTGATAAAAATAGATGTGATTAAATATCATTCCACTAAACTTGATATATGAAGCAGTAGTACATATCATATTTTAAGCTGCTATGAAGATCAACTATAACTATCATGTTCTAATATTGTGTCAAAAAACATTGCTTGTTTATCACGTCATGAAATTGTATTGATGAACCACATTATGTAACTAGACATGGTTTGTAAACTTTTTGGCCCACAAACGCGTATTGATTTTAAGATTCGATTTTCACTAACAAATCAATACAAAAAAGTCATATTGATTCAATTTTGGGGGCCTTGTGAGACTGCAAGTAACCAAATAACTAGAAGTATTCTTTCCTCAAGAGCTAAACATGATTTCGCTCCACCTTATGGACACAATATCCTTTCGGTGTGTTCCTATCAGTTGAAAATAGGCAGTCTCTGCAACTTTTCAGGCCGGCCCAATCGCAAAGATGCAGATATGAGAAAGATATGGCGTATTCCACTGGCTGAAAGTCTTTGGATTGCAGAGAAATCACAAAAATCTGCCAAGATCCTCCATGCTTGCAAGGAAACATAATGCATCTGATGCATTAGAGCAAAAAGAGCCACATTAATGGATTACCTGTAAGCCTTTGAGAGAACCGCCCTGAAAAAGACTTCAAGAAAAAGAGGAACGAGCAGCCCTGATTTATGCAGATCCTCTAAATTGGCAGAAAGAGTCTCCAACTAGCCCTATGGATTTCGAAATCCCTCAAGAAGCCAGCAACAGTGCCGGATTGAGAGAAGAGGAGGGCGGCCTCCCTGTTCTCCCGCCGCCCTAGCCGCTACCTGCGCCAAGAAACTCCATGGTTCTCATTTTTGTTGCTTGTTTATTCTATGACGACTTAACTTTATCGCACAAACCAACTTGTTATTAGCTACTTACTACGTACATGTAGGCTATATTTGTACCTATACAAAATTATATAGCCTTCACATTACTTACCACAATATAACCATGAACATTATCACAACAGTTATTAGGAGTTCGTAGCTAAGTCTACAAAAATTATGACTCTTGTCTTCTAGTAATGTGCTCCCTCATCCATGCTCCCCTTCACTGGCCTGCACACGTAGCACATTACGTTTGTGGTTTTAGGGGACCACCCCCCTTACTACCTCCTTGAGCCGAGCTACTAGCTCAAGGTTACCTCTACTACCTCGATCATGGCCCTTAGGATTTGAGCTTAAGGACCATTTAGGATGATCCTATCATTGCCCATAATTGGGTGTTACCGTGTATGAGATCCCTTTGATCAAGTACACCCGCAGTGCCTCATGCCCCTGGGGGTTTAAGCTAGAGAATGTCTCATGATCCCATCGTCGCGCATAATCACTCATACCTCACCATGACCCCCCTATGGTCATGGGCACGAGCCCTGCATCGTGGCATAGAGATCATCCGAATGATGGTCTCATCATCACCCACCATGCTGCTCTCCTCTCACATGACCCTTCTGGTCATGCGCACTCTTGGTGCGTGCTGGCCTAGAGAACGCCCTTGGAGGGTATCTCATCATCGCGCTCTGGGGGCTGTTGTGCTATGCTGTGCCACAGCATATGGTTCTCGAAACAAGGTTTCGAGCGCGAACAAGGTTTCCAGACTGTTGGAGCCAGAAAAATGGCCTAGGGTTAGGGTTTGGCCATTTATAGGTTAGGGTTCCATGTCACTGCCACATGGCTCCAATGGGGTCCTGCCATGTGTGGGTGCTCAATAGGGTGAGGCCATGTGGAAATGGCCCTATGCCTAAGGTTGGCTAAGTTATATGAATAACTTAGCCATGCTCCCTTTTCCTCCAACTATGGTGTACAAGGCTACTAAAGTAGACTTGTACAGGGACGAGGCCTAGAAATATAAGTATTTATGACGTATATTTCTAGGGAACCGAGACTAAGTTGAGGTGTTCGAATATTTTCAACATAAAAAGTAGGTACTAGAGTTGTACAAGCATGGATAAACACAACTATACCTGGATGGACGAAACTAAGAAGATATAAAAACAACCCTAGACCAACAAAGCATCTAAAGACATCTCTAACAACCAAGTCTGGCTCAAAGCAAGATGTACAAGCGAAAAAATGCACTTCACAAAATAAACAAGGCCTAAACAGAACAACCTATGCAACAATTGGCAGACTACAAGTGCAACAAAATTCTTGAAGGCATCTAGGCGAAATTGCATCTGCAACAAAAAGTTTCGAAGGCATCCAAGATCAAAAAAGGTTAACAAACTTCCTCTCGATTTCCAAGGTCCAAAAATCTGTCAACAAAGGTTATGAATCCGGTGGAAGTGAGGATTGCATACTGCTTGAATGCCAGAAAAGCTTGTGAAGTGATGCGGAATTAAGAGGGAGATGATCTAGTACTAAGTAGAAACTAAAGAAGAGAAGAAGGAGAAATCTAGCGAATGAGAATGACTGACATAGAAAAACTCCGTACAACAACAAGATTCAGCTCAAAGGAAACGCCGATGAGGAATGCAGGAAGACACAAGGCTTTTATGGGAGAAAGGGCCAAAGAAAGCTTGTGCTATAAACAAGGTTGCATATTAAACGGGAGTGTTGCAGCACTCCCGTTTGAAGATTCCCTTTTAAAAAACATATTAATTATTTGAAATGGCCATTTTGTGGGTTAAGTCCACAAACTTATGGTGATTACAATTTAATACGTGCTGTTTTAGCCCCCAATTTATTTTTTTTACTGCTGCGTCAACATATCAAATACTTGAAATGGCAATTTTAGGGGTTAAGTTGAAAACATTAAGGTGATTATGATTTATTACATGCTATTTCAATTATATATTTATTTTTTTCCACCGGGTTATTGTGAACTCACGACAAAAAAGCGGTTTAATTTATAACGGATCATAGGTTAAATTACGAACATTAAACAGAAAGTGCAAGATGTGATCACAGGTCAAATTATGAACATCAAAACAGAAAGTGCAAGGTGTGAAAGAGAAGTAAATATAATGTTTTGTGGTGTGATGAAGAAGTAAATCACCAGCACATGCCAAATCTGTCTAGGGAGGTTGCCCATGCACTCTTTTGTTTATGTTATTCCAGAATAAAACTTTGCGCACCCTCATTCTATTCCAGAATAGAACGTTGCATATTTAGTGTATTCCGGAATACAAACGTGCACTCTTATTGTATTCCGGAATACAAACGTGCACTCTTATTGTATTCCGGAATACAAATCCCTTGCACTTTTACCCTATTCCGAAATACAAATCAAAAGCCATATTTTCATAGGCTGTTTTGGAATAGGATCTTGCACTCTTACCCTATTCTAGAATACAAATCAAAAGCCATGAAAGTAGCTGTTTAAAGTTTCTTACGTTTGGCTAAGCTATACTTGGCTATTTTGGGCGAAATCTAAGCTATACTTGGCTATTTTGGGCGAAATCGAAGACCCAAATATTAGTTGAGCAAAACTTCACGCATCTTCCAATCTGCTGTGTAAAGCTTCCATAACAATTAAGAAAAGAAAGGGTGCCAGAGGACAACCTTGTTTTACCCCTCTCTGGATAGAGAAGAAGGGGCTGGTCTCACCATTAATTAGAACAGCAGATCTGGAGTTGCTGAGAATGGCATTAAACATAGCTATACTTTCCTCATTGAAGCCAAGAGCCCTGCAACATTTGTAAAGAAACTTCCAGCTGACTGTGTCAAAGGCTTTAGTGATGTCCAGCTTAAGAAGGGCTATGTCTTGATTGGAGTCTTTAGCCCATTGCAAGCCCAGAATAGCAGTCACCACATTATCAAGGATGAATCTGTCTTTTAAATATATCGGGGCGGTGTCTTTGCGATAATAGAGTCCAAAATCTTTTTTGAGTCCAGCGACTATGGCTTTGCAATTATCTTGTAGACAACATTAGTTAAAGAAATAGGTCTATAGTCAGCAAAAGAGGTAGGAGAGTCGATTTTGGGAATAAGGGTAATAAGACTAGTATTAATCCGAGCATCCAAACGTTTGCAGACCCTGAACTCATTAGCCAAGTTTGTAATTCCCATGCCAAGAATAGGCCAGGTTTTTTTAAAGAATTCGGCTGGTAGACCATCTGGACCCGGGGTCTTACCATTATCCATACTCATAATAACTTCCTTGAGCTCAATTTCAGAGAAAGGTGAGGAAATTAACTCATTCTGATTGTCGGTTACCTTATTCCCTATTTTGATAAAAGTATCCATCATATCTTCGGGGACGGTCGAATTAGTGCCCATAATGTTAAATGAAATGCTCAACCGACTATTTTAAGCTCAATGTCCTCAGAGATAAGATTGTCCCCCACCCTGATATCATGGATCTGGTTCCTTTTGATCCTAGTCTTGGCTTTGACAAAAAAATATTTCGAATTACACCTCTCATCCTCTTTGAGTTCTTTGACCTTTGCTTTGGTTTTCCATCCTTTAGCAATTTCCGACTCCTCTTTTTCTATCCGGATCTTAATATCATTCTGGCGATTAGGCGGAGAGGTGATAAGCCTTTGTCTAAGGTTGGCTAGATTGGCTTGCTTATTATGATGGATCTCTTTACCCCACTCTTTCAACCCGACTTTTATATGCTTAGCCAGATTAATCCACCACCACATCCAACCCTGGTTAGCAACAGGAGTAGGATGACAGTTGTAGATATCTTGGAGCTTGGGCATAAAGTCATTGTGATCGAGAAGGCTGACATTCAGCTTAAAAAAGGATTTTCTCTTTTTTTGATCTGCCCCACTTAAAATAATTAATTGAGGGTAGTGGTCAGAAAGAGTATAGCCAGCTAAATTCTCCACCCTGTTACTAAAGGTCCAAAAATTTTCACTAAGGTAGAATCTATCATGAAGACAGCATATGGGATCTGCCCTATGGTCTGACCAGCTGAAAGCATTAGGCTTGGTCCTAGCTAGCCTTAAATTGTGATTATAGAGAAGACTGACCCAAGCATTCATCTCATAAGGAATAAGGGGCTTGAAATTTCTATTTTTCATAAAGCAATCAGTTACCATATTGAAATCACCTCCAATGATTATATCATCCACATCTAAATTTGCTAAGCTGGAATTAATCTTATTCCAGACTAGAATTCTATCAGAAGGATTATGATAAGAGTAGACATTAACTAGGGCAACATTACCTGTTCCGATTTTGCATACCAGAATCTGCCACCTACCATTATTATCATTGATCATGTGATGAATGTGCAGATCAATTTTCTGATTCCAAGCTATAGCAATGCCTGCAGAAGAGTCATTAGCACTTATAGACCATGTTTGAAAATTAGGAGGGAGAGCACATGCATCAGATTTATGGCTCGACATAGTAGAGAAATTCTATAAAAAGGTTGATTCTCTTAACTCTAAATATCTTTCTAAAAATGGGAGAGCTATTATTGCAAACTTTGTGATTTCATCTTCTCAGGTCTATCAATCTTCTGTCATTCTGGCCCCCAAGAAGATCACTAACAGGCTTCAAAGTATTATTGGCAGGTTCATAGCTTGTGGTCAGAATAAAAGATGCTTGGCATCCGATTTCAATGGAGGAATGCTTTTAAACCCGAAAAAGAATGGAGGTCTCCGGCACCATCAATATCGAGAAAAGCGGGGTTTAGCTTTAGTTGCTAAATATTTTTACTGAGGGCTTGTTATGGCGAGTTAAACACCCTATATCCGTCCCGATCAGGCTCTATATCAACAAATGTCATCCGTATGGATGGAGAATTCTCAAAATGGAGTTGCCTCATTCTATCTACTTCCCTTTCTCCATCCCTATGCAACTCCGGTATTATCAAAAAAATGGATCTATGCTTGGGAAGAAGTCAAACATATGTATAGGCTGGGAAAATGGCCTCTCGATGAATCAATCAATTTTACTCGAACCCGGCCTTGATCCTTGATAATCCCAACCTATGCACGGCTTTGTCACTTCCCTGAGCAAGCTAAGCTCACGGAAACAAAAGGGATATCTCTCATCACCACCTATTTGAGGATAATGATATTATCCCCTTCGGTACTCGTTCTTCTTGAAGAGGATGATCAAACCAAATTGCTCTATGAGGCCATTACTAATATCATATTGCGGGCGATGGTCTCACTCTCCGATTCTTGGAAGCACAATGGTAAAAGTGGCTACAGTCAAAACGGCTTACAAATTCTTAATGAGTAACCAAGAGATCACAATCCACTCAAAATGGGATGTCTCCCAGGAAACAGCAAGGAAGAACTTGGTTTTTATGTGGAATAGCCCCATCAACCCAAAGATCAAGGCCTTCATGTGGCAACTTTGGCATAGGGGCCTTGCTACTAACTGTAAGAGATTTCGTTTAGCTATGACTAACTTCGGTTTATGTGACAGATGCTTGGCTAACAAAGAGGATGAAGAACACCTATTTAGAACACACTTTGTGGTCTGAATGGGTTTTGGAACTTGCATCCAATATCTTAGGCCAAAACTTGGTTGCTCTTAGCCACAAAGACTTCTTTATGCCTATCAATCCTTCTGATTGGAGAATTTACATTCTCCTATGGAGAATCTGGAAAGGAAGAAACAGCTTTATCTTTAATTGTGAAATCATCCCACCAGAAGGGATCATAAAACAGGTATTGTATGACATTTGCTGGATTATGAATATTAATGGATGATGTTTGCTTTTCTGAGATACCTTATTCATCGACTAGGAGACTTGAATGGAAGAATATCAAAGCAGAAGTCAACAATGAATGGATCAAGTTTTTTGGACCGGCTATTACATCGACACACTTGGATGCAATTTGTACACAATGGGCTGCTGTTGTGACCCGAACTATGACATCGAAAGAGATGCCATCTGCATTGCCAAAGATACTAAAGGCGGATACAACATGGCAATGGCGGGGCTCATGCATGTGTATTTATGTGTCTTTCATTCCATCTTCGGGGGAAGGCGGAAAATGCACAAACCATAATCTCCTATCTCTATCCATTGAGTCAAGACTCAAGAACATTATGAACTTTATTTCTTGCTTTTACTGCTACCATATCTGTCTTAAATCTGTCATCCCGTATAAGCTGATGCTTTTTAAGGGTTAAACTTCCCTTGAAAAAAGTTTTTTGTACACTTTAAATATACTTAAATAATACATATAGCCTTCAATCAAAAAAAAAAGAAATTTTCCACGAGTGTTAGGTAGCTACGATGTGAGGTGTGTGAAAAACTATGAAGATAATTGACATGGACACAAATTTAAAACTAGAAATCTAGTAGGACCAAAGATATGACCATTCAACTTTTGCTCCTTTATACTTGCATGGTTATCAGTATGCCAATAAAAATTCAAAGGGACTAACTACATGCAATTATCAAAGCTCTCAAGATACTACATTTGCTAGGAATTTACAAAATATGCTTTGGGTCCACAAGCAAACCTTTACAATTCTCGAGATTCTATATATAAGATTCTATATATACAAAGGAATATCTGCCATGCATGCATTACCAGTATTGCAAGATACATGTGTCAAATATGCTTTGCCATTTCTTTGCCCTATGGTTGGATTTTAATGCCATAAGAGGCCATGATTTCTGAAACCAAACAACACTTGTGTTGTCCAACAATGCCACAGTTGTTTTCTGATTTTTCTGTTTTACTTTGGAAGCTAAATTTTTTAATCAAAGACAAAGCTCAATCGGCATGCTAATGCGTGCTCTCGCAAATCAAAACCACGGGATGTGAGGATAATCGGATCTGCTAGCCCGACAATTATCTGCATGTCGGTATACAAAATAGCTCCACGATTTCTTGCATTTTGATCAGCCCGACCACTTGTTAAAACGACCTGGTCCAATACGGATTTGTGCATTTTTCCTGTTAAAACACAACTTGACACATCATTTACAGGTTTGCTACAATTTTCTTTTGGGTTCTATGCATCCAAAATGGATTTGTGCATCAGCCACAGGATTTTCTTTGCTGCACCTATATCTGTGACAGGGATATTACTTACAGGGTTAGCTTTTCCAACACAAAATATTTCTGAACATAAATTAACTTGCAAGCACTCTAAGAAACTAACAGAACACTACCTAAATGTAAATACCAAAACATGAAATTACCACAACAAGGAAGCGTTCGCTCATACCTTCTCAGCATAACGTAAAGCATTCGCCCAGACTTTCTATGCCAATATCAGAAGTTTCGATTAACATTGTAATGCAAGCCATATTTGCTTCGATTAACCCTCCTTGCTGCCCTAGAATACGAGGAGGAGAACATGTGCCAAGTAAGTTACAGAGATGATTTTGAAACCTGCATCAAAGATGGGGAAGAAACCAGAGCTATGTGGGCATGCAGAGAAAATAGCCATTAGCTGGACAGACCAGAAAACAATCCAGCAAAGCATTTTAGAAGGCGAAATTGGCAGAAACAGCCCTCTCTTGGAAAGAAAACTTCTACACATTCTGGCCTAATCCTGTGCGCCCCATGATTACCATAGTCTGCATGTCAAACATAAGCATAGCTTTTCACTACGAATGTTCCAATGTCCATTTCGGGATGCAAAGGCTACTATAAACGTCTACATGCCGACAATTGAATTTAAATCGAGAGAAAAAATATGTTAAGTTAATCTTGAGCTGCAAAAAGCGCAGCCATTTTTCCATTCAAAGCAACCCACGACTCGCCTGCCATGTAAATGCTTGAAGAAACTGTCCACATGAAACCTTGACCTTGATCAGAACAAAACCATCTGCCAAACCCATCAAACAAACTCATTCTTTGTCTTCCTTATTTACCAAAACCATCAGACAAAATCATTCCTTGAAGAATAGCGGCCAGTTGGTCCGGCCAGCTGGAGATCTTGGCCAAACAAGATCTTGCTTAAGAGCAACCATGTTTGGTTTCTTCGGTACTCCGGCATCTGCGGAGCTGGAAAACCCAAATCAGCTCCCGGTTGTTGATGATTCCACAAAGCCACGGTTATTTTAAGACAAAGCTAGGGTTATTTCTAAGCATGTATCGAGGAAGCATACCGAAGCCTAGAACCTGCGAAAGCTTTGGGCTTGCCATGGCCAAACAATTCGTCTGCGAGAGTGTCCCGAGAGAAAAGGTAGTTTTGTAAGAACAGAGCACGCTATTTTAAAAAAAACGGCTACCTGGTTGGATCACGGGGCTCGATTGATCACCACGGCCGCCCTCAAATCCCTCAAAGTCGCCCTCAAATCTGCGCATCAACATATCAGAGCCACTACACAAATCCTATTCTGGAATACAAAGTGTATTCCAAAATAAATTTCCCACTTCTCTCTGAGCCGTTTTCCAGTATCCCTCATCATTCTAACCTATTCTCGATACATTTCCCTCTACTCTTTTAAGCGTGATCCGGTATCCCTTTAAAATGATATTTGGCCATTAGGCCACAATGCAAAAAAGTTCAATACCCACAAACCTAAATTCACAAGGTCATAAAATTCATGTAAATGCCTGGTTAAGTAGAAATTCAAGCGAGAACAAAAACACCTAGTTTCTAGAATCGAGAATCCATGGGTTGATTTTTTTTTTTTTTTTAGTTTTAGCGGTTAAGAGTAAAGAAGTGTATTCCAAAATACACAAAGGGTTTGCTTTTTTTTTTTTTTCCCTTCTGGCTATTCGAATCTGAAGTGTATTCCGAGAATAAACAAAAGCGTTTGCTTTTTTTGTCATTTCCCTATTCGGAATAGAAAGTGTATTCCAGAATCGCCAAAGGGTTTTGCTTTCTTTTTTCCTTTAAGCTATTCGAATCTGAAGTATATTCGAGAATACACAAAGGGTTTTGCTTTTTTTTTTTAAGCTATTCGAGAATACAAAGTGTATTCGAATACAAAAAGAGTTTCATTTGTTCGAAGGATATCCTTTTTTGGCTACTATCTCCACATTTTAAACAAGAGAATTTGTTAGTTTTTGGAACACATGGAAGCGGATATTTTTTAAGGCATTTTGGATCAAAAAGAACTTAAAACATTGGTTTTGTTCACCTTTCACTACTCTTGGAGTAGAAAATGTGTTCCACCGGATATAAAGGGGTTCTATTTCTCGAATCCGATTATCGCTTTTCACCGGTATATTTTGTTACGGAAAGCAAAGATCTTTGTCAAGGTCAAAAGTAAAGATGGCAATAGCGGCAGCTTTGAAAGGTGACATCAAAAGAATTGATGGTGCTAAAGATGGAATAAGCGAGGAAAAAAGATCACGATTGAACCCTCGCTCAATACTCCTCAGACGTTTGTTCATAACTGAGTCTCAAAATTTGATATTTTGGATGTGAATATTGAAGATAAAATCTTCAAGTTTTGGAAATCCTATGTTTCAGTTGAACACTTCATTTGTTTTTTCACTTAAAATCGTCGTCCTCTGAAAATAGAAGTTCTCTCCAAAACACAATTGAGGCAAATTTTAATTGTCTTTGGAAATGTCTATTTTGTTGTAGCAACTACTCTCTTCGAAAAAAAAATGACCACTTTTGGGGGGGTCAAAATACAACTTCATCTCTTAATTTTGAATCTTACCTCATTTTAGCCCCCTTTTTTGACAAAAAAGGGAATCTTGGGGGAATATTCCTTTTGCTCCCGTTTAGATGATTTGCTCTCGTTTAATATGCAACCTTGTTTATAGCAGGCTTGTGCCAAAGAAAGCTTGGGTTCAAAAAGAGAGCTGGCGCTAAAACTGGCGTCCCTATCCCTAGAATAGCAAACATCGTTATGATATGGGACATGAACCCATTATATCCTTGCAAACCATAGCATCTATAATTTTGCGAACACATAAGCATGAAGTACACACAAATTGATGTTGCAACAATAGATGAATTAAATTGAATTGAATTGATTTGATTTTTATCGTCTGCGGAGACCAATTGGCCTATGGGACTCAAATAAGGAATACAATAAGCATATTACTACTAGGATTAAAAAACCCCACCGGGGGAGGGTTTTCAAAGGAAAAACTTGGCCGATATAGGTATCTTTGGAAAGCTACAATGATATATGACAATGGTACATTATGATGTGTCTCAGTGCATCGTTCGAGGACATAACTGAATGCATGCATCCATGATGTCACGGAGATAAGATCCTAGCAAGCCCACTAACATGTATCGGTCACGGTGCATATCTTTGATCAGCGGGGATCAACTAAGCATAGGCTGGCGCTTATGTGGCCGAATCTTGGGACAATCTTTGCCGCGTGTAGCTTTCATCTTCAACAACACCTTGTTGGCGGCACAAACCACCGGTCCATCCTCTCATGCTTCCGGGCCCATCTGCATGTCTCAATTCATAAGTGATGTGCACTTGTGCAAATGGAAACCATCAATCTATGCTTTTTGGTGGCAAATGTGCACGAAGTTAGAGTTATGGACCATGCGCCAAGTGTGGGGTTGATTTGGATCTTATAGTGCATTGTTGTAATATGTTCAAGGGCTCTAGTATCCCAAAGCTGGCGAGGGAAGCAAGCATCTAGGTATTCTTGCAGCTAATGGTGGTCCTCTTCGGTTTCAACTTGGATGCATCTATGCTCTTATGCGTCCCATCGGAGAACCATTGTGCTTTCATTTGTGATGTTCCCTAACAAATATCGATGCTCGATTTTCGTACATCTGCGAAATGCCCCATCCAGCCCTTCGCCGCATGGGTCCTCCATCTATCCGCACCCAAGGTATCCCTAGTGCGAGAAGGGACCTAGAGTTTAGGCGCCCTTCCCTATGGGCTCCTATAGCAAAGTGGAAGCATAACATAATGTCGGCAGTAACAACAATAATACATCTAACTACCTGCGTGGATAGCACATCCGGTACATCCATAGATACAACAAAGATATCAACATGCCATAAAACATGAGAGCTCCTACCCAGGCTCAAACTCATAAGGAAGTAGACCTGCTAGGCCACAAGATAAATGACAGGGATATAACAATGGGCTGGCTATAGACAATAGCTAGGGGTTGACCACCATCGCCCCTCACATGCATACTTTGCGGTGGATAAATCGAGGTGTAGTGTGACTATAGCCTACGGAGACATAATCTTATGTATCACCCAAAGCGAGACTACTCCGAGTTGCATCTCCCCCACTCAGGATGGCCGGGGATGGGTTGCATCTCCCCTTCAGAAGTGCAGTGGTTCCTTGGGCAGCTAAAGTGCGTGGCGACATCACGATGCATCCCCGGCGAACCCCCCAAAACAAGAGCCGAGGGGCAACACGCAACTCTTGAGGCCCGAGGCAATACCATTGCCCAAGTGTCGGACCCATACGGCCCATTCGAGTGACCAACTATAGGCATAGCCAGCTATGGGTCCCCGATAGCTGTCGAGGACCTCCCTCCACTTTGCCACTATTCCGTTGTATGGTGCTAAGCCCACTTCATAGCCCCGTAGCGGGTGGGTTCTATGCACATGTGGTATTTAATAGGAAAGGTCTAAACTAGGAGCATCACC